>JAGMWU010000028.1:6776135-6833203 GCA_018697195.1 Certhia americana
CTTCCCTTCCCTTCCCTTCCCTTCCCTTCCCTTCCCTTCCCTTCCCTTCCCTGAACTTCCCTGAACTTCCCTGAACTTCCCTGAACTTCCCCCTATTTATTCACACAGAACCATGGATCCTACTTCCCTTCTCCTTGCTGACCTGGACCTCTCCTACCTTCAGGGAGGCCTCATGTCTCTTGCCAGGCTCTATCTTCTACAAATCTCCCATGGTGACTTCCAGCCCTGGCTGCTCTCAGCGGGAGCACACGGAGCCTGGGACACCTCTGCAAAAGAGAGAGGTAATGTAGGGCAGAAAGCAGCTGATGGTGCTGGAAAGATGGAAGAGACGTCCCTAGGCTCCTGGATCTGCTGGCTTTCACTTTTCCTACATCATTTGGGTTTAAATCCTTACATTCCTATGGTGGGATGGCAGTGGCTCTGTCCCAGAGGCTCAGTGGGGACACTCCACCTGCACTGGAGCAGAGGCAGTCTGGGATTCCCACCTGGGCAGGAGCTAAAGGGCTCCAGGAAGGCCGAGGGAGCCAGGATGGCGCAGGCCAGCAGAGCTTTGCTGCTCAGTGGCCCAGGGTGGGAAGGACTGTGGGGCTTGGCAGCAGCTGCAGGAGGGGGAGGGCTTTCCTCACCACAGCTGCTCCTGACCCCCACCCCTGCACAGGAAGGAAATCTGGTCCTTCCTGCCTCCCCCCCCCCCCGCCTGAAAGGAAGAGAGGGAGGGCTGTGACACCCAGCACAGCCCTGGGTCCCCAATGCTCAGGGTGTAGCCCTGCCATAGGAACAGCCAGCACTGCAAAGGGGAGCAGCAGAGCTACCAAATTCCCCATTGGTCCCCACAGACCACTTCAGGGTGCAGTGCTAGGGCAGGATTTGACCCTCTCCAGGGACATCCAAGAGCAGGAAAGGAATCTACAGCTAGGACACAGCTCCTGGACCCAGACAAACATCCTGGGTCCTCTTGCCCTTCAAAGCAGGTGCCACAGCCCAGCCTGAGCCACTTCATCCAGCCATCCCTTTGTGCTTTGGAGCAAGTCCCAAATGGTGTTTGGGTGCTGAAAAAGGGTCCCTCCACCTGCCCCCTGTGAGGGCCACAGAATAGCCCCAGTGCCCAGGAACCAACCAGAGCCTGGCAACCAAAGCTGCTCTCAAACCTCCCTCTGGCCCCAAACCCAAACATGCTCTGCTCACCGAAATATTTGACCAGAGGAAACAGTAAGGTGACTGAAATGAGGCTAAAAGGGACATTTTTGCTTAGTTTTAGAATAAGCTGAAAAAGAAAGAGAAGCCCCAGGTGCAAAGGCTGCTCTGAGAGGGCCCCGTGGCTGCACAAGCACACCCAGCTCAGGGGGCTGGAGAAGACCAGTTCCCCCAGTTGGGACCAGAGCGGAGGAACTGGGATGGGACAGGCACAAGGGGACCCACAGCAGGGCCCAGCCCCCTTCCCCAAGACCCCAGGTCTCACCTTACCCAGCTGAACTCCTGCTGGACACCGGATCCCTGACAAAGACAGGAGCAGGGTGAGAGTGGTGGCCAAGTCTTCCTGTCTCCACTAGGAAACCACAGAGAGCCAAGCAGGATCTGTTTACAGCCCTTCCATTATTCAGGAGCAGGACAAAGCAAAGGTATAACGGGGCCTCACATAGCAGGGACAGCACAGGGAGAGCCACTGTGATGCTGATCTGGGGCTCCATTTCCACACCACCGAGGACCCCTCTGAGCCATGTCCTACAGAAATAGGTGACACCAAACCACAGCCATTCCTGCCGGCGCACTCACTGCATCCCACCCTGGAGGACATTGAAGAGGACTTTTTTGGCAATCTAACTTAAAGAGACGCTGGGCTCGGGGGCCAAGGTGGAAATCCCCTGCTCGAGGCTGAGTTTTGGTGTCACTCCGTCACTAAGCAAACCTTACCTCAGGGTTCAGTGTCTGATGCTCTGGGTAAGGACCAAGGGGAACACCTGCACCTGCAACTCTACACAAAGGCAGAATTCCCCCTCCACAGCATCCCTGCCACTCTCCAGCCTCTCAACATGGATCAGAACAGGTTCCCAATCCTTGCCAGCACTGCTGATCAGCACAGCTCCAGCACCGGGATCACCAGGAGCCTTATAAAGGAAAAGACTGAGAATTGTTCTTGTACATGTTATAAGTTTCAGCTTAGAGAAAGCCTGGCCTGGGAGGGGCACCTCTGGCTTAGGGTATCTATCTGTTTCTACATATCCATATTTGAATCCAGCAATCTGTTGGTAGCAGGAAACATCCCATCCACCTGCTTCCTGCTGCCATAGCCTGTGCTGCCCACTCCAGCTGCACTGCCTGGGATCAGCCAGGGAGTTCTGAGAGCTGCCAAGCACCACTGCCCCCTGAATTTGCCATATGCCTGATCAGAAGGTATTCCTGCTTTGCCAGATGGCAGGAACACACAGCCCTAGGAGCTGTCCTGTAGCTGTGTACAGGAGACAGAGCAGGGCCCAGGCTGCCATTCCCAGCCCTGCTCAGCCGGAGCAGCTCCCCACAGGTAAAGGCACAGCCTCAAGCAGACACCAGCCTGCTTCATGCTTCTGCCATCAGCCTGAGCCAGGAACCAAACCCCTCTGCCCCCACCTTCCAGACCCTGTATGAACAGCAATCACCAGCCACATAGTCCTGGCATCATGACAAGGGAGTTTTCAGGGAATGTAGCAGGAAACAGCCTGAATCACAGTCAAAACCAAGCTGAACAAGCAACAACCTCCCTCCAACACAACCTGAAACTGCAGCCTGACCATATTTCACTGCCTGAGCTTCACCTCCTGTCCCTGAGTTCAGTGGTGTTTAACTCCACAGCAAAATGAAGATTGTTGTCCCCCACTGCCCTGGAGCAGCTTCCTTGGGGATGGAGCCCCTGCAGCCCTCACACAAATCTCCAGCCCTAACCCCATCCTGCCTCTCCTGCGCCACAACCACAACACAGCCCAGGCTCTGCTGTCGTGGTACCCCCAGGAGCATAGGGAAAGCATATTTTTCTGGCCCTTTATTTCTACTTAAACAATTTAACTTCAAAACTTACCTGGTGCCATCAACAGAAGTTCATCAGTGGTGGAAAGGGGAACTGTGAGGCAGGAGCTGTCCAAAATGTGTTTGAAGTCAACATTAAGAACTTCCAACACAGAACAAAGGTTGGGGCAGATGTCCTTAGTGGTGATTTACAGAGTGGCAGAGGCACGTGCAAGAAACTCCTCCTGGGCAGCTACATCAGGGTCATGTGGGGAAACAGAATCACTGTTCTGAACAGAGCTGGAAGAGACTCACGAAGACCACTGAGTCCAAATCAAGATGGCAGAACTCCCTCTCCTTCAGGAGCTTCACTGAACATTCTATATGGACAAGTGTTGTCCCTCCTGCCTGGGACCAGATGTGATGTGCAGTAGGACTGAGGAGCTCATATCTTATAGGCAGCAAAGCTCAGTCCAGGGTCTGTATCTGCACAGCTGCTCCCCTGCCCTGCAGCACCTCCTCTGCACCTCCCCAGGGAGCCACATGTTCAATTAAACCTGGAGCCAGGTTCATTCTGGTCAGCCCACACTCCTAACAGGCCCAGCCCCTGCACCCCACACTTCTTAGTCAGCCCAGAGCCACAGGGTTGCTTCTTCCTCACAGAAATCAATTTGTTTAGTAAAAAGCCAGATCAGTGGTTGCTTGGAGGCTTTCAACAAAAAAGATTTCCACTCTGCTCTTTGAAAAGACAGAGTTGAGTCCTTTATCACTGCTTCAGTTATTTTAGTTTATCCCCTCCTCTCCCTCCCTGTTTATGTTCTCTGAAAAGCACCTTCTGGTTTTAAAAGTTTAGATCTTCTTTCAGAGAAAAACACCAGTATGAGAACATGAGTTCCTTTACATTCAAGTGAGACTTCTGCCTTACTCCTCTTTGATTTCTTTTGTTTGATGATTTATGCCTTTTTCTTTCCTTAAACTCGGATCTGCTGGGCTGGGAATTAAAATTATTGTTGATTGCTGCTGTCTTGCTCACTGCTTCAAAGATACTGAAATATCACATTGTGCATGAACACAATCCTGCTGCAGTAAAACAAACATGGATTTTGTTTGTAAATTATTCACGGAAAATAAAAGGTAAAGTTCTTGGAAAGCAAAACATCCTGCTTCTTCTCGAACAAGAGAACACAGGACCACTTTGATTAGCACCAAAAGGATTTTAAATGAACAGTTCCAGGGAGCTCCTTTCAAATCATAAAATGTCAATTTTACATAAAAGTGTGTTTACAAATAGTTTCTGCTTTACATCTCAGCTCTGCTCATTACTGACCAGAAGTTATATACATACAAACTAGCTCAGCAGCTTCAACCACTTGCAAGGAGACTGCAGAATTTATTTCAGAAATAAAAATAGGATTTCCTGGTTCCTAGAAGTTCTCTTCAGCCTGCCAGATTCAGTCTCCTGTGGGCTCCTGCAGCCTCAGGAGAGCACTAAGCCTTTGGGGAGAAGGGGTACTGTGGGTGCCACCAATCCAGGAGCCTGACACTGTGCACAGGGTCCAGTACCACCTGCACCCCCTGCTCCATGCGTGGCTTCTTCCCGTTGCGCACAGGCGTGTCCTGGAACACCAGGCGCACACGGTGGTGCCGCATGTCCGTGCTCACGGAGATGGAGAACTGCAAGAGAGGAGACAAGAGCTGCTTCAGAAAGTCACAGTGACCGAGAGCTCTCAATACAACACTTCAAAATTCCTCTGAATAGTACAAGTCTAAGGTGTTTCACAGTCACACTCTCAAGGCTACAGCACTGGATCCAAACTGTCTCTCTGGCTGGCAGCCCCAAATAATCACGCTGGAAACTGTAAGGGTTGTAAAATAACACTGGAACTGCCTGGGCAGTGGTGGAGTCATCATCCCTTGCAGTGTTCAAAAGGCCTGTGGATGTGGCACTTGGGACATGGGCTAGGGGTGAACACAGCAGTGCTGGGACTTGATCTTAAGGGCTTTTTCTAATCAGAGTAATTTTATGAGTCTGACTCTAAGTGAACCTGGAAGCAAGTGACTGTCAGGAGAAGTCTGGAACTCACTGTCCAAACTTGTAAGTGAGGCCAGACTGAACCTCTCCTGAGCACTGGCCACTTCTGAAACCCTGACTCCCAATCAGGGACCAAACACAAATTCAAAGAGTTATCTCATCTGGGATTTCCCTCTCAGAATTTATTGCCATAAAGAGGTTATTTTCCTGTGAGGGGCAGACATCCACTTGTGCTGCTCCCTGTCTCCTGTACATGATGCAGTCCTGGTAACTGACCTGCCCCCAGACACTGCACAACCACAGCTCCTGGCAGATTCTCTACATCCTCTTTATTCACCAGTAAATATTCGCCAAACAGGGGAGAGCCAATGGAAATGGAGATGTTAAACTGAGATTCTGAGCATTTCTTCTCTTCATTAATTATACGATTCCCAGAAATGGTTTGCTGATAGAGCAGTAGGATTTATACAGCCCAAAAGAGGCACTGAGTGGGATTCTTGGGGTTGTCCTGTGCAGGACCAGGAGTTGGGCTCGATGATCCCTGTGTGTCCCTTCCCACACAGGAGATTCCAGGTGCCCTCTTCATATCCTTACAGGCAAAGCCTTACATATCCTCATCTGCAAAGCCTGGCAGCTTTCTCCCACTTACCAAGGTGAAGGTCATGCCCATGACGATTGGCACGAAGATGAAGTTGAAGGTGGTGATCTGCAGCAGGCAGCAATCCTGATCTGGGTTTGTGTGTACTTCCTCATACTGGATTGGGGGCTGGAGACCTTTGCAACATTTGCTCTTAAATCTGGGAGACTTGAAAGAAAGAGAGGCCAATTTAGCAAAGCATGAACTTCTGCTGGGTTTGGCTGTTCCTCCCCAGTGCAGCCTGGCAGGGTCTCTCCTCCTCCCTAGGTGTTTGGACAAAGTGTCACATTAACAATAAAGTGCCATCACTCAGCATGGGAAGTTTTCAGGACTATTTCTTTAGAGGTGAAAGCTGCACAATTCCCAAGGCTGCCTGAAATTAGTGGCTTCTCCCAAGACCCACTACTGGAGGCTCTCCCTGGCAGTGTTGGCTGTTTTCACTTCTCTGAGAAATCTTGGCAATGGCATAACAAGAAGTTTCAGATTTTGGTCAACATTTTGACTACTGCAGTCAGACAGTCTGGGTTTTGGTAACAATCAGTAGTGATGAACAAAAGGTGAGATTAATTGGTACAAAAAAACACAATTTCCACATCTTATAGCAGGGAAAGGATACCAAAGGAGGAAATAAAAATGTGGGATTCTAAATGTCTTGGTAACAGACTGGAAATTGTGTGTAGTTCCACAACGTGCTTTAGTTTACCATGGCAATCAATTTGCATTCATTGTCTGAATGGACAAAAAGTTTTCACTTCCCTTCTATCCCCAGAAAAATTATATCTGCTTCAAAGAGAAGTCACAGCTGATCTGGTTCTTTCATACCTGCTTTTTGAACTTGAAGTTGAATTCCCACATTGCTTCTTGTCTGTTCCCTACAATCTTTTTGCACCAGAAAAGCAGACACTGAGGTGGAAAAAAGAAACACAAAATTATGAAACCCTCAGAAGCACCACTTTAAATAAGTTTTAACATCATAAAGGCTTCCAGTTGCAAACACAATTACATAGGAGCAATTAGGAGCTGCTTATTCAAATTAAATATATTCAAGGAACCTCTCAGCAGTGTAGATCTCCCAGTTTCAAGCTGGCCAACTCCTCATGCAACAGAGTCACTGATGTGCCAAACAGCAAAATCCTGTTGTGCCATTTCTCCCTAGGGCAGGGATGAGTGGTGCAGGTTCACCCATTCCCTCCACCCACCAGCAACTCCCATTAAAATTAATTGTCATTAAACTGGGTTTCAAACAAGGTTAAAGCGAGGAACATCAGTGAACAGAATAAGGAGTGAGAAGGAAAGGATCCAGAGGGAAATACAAAGACTACTACATGAGCTATGTAGTATGAAGAAGTTCCTAAGCCACTGTGGCGTCAAATGGAGACCTTGACCTTGCCATCACCAGCACTGACTGTCATCGTTTTGAGTCCAAAACCACTGCCAGGACACCACAGTCTGACCAACCTTCTGTCTCTTTTCAAAAGAAAATGAGAAACCAGCCTCAAATAGCCTCAGAAGTCACCAGCACTGCTGTCCCACACAGACGTACACCAGGACTGCTCCAGTTTCACTTGGTTATCACTGTGTGGGCCATAGGCTCCAGCCCAGGAGCTTGTTCTAGAGCTCAGAAGAACTCCTGTGGAAGGGAAATCCCTGCCTACCAGTCACAGTATAAGTAACGAGCCTTCAACAGCCAAGGAAAGAATCTGGCAAGTCAGTCCACTCATCCCTCAAAACTTTTCCACACCACAGATGCCAGCCCACCACAGCTGGTCTTACCTTTCATCAGTGTCAGCAGGAAAAGGAGGAATAATGTGGGTAAAGAGAACTCCCTATGATCCATGCAGTCTCTCCTGAAGAGAGAAGGCCTGACTGGGTTGCAGGACAAAGCCCAAATTTAACTTCATTCCAGGATGGAGTGATCCTAATAAAACAAAGCCAGAGCCAGCCTCCACCACAGGGGTTCTGAAGAGACCAAAGGGGATACAAGACCCTCTACTTCAACTCTGAGTCATATCCATAAACAAGAGTCCTTAAAGGACCATTTCCTCCACAGTCTTCATACAGTGAACAACAAAGGTCTGCGGAGTAAAGCTCAGTAACATGCATGGAATAACCTCCACCTGGGAGGAAGCAGGCCTCAGGTGTTTTCCAATAAAAACCTTCTCCAGGTCTTTTAACTCAGATGAGCAGCAGATGCTGCTGAGTTTAACTCCACCATCAGTGGCATTTGTAGTTCACCTGCAGAGACAGCCTGGTCTAGCAACCTGTTTGGTCATGGCAAGTAGTGAAGCACAAAAGGTCAGTACCTCCTAAGGGGCAGAGGATGTCGTCCTCGGGTCAGCCGTCCTGCCCTTCAGACGCGCCGTGCGGCTGCCGCTCCGCCCAAAATAATGGGGTGTCTTTAAAGGGCAAACACCTCTGCTGACACCATAACGGCTCCAGTGTCCCACACAAGCTAGGCTAGGGAAAGAAAAAAGGAAATTAAAGAGGAAAAGCTAGGTTGGATCACACCCAGGGCTGGGCTGTCCTTTAGCCACATGCAGTTTAGGTAGGCGTTGCCGTTAGTGTCAGCAACCCACAAAGGTACAACCAAAGCCCAGAAAAGCCAGAACGTGGGGAGGCAGTGCCAGGTCCTCCTCCAAACCCTATGTGCTGCAGAATTTCTGTGCACAGTCACACAAGTGAGCTCAGAGTCCTGCACTGCAGTAGTACAGCAAGACCAGACTCAGAGTGGCTGCTTCATGCTGCAAGGGGTTAGGCCAGATGACTACTGCTCTGACAAAGTCTTGTCCCCATTTAATTTCCTTTTTTAAAAGCTGAACAATGAAAGACTCCACTTAAAGGATCCTCCTCCAACTGTTAGTACAGGAGAAGCACTAGCAGTGGGCACCAAAGCCGTTATGATGTCACCAGGAATCCTCCCAAAATGCCAACCCTGCCAGCACCACCTCGGGGTTCCAGCTCCTACAGCCATGGGCAGTGGGAGCTTGGGCTCAGGACTGCTGTAATCTCCTCAAAGTGTATTGCTTTTTCAGTTGGTAAGAAATAAGATCCCAAGCCTGGGGACTCAGGAAGAGAACAAGGAGCTCTGGATGCAGAGATAAGACTGCACACAGAGCCACGTGCTTTTCCATGTGCTGCAGCACCACCTCCTGCATGCTGCTGGATGCTCTCCGAGCCTATGACAGGGAGAGGAAGGAAGAAAGGTGGGATGTCACATACAGATAGATGAGGCTCCTCTATTTTGAATAAAAAACAAAGAATAACTCCTCAATGAAACCCACTTCAGTTTGGCTCCAAAACCTCGTTCAACAGTCTTTGGACCTTGGATTTGGAGGATGGAGAATTCATATCATTGCTTAAGCTGCTCACAGAATATTGGCCAGTTGCAAGTTAAAACCAAACAAGAGACACAAAGGCATTTCAGAGTTAATGGTCAACAGCAATTGAAGAGGAATGATATGCAAGTGCTCCAAGCTGGGACAGCACAGCAAATTACCTGCCCACACCACAGAAAAGTCCTTCACAGCCCAATACAAGTGCAGCCCAGTGTCAAAGCTGACACTGGATCTGCACATTTGCCATGCTCACACCAGCGTCACCACCCCACTTCATCTACACACCAGACCACGGATGACCTGCAGGAAAGCAGGGTGACACAACTCCTGGCATCAGTGTCACTCCTGAGCTCTCCAGAGGCCTGTTACAGAGAGAACATGTACTCCGGCAGACAGTGTCGGAATAAAGCAAAACATAAAAGCTGATCCTGTAGAGCCTCGTTCACAGGAGGGCAGAGCTGCAAACATCCCTAGCAGTTTCGACATCCAGTGAAACTAGGGTCCTTTTACTGTTAAAACAGTGTAGTGTAGGACTTAGGCAGAAATTACTCCAAAGAGTAACTCTACAGGTACAAGTAACCAGCCCAATTTACAAATCCCACGGAGAATACCCAGTGACCATTCTACACCCCAGCTTAACTGGTGACCATCTCCACATCATCTGTTTTTCTTCTAGAAAGAAAAAAACATACCAAACAGAAACAGCGACACCTCAGACAAATCCCAGCTCCTGAGTGATGCTACTTACTCTGGAATTCTTTAAAGTGCTGGGAGTACTGTCTGGGATGGCAGGGTTCCTAGAGAGGCGGGCAGCAAAGGGCTCGTACATGTGGAACAGGGAGCGGATGACGCAGGCGCGCAGGCAGTGCAGCTTCTCCATGGACTCTGGGCGCAGGCGCAGCGGCAGGTACGCATCCAGGCTGTAGTGCCTGCAGAACCCACAGGAATGGTGTCAGCTCCAGGGCACAGCCAGGGCAGGGCAGGGCCAGCCAGGGACAGAGCCATATCAGGGAAAAACTCCACATCTGACTGACCCCAGGACTCTGGTCAACTCTGACAGCTGTGAGGGGGTTGTGCTGCTGACAGGACACCACATGGCAGCCTCAAAGCCCTGACCTACACTAGGCGGGCTGCCAGCCCACCCATCCTGCTAATTCCCAGTAATTCCTAGTTTGCCCAGAGACCAGCCAGGGATGCAGCTGCAGGCTGCACAAAAGGCTGCAGGTTGCTGCAGGTTCCCAGGGACTCCCAGCTGAGCCTACTGCAGCTCTCAGCACTTCCTGAGCAACCTGAACACCTGCACTCAAGGGCTATTCCTTTATCACATTCCAAAGGAGCCTTTGCTAGGGAATATCACATTAAAGACCAGGAGTGAGGATGACCACAGCTGCTCTGTACTCTGTGCCCCTGCCGTTTGTGCCTCCTGGGCAACAGGCTGAACTGTGTAAAGAAAATGTTCTTTCCTGAAGGAATATCCCAGTGACATGCCCTGGGACAAAAAGATTTATATCAAGTGTTGATCACCCCTTTGCCCTCCTTGCTTTCACTTACTCCTGTTACTGTACAGCTCCAAAATGCCCCAGTTACATGGAAGTGGCTGTGATCTGAGCTTGAGTCAGGGCAAGCTGGGATCAGGGATGTTTTTCTTTCAGCACTGACTATGTCATATACACTTGGACAGGCTGATATGTGTTTGATGATAAGTGTTGGGCCACAGCAAGCAGAAAAGGACAAAAAGCTCTGAGATTTTACAGGGAACATACAGGAGTACACCACCAAGATCTATTTCCAGACCCAAAGCAGATGTGATATCAGAAACTTACAATGGTTTGCATTGGAAGAGAGCTTAAAGCTCAGCTCATTCCACCCCCTGCCATGGGCAGGGACACCTTCCACTATCCCAGGGTGCTCTAGCCTGGCCTTGGACACTTCCAGAGATAAGACAGCCACAGTTTCTGTAGGCAATCTGTGCCAGGACCTCACTGCCTTCACAGCAGAATGTTTTCCTAACATCCAATCTAACCCTGCCTTCTGCTCTCATCTTAAAACCATTGCTCCTTGTCCTGTCACCACCCACCCATTTAAAAAGTCCCTCTGTCTCCCTTTCATAAGCCCCCTTAAGATACTGGAAGGCCACAGGGAGGTCTTCCCCAAGCCTTCTCTTCTCCAGGCTGAACAACCCCACCTCTCCCAGCTTGTCTTTGAGGGAGAAGAATATTCCACAACCCCTTGTCAAGAGAGGCGCACATCACCATGACAATGTGCAAACACAGGGCTCAGACCTACAGGGAATCATTCCCCTATTTCCAGCTCTGCAGAGAACTACCCTCTACTGAAACCTCCCAGAACCAGTTTAAAAACCCTCTAGAGTCTCACCTTCTGTAGAGTCTGGTCCAAAAGGCAGCAGTGCAAGTGACAGTCCAGGCTTTCTTGCAGATCAGAGAGAACCGGACGATGTCCTCAGGGCGGATGTAGGAAGCCAGGAGCAGCCAGATGTCGATGGGATATTCCTCTCCTCCTCCCCCTTCGGTGTCTTCTATAAAGGCAATTAGAGTATATTAGTGCAGGACATCACACCTGCACCAATTCCCACCTAGAGAGACATGCTGCAGACCTGGCAGCACTGGTGGGCCGCTGAATTACATACACAGAGTCAGCCCAAGCCCCAGTCTGCATAACCTCAGTGGCCCTGCTCCCCATTCCCATCAGTGTCATCACAGCCACGACACCTCCCCTGTGCTGGACACTTGTCACTGTTATCCCAGCTGCACAAGTGGGCAAAGTGGCAGATTCATAAAGAAATTCAAGCTGAAGGGTTCTCTGGAGGTTTCTAATCCAGAAGCTCAGCTCAAAGCACATACAATTAGGTAATTTTATTCAGCATCTTGTCCAAGTGAGTTCTGTGTGCAAGGATGGAAACCACAAAGCCTTTCTGGACCATCTTTCAAAGCCTGACCCTGTCACAGCTGAAATACCACACTGAAGTCGAGAAATAAAAATTGGACATCAAATAAAGAGGCAACTTTATGTAAAGGAGGGCCAAGCTCCTGCATTTTTGATCAAAAGGGCACATTCAACAGGTTACTAAAATTGAAGACCCTGATCTTTAATACTACCAGGCTGGTCAATTCTTTGTCCCAGTGGACACAATATTTTGGTAGGAGCTCTTTCAGGGAGGGAAATTCTGTTCTGATCTGGCAATCAGCTGCTTTACTTAAATCTCTTAATTTCATTAAAGCTTCTTGGATGGGAACTTTTAATGCAATTCACACGGAGAGAATGGCCTGCTCTTCCTCTCAGAGGTGCTGGAACTCTCAGCTAGAACTGAGGGCTTACATTCCTGGAGTGTTTTGTAGATTACACCACACGGTTTTCCACAGACACTGCTCCAACTTTAGGAGCAAAAAATACTTTTAAAGAATATAAATAGGTGAACAATACTGAGCATTAGAAAGGTTAAGAACAGAGAAGGAAAACACAACTTGTGCACAGTGCTAATAGAAAAAGCTACTGTGAGGTCTCTGGCATAGAAGTTTGGGAACTTGAGGTTGCCCAATCTAACCCTGAGACAGCTGGTTAATACAAAGGGCAGTTCTTTATCCTCATTGATGCTTGCCAAAGAAAGCTCTGGATCACTTCCCCAGAGCACTTCAGATTTATGGCAGGCACACCCACAGCAAGCTGCTACACCCACTCTGCTGGATCAGCTCTGACTCAAGAAGCCATCGAACTCCACACTGCTGAACTCAGAGGGCAGCCAGAGGCATCACTGGTCTATCACCATTTTTTCCTCCCTAAACACGTAGCCAAAACAGGACAAGGCTGTGGTAGAACAGAATATTGTCTTCCCAGACTCATAGCTCCAGCCACTCAGATATTATTTTGCCAAGATTCTGAAGGATGCCTTAATAAAAGAGGTTAAACTCTCTTAACTCCCTTCCCAGAGGAAGTGCTGTCCACCTTCAGTCTGTGGTGGATGATTACGTGCTATACAAATTGTATTAAGCTCAAGAAAACTGGTTAAAATTTGCTTCTCAACACGAAAGCAACCTGTTACTAGAAACTTCTGCAGGGTTCCCCCATCCAGCAGAGCTGTTTGCTGCTTACACTGTGTTGTCAATGGATTTCTATGGAGTTGCACAAAGTGTAAATGCTGAAGGATACATCTCCCTTGAATTAGCGTATTATGATGCCACTAGGATCAAATGCACATCCTTGGTGGAAAGAGCCCCTTAAATCCCTTTGTAACAAACCATAGCCTTAGAAACACACTGAAAACAGAGCTTGTGTTTTGCCAGCAACTGCATTACGGACACCAGCACTTCAACCCCAAAGCAAACCTGCTGCCACCACCAGTTCAGTGAAGCAACACAGCCAGTGGCAAAGCTGCACAATTCTGCACTGCAATAGCAGTGTTTGTTTTCCAAGGCTGAGGGATATTTGCTAAAAGCAAGGAGCTCTCAGGCTCTGATTTCATTCGCCAGGCTCTGCCTTTGTGCAAATACAGCTCCTGTGACCAAGTGCCAGCAGATTTACAAGTGACTAAACCCTTGGCATTTCTCTGTGCACACACAAATTCCAGAACGCTCCAAGAGCCCCATGACCATCCTGTAAATCCCCAGCATGAGCATTCCCCATGCAGGATATGCAGCAGGAGTCCACAGAGCCCAGGAGGGCAGATGACCACACCTTTGTGCCTTTTGCTCTTCTTTTTCCTCGAGGCAACCCTCCCATTGATGCTCTCCTTGGTATCCATCTCATCACTGCTGTCAAAGGACTCTCCGGACACTGAGAGAACTTCCTCAGTAGGGACACAGGAAGCTTCCAAACCACACAGGGATTTTACTGGAATGAAAAACAACAGTAAGTACAACAGCAGAGAGGTAAAAGTGATCCAAGTTCAGGAGATGCTTCAGGGGAACCACTGCCTTAAAGCTTTCTGGTGATTGACACAAGCAAGTAAATCCTGAGTTCAAGGATTACCTTGTCAGGGAAAGATTAGCAGGGGTGAGTGAATGGGAAACATAATTATTCAGCTGCTTGTTTTAAAGAATTAACAATGAGGATGATTACTAGCACATTATGCAGATCCCACTGGCTTAGCTGAAGCTATTTACAACTTCAAATAAAACAACAGGCTCTTTCTAAGGGGCAACTGGTTTCACTGAACAGCAGAGTTGCCTTGCATGGCCATGTTGAGCCTGGAGCCAGCACCTGCTCTGGAACTGTTTTATGAGCACGGAGAAGATTCACTCCCTTTGCAGCAGGACAAACATCCTGTGGCTGATGACACAGTCCACGGGGGCTGGAACTCACGTCAAGTGCACAGGAGTTCCACTTGCTCTGGAATTTAGTGAAGGGAAAAACTCCAGCCTAGTGAGGAAAACAGCCAGTTGAGTCAGCTGGAGTTTGGGGTTGGTTTTTTCTGTATCTGGGGACACACTTAGACATATCCCTGTTCAAAAACATTATTTTTAAAACTCGATCTGTAAACTGAGGGCTCATTAGGGCAGAAAAATCCACATGTGAGTCAGTAATGACAGTCTTGGAAAAACAAAGGTGTGGTCCTATACTAGAGCTGTGTGTGGCACTGCCACAGAGACCAGCACTGACACAGCAGCACAAAGGTTTTGCAAACAGGCTGTGAAATTCATTCAAGAGATGAATGTCAACCCAACAAGCTGGGTGAAGAACAGAACATGATCATGAGGTCAGAGGAAGCTTACAGTGTTCAAGCTTTTCTCTCCAGCACAAACTGAAGTCCAGGATGGTTTTATACATCCCAGTTCCAGTCACTGAAGTCACCAGAGCTACTGAAGAGCAAAATGTGCTGTTTGACTCACAGAGTAGCAGAAAACCAAACAACAAAAACAAGAAACTGAACATAAACTTAGGTGAAAAATATTCTCATTTCTAACCACCAAACAAGGTTTTAAAATGAAAAACGGCAGATGGAGAAGACAGTCTTCAGACAGGGCTTGACTGTACCCACTGATAAGACACCCATCAGTGTTTTGCTAAACTAGTTCTACCTTGCTTTGCACAGTTTGTTCTGTAAACTGGATGCTTTCCTGGCAGTTGTTTCCCCCACTGCCAAATCCTACTGCCCTCTCCACGTGACCTCTTATAGGTAAAAAGAGAGTGAAATAGGTGGCAACACAAATGGCAGTGAGTTAAGACATCCATATACAGTCAAATACATCCACATACAGCCAAGCAAGAGACGACAAAACTGACAGGGACTCAGAGTGGGGTTTGGAAGAAAACTCCACCCCACTCTGATAAGGAAAAGTCAACCTCTCAGTCAACAGCACGAGTCCACTGAACAGTGAATGGTTGCACTGCAATCCTGCAGAGGCACCCTCTCTTCACCTCACTGTTGTAATCCTCCCATCCTGGGCATTAGAATGGAGAAGAAAAAAGCCCAGAAAAATTCCTCCTGGCCATGGCTCCACTGGGATGCTCACTGTGGGAAGCACCCTGCCCGCTGCAGTGACACACAGCACAGGGTTTACTCTGAGCCAACCTTCTGGAAAAAGGCAAGGCCAAACGTTGGAGCTCCTGTCCCCACGCGTGGCACCCACGATGCACAGATAAGGCTGGGCCAGATAAGGTTGCAGCACGGTCATGGCTGCACCAGATAAGACTGGAGCACAGCCCTGGGGCTGGGGAGGAGAGATCCCAAGGATCCCTGAATCTGGAGAGGAAACCTCTCAGACTGCACTGCAAACACCTGGGAAAGGGGTGGGCAGGGAACTGCTGTGACCTGGAGTCACAAGGATGAGGTGGAGGTGAGCCAGAAACACAGCAGGAAAAGGTAAAGCAGGTGATGCTGAGGGCCAGGAGCACAGAACACCAGCAGTTTGCCAGCATGATGCTGAAGCGCCAGGACTTTGCCTCAAGGAGAACAGGAGAGGGAATTGGAGGAGAGAAGCACCAAATAAAGGAGGCCACAAAAGAGGGAGGTGCCCTGATCTTAAAAGTTTGAGAGGTAGCAGCCAAAGACCATGTTCACGAGCACCATTGCCCCTGACAGGCACTCATGCCAAGTGCACATTGTCTCCAACAACGCAAGATTTCAGCAGCAAAACTGAAAAAAAGTTTCCCTTTAAAAAAATTCAGTCATCGCTGTCAACACAACAACATCCACTTCCACCACATGTTACCAGCTACATTTAAAAGGCCTAAACACCACCATTTCTCAAGCAAGTTGGGTGTGTTAGTTCAGAAAGCTCCCAGATGAGGAAGAAGTAGATAATGAAATACTGAACTACCTTTCCAGGAAAACTCCTTGTTTACAGAGTTCACAAAAAAAAAAACCAGCAACAGCCTTCCAAGATCTCCTTGCAACACATTTGACTGAACTATCACAAATTTACTCCCCCTGCAAGGAACTTTACCTGCTAATAAAGTTATCTACAGTTTTATATGTGGTAATAAAGTAATAAAGACTTTTATCATGTTATTTTCTGCTTCAAGCAGGAGATGAAACCCAAGCTTTTCCATTTCAGGCACTAACAAAGACTCAGCAATTCTTGCAGCAGGCTTTCTGCAAAACCTCTTAAGTCGTTAACACCTGACTGTCTACAGAGTGGCATGGGCTCATTTTCAGCACTAAAGAACACACATTTTCTCAGTTTAGGGAAGAGGAGTTTCCCATGTCACGCAGAGGCCAGCAAAACGTGAAGGCAGTGTGGGGAAGGCTGGGGCCTCAGGACAGACTTACCTTCCTGCTGCACTGCGTTGGCCACAGCTTTCTTCACCCGTCCAGACTTCACGACAGCCGGGTCTGAGTTGGCATAATCTGCCACTGTCACTGCAGAGAGGGGGAAACAAGGGTCAGAGGGATTAGGGATTATGGGGAGGGGATGGAAGGACTAAGAGTCACGATGCCTAAAGGGAACAGTCCCCACAGGAGCAAAGGATTGAGAATGAGATGCACAAGCAGAAAATGAGCCTCAGCAGAAAGCTGCAGGCCAGGAGTCCCCAACAAGTCTCTACTCTAGACCATCGGTCTACCAGGCTGAGGGGACCCACGCCCCTGCCCAGCTCAGTGCAATTCTCCTCCTTCCGCCAGCACAGCCAACGATAATCCAATGATTCTCCCTCACACAGCCCAACTCAAGCCTGGCTGATCCTCTGGTCCCAAGCTCCTCCTCCACAGGCAAAGAGGTCTCATTTCCACACATCCGTCCAGAACCCCGCTGGGGGATCCCTCCTGGACGCAGCTCTCTGCCTATACAAACCCGAGGGGGCCCAGCTCACTCCTAGGTGAGACTGGACCGTCCGCTTTTCCCTCATCCCCCTCACCCAGGCAGAGTACAAGCCCTTAACTATCTCCTCCCTCAGGCCCTAATGTAGGCCCAGGCCTGCCCTCCGGCCGGCACCAGCAGCGCCGAGTTCGGCTCGGCTCACCTCAGGCCCACCTTCCATCAGACCCGACATCCCTCACAGTCCCCGCTCCCCTCATTAGGCACCGCTCCCCTCATCAGCTCCGAGCCCCCCTCAGCCGCGGCCCAGGTCCGGCCCCGCTGGCCTGGCTCGGCCCGGCCCGGCTCTCACCCCGCTCGGAGCACACGTCGTCGGCGCGGAACTTGAGGCGTTTGCGGGCGCCCCTGCGGGGCATGGCGGCGGCGGCGGGGCGGCCGCGCGGGGCCATGTCCGACCGGGCCCCGCGGGGACAGCGGGGACAGCGCCACAGCGCCCGCCCCGCCTCCCGTCACCGCCGCGACACCGCGCGCCGCTCTGACGTAACCAGGGCGGCGGGCGGTGACATAATCCCCCCAGTCCTCCGTACTGAGGGGCTCGCTCCGCAGTGCTCCCAGAACGGGGATCTCTGGGGTGATTTCCCCACCCAATCCTCCCAGTCCTCCCAGTACCCAGGGTCCCTGAGGTTTTCTCCCTCCCCTCACAGTCTTCTCAGTAACAAAAGCACTTGAGGAGATTCCCCCCGTTCAAGTCCTCCTAGTAACTTCTCCTGAGAAGATCCCCCCCTAGTAATGAAGATCTGTTAAGTTATTGCCCCTTCCAGGTAATGGGGGTGTTTGAGGGATTGCCACCTCCCAGTTCTCCCATTAACAGGGGCCCTGAGGGGCTTCCCCCCTGCCCCAGTCCTCCCGGTAATGGAAGGGCCTAAGGGGATTCCCTCCGGTACTGAGGGACTGTGAGGTAACTGCCCCTCCCAGTAACAAGGGCACCTAAGGGGATGCTCCCCTCACACTAGTCCTCCCAGCACTGAGGGGCCCTGAGGTTAATGGCACCCCCGTCTTCCCAGTCACAAGGGCCTTTAAGGATGCTGGGTCCCCAGTTCTCCCAGGAACATGGATCTCTGAGAGAATTGCCCCCAAGTCCTCCCCGTAACAAGAGCCCCTGAGGTAACTGTGCCCCCTCTTTGCCCTCCAGTCCTGTCAGAAATGAGTTATCTGAGATAATTGCCCTTCCCTGTCATCCCAGTAAGGAGGGCTCTGAGGAGATTCCCCCAACCCTCCCGGCAGGGGGATCTCTGAGGCAATTGGCCCCCCAGTGAAAAGGGTTCTGGGGTGATTGCAAGACCCCCAGTGCTCCCAGTAAGGAGGAGCTCTGAGATGATTGCCCTAATGCACCCCGCTGTTGGAAACAATGCAACTTTTAAATAATAATTTTAGTTAATGGTTTTAAACAATTTTTAAATTAATTGCTTTAATTAATCATAACCTATATATATAAATTATAAATAGTGTGTTATTTTAAAATTACTCTTTGCCAGCATTTAGCAAAGTTGCCATGAGCCACTTCTGTAGGAACACAGATTCGGAAAAGTACTGAAATCATGGTTTTGATAAACTAAGTCTTCTGATATGGTTCAATTAAAAAAGCCTGGGAGAGAATGTGTTGGTGAGGTTGGACATCTGGAATGTTGAATTTATGAACCACAAGGACATTTTGCAAAAACCTGAAGATAAAGAAGAGGCGAACAAAGATTATCTATGTGTCGAATGTTACTACTTTCCAAAGATACTAAAAAGACTAAAAAGATGGACTAATTAACGTAAGAAGTAAGATCAGTAACCAATAGAGGATGGAATAGTATTAAATGAAAGAGAATTCTAAGAGAATTTTGGAATTTAGAACAAATGAACTTTTTTTATTTTCTAAAAATGTACAAACAGGTGAAAAAGTTTTGTATTTCTGTCTGTGTGGAGCTGGAACTCTGTTGGCCACACACCCCCTGGACAAGGATTGTAATGTACTGACACTAAAAAGTGTGGGAGGGCTGTTGGGGGTTGGGTTTCTTATACCATTTTTTTCCAGAAGTCGCTAAGAAACTAATTCTTGGATATTTATGGGTACTTAAGAAAGACAAAAGAAGTAGCTGAAGTCAGGGAAGAGTCTGGCACCTGGCTACACTTCTGCTTTCGGGGAGTTTTCTCTCAGCCGGACAGTGACATCGCCAGAATGAGGCAGGTAAAGGACGGGGCTGGCCCAGCTGGGCTCTCTCGCTTTGTGGCATCGGAGGGAATGGCCAGGCTGACGTTTTTACTGCGGGGAGAATTCGCCAGCACCGCTGGAGCTCGGCCCTAGGGAACCTACCACTGTCTGTTCGTGTACCCCGGGAATTCTGAACCTCGTCTCTCCCTGCCCTGCTGGGAGCTGCTACCCCGCTGCCCCGCGCCCACTATTCCTTTGGTTTTGCTCTGGGTTTTTCCACGCTGTGTCCCGCATCCCCTGCCTTGCCGGGACCTGTCCGCAGCTCCAGCTACCGCCACAGAACTTCTGGTGCATCTCGTCCAGCACCCCGGGATTTTTTGCTCGCTCCTGCCGGCTGTGACGGAAACTGCACCAAAGGGGAGAGTGCCTGCGGCCGAGAATACTGTGACTGTGTCCCTGGCTCCGTTTGTTGTTAATTGCCATAGTTATTGTTATTTTGTTCATCTTGTTATACGCATTAGTAAAGAGCTGTTATTGTTATCCTCATATCTTTGCCTGAGAGCCCCTTAATTTCGAATTTGTGACAATTCGGAGGGAGGAGGTTTGCATTCTCAATTCCAAGGGAAGCTTCTGCCTTCCCTAGCAGACACCTGTCTTTCAAACTAAGGCAAGCGGTTTATCCTGATGATTTCAGAGGATTCGGAACACTCCCAGGAGACACCCACTGAACTGTGCCCAAGCACAGCCCACACCACAGGCTCCCAGTGCCACCCACACCTCAGTGGTGGGAGCACTGATGGGCTGCCACCAGCTGTAGACTGTATTTTATATTTTTTAGGGCTTAAATGAGCGGCTGGAGCTTGATGAAGGATTGGTGCCACCTCATGGGGGAGGAATTGTTTCTGGGGGATTTGCAAAGGGAAATCGTGAGTGGCAGCCCAGGGTCTCATGGTGATTTCGGGGCCTCTGTCCCCCTACGGCCTTGTGCCCTGCTCATGTGGGGATTTGGGCACTGCCAGACTTGGCTGGGAGTCTTGCTGAGTCCTGGGATAAACTGGGCAGGCTGGTGGAATCCTGCTCCCCTCCTCTGGGGTTGTGACAGTGAGCGAAGAGCCCAGCCCTGCCCCATTCTCCCTCAATGGCTCTGAACACTCCAGAGTGCTGCATTTCCACTTGTACCCCTTTCCTACAAAACTTCATGGGATGATTGGAACGACAGTGAGATGTTTTCACACCTGTGGTGTCAGTTCTTGGGCCTCCCCAGAACAGGATAAAGCATGGAATATGGACAAATCCAAGAAATCCACATTCCTTCTTCTTCTCAGGCATGGCCAGGAGCTGGTATGTCCATAACCTCCCTGTCTGACCCTGTTTCTCTCAGCATTCCTTAAATACAAAAAGAGCATTTTATCAGCAAAGACCACATTTGATTCGGAAAACTTCTGATCATCCCAGGTAGGAAAGGCCATTCCTTGACAGAAAGACTATTCCTAATCCATCTGTTCTTAAGGCAATGGATACAAATTAATGTGGACGGCAGTCAATAAACCAGATCCTGGTGCTGCTGGCTGCACCCACCTCTTTACTTGGGAATGTTTTCCTTGGATTATCCTATTCATCATTGTTATTTGAGAACTGTATCACAGTATTATTTTTAAAAAGTGAAGCTTGTCTTGGCTTAGAAAACTCTGGCAATGTGGAAAACAGATGAAATGTTCTTGGGATTGAAGGCAGTTCCTGAATCTGGCTTGCAGGTAGATCCAGTACACTCCCTCCTCCAGTGGGTTGGAGGCATTTATCTGAGACCTCCCCAGGGTCCTCCAGCAAAAATCCTGAGGATGAGCTCGATGTCCTTCTTGAGGAGAGAAAGGTGCTGTGGTGATGCTACTGATCCCAGTTGTCCCCCAGTTGTGGGGTCTCAGAAAGGAGCTCCTCGTTGGTAGGCTGGGTGAGGACCGCTGAGGGTTTGCAAAGGCTGTGCCAGGAGCTGTGCTTCCAAGGCCCCCAAATTAATTGTGTGTTAAGGATGCCCCTGCGCAGGGCAGGATCATGGAGCAGGTTGGGCTTCTGTCTGCTCCCGCTGAAGTTCATGGGCACCCTCAAATCCCATTTATGATGCTGAAGACTATCCTTGAGGGGAGCCTGGGGTGACATGTCTCATCCTCCCAGGGCTCAGAACTGAGCCTTGCAGGGTGAGGAGGGGGCTGTGGCAGAGTCTGCTGCTCCCCACATGGTGGGGGGGACAGGGCACCCAGGGCTTGGGACAACCCACAGCCTCTGCCTCCCTTCCTCCAGGGTTGGACAAGACCACTGGGGAGTCCTACCCCTACAGGGGCTTTTAAACCCAGAAGAGTTTCCTGTCCTCAGGAGAGTTCTCTGCCCATTCCAGGGGGATTCCTGTACCTCCCCCAGGGAGGAACCTTCCCCATAAGAGAGTTTCCTGCTCCCACAGGGGCATTTCTGCCCCACCTCAGTTTTCTGTCCTCCCGGGTGGATTCCTGCCCCTCAAGGAGGTTTCTGCCCTCAAGAAGAGTTCCTCTGGGGGGCATTCCTGTCGCTCCTGAAAGTCTTTTAACGCCCAGAGGCGGGGTTCCTCCCGTTTCCAGGGGAAACCTGCCCCCAGGGAGGTTCCTGTCCCCGGGAGGACCCCAGGTCTCACTCTGACCCTCGACCCCCGATCCCCCCTCCTCTGGGGGCGTGGCCGCCCGGGGGCGTGACCGGGGCGTGTCCAGGCGGGGACGGTGACGCAGTGGGCGGGGCAGGGCGGGGCGGCAGCGGCGGCAGCGGCGGCTTCCAGCGACTTCGGCGGGCGGTGAGTGCGGGCGGGGCCGCGCTGCCCACGGGGGATGCTCAGCCCCGCGCGGGGTCGCCCGGGGGGAGCTCTGCCCCGGTGACCCCTGTGGGGCTGCGCGGGGGGTGCTCAGCTCCCCCCGGTGGGGCCGGACCCGCGGGGCTCTGCCCGTATTGCCTCCCTCGAGGATGCTCTGCTGCTCCCCGAGAGGATGCTCGGCCTCCTCCCGCCGTGGGGATGCTCAGTCCCCCCGGTGGGGCTGGACTCGGAGGGTTCTGCCCTTTTTGCCTCCCCCCGGGGGTGCTCTGCCCTCCCCTACCCCCCCACTGGGGATGCTCTCCATTGCCCCCCGGGCGGGGCCGCAGTGGGGATGCTCAGCCCTGCCGTACCCCAGGTGATGGTCTGCCTCCCCCGGAAGGGGCTGACTTGCTCCGGGGGGGCTTCATCTCCCACCCCGTTACCCCTTGGAGGGGGTGTCTAAGTCAGGGTGTGATGAGCTCCTGCATTTCTCTTGGGTTGACTCTGAGCTGGGGGGTGTTATTCTCACCCCGAGCTGGGTTGGAGGGGAGAATTGCTGTGCCCCGGCTTTACCCGCAGAGTACCGAGGTTTTGAGCCAGGGTTGCTCCCCTCAATCCAGTGGTGTCGGGCTGGGGGAAGAGCCGGGGAGATGTGTCTCCCCATCCCCACTGGGTGTGCAGGCAGGAGGGTGAAAGGTGGGCACATTACCCGAGGCCACATGATATTGGGGGCAGGGAGCGGGGAGTGATTTCTTAACCCAGGAGCAGGGAGAGAGGGCCTTGCTTTTCAGCTGCTCTCTGCCCCTGGCAGTCTCCCATATCCTCCCAAGCTCTCCCTTTGCATCCCCTCCCCCAGCTTCTACTTTACACTGAGGGGAAGGCAGGAATGCTGGTGAGCCTGGTCCTACCATGGCCTTCTCCTGCTCCTCTGATTTCCCAGCGCTGTCTCCTTCTGCCTTCCCCAGTGCTGCCTCCAGCCCTGGAGCATCTACCCAGTGCTGAGCTCTGTGTCAGCCCCACTGAGCATCTGCCTGGCTCTGAGCTCTGGGCTGGACCGGCTCGTGTGGATGCTGTCACACAGATGCTCTTGGAACTCAGCACCAGGTAAATGCCTGCCATGCTGGGCCAGCTCAGAACTGGGAAGATGCTCACAGACCTGGTTCAGCCTGAACACTCACCCGTGTGCCCAGGGCTGGACCGGCAGAGCATCCGGCCAGCCTGGCTAGCTCCAGCTGTGCCCACACTGGTTCCCAGCCTGTTAGCTGGTATCATCACAGCTGCTGTAAGCTGCCTCCTGACAGCACTATTTGCTCCTGAATAACCAGCCTTGAAGGGCTTGTTTATCCCCTAAATTGCATCATTAGAGCAGCAATTGGCTTAGGGAGCTGGGTTTTGTTAAAGCTGTGCAAACCCTTCTGGGGAGGTCCTGGTTTTGGCCAAGTCAGGGTTGGCTAAGTGTTCATTTTAGCTCGTTTGCCACCATCTGCTGGATGCTGGAATGAGGTTCTCCTGGTGGGTTTGATACCATCAAGCCATTATGTGAGCAGGAGCTGGTCCGGCAGCAAGTGTGAGCTAGAGTTTGGGAGCTGGATGAATTTGCCTGTCTGTTTTCTGAGTTTCTTGGTTGTGGTGCTGCCCACGCAGCAAGAGATGGAAAGTTGGTGTCTTTGTGTTTCTGATGGTCTGAGAGTCTCAGGTACCTGTGCTCTTGGGGCCATCACGGTGTGCTGCTCCGTGTGTGTGCTGGTTGGGGAACAGGACTGATCTCTAGGGATTTTCCATGAGATTTGTCAGGGAGCCATCAACACAAGTGCCTGCTGCCATCTCCCTGGCACTCTGTGGTGCAATGGTGCCTTCCCAACTTCAGTGCTTGCTCCTCCTGGAGCTCTTTCTCAGGAGTCAGACCAGAGGCTGTCTGGGACTAGTGGCACCAGCACGAGGGTGGGGGTACCTCTGAACTGGCAGATTCCTGAGACACCAGTGGTGGGACTGATGGACAGATCCGGCTTTTTGGAGTGGCCAGCTTGGCAGATGTGGGATTGAACATCTCATCCCTGTGAAGCTTTGTGTCTTTGTGAGCAGGTCTTGCTCCAGTGGCTTGGTCCAGCTGTGTTTGGCAGCAGCTCCAGTGCAGATGCGGAGGGACTGGACATGCTGGAGATTTGGGTTCCTGCCTGTCTCAGCTGTCTCAGAAGACACCAGGGATAAAACCCCTGCTGAAACCAAACCCTTCTCATCTGCATCTTCGGAGGCACCTTTTGCAAGTCTTATCCTTTGGGGTAACTCCCACTGGGGGCTGGGAATGAGGACAAGGATGAGGAGGAAGCTGAGTGAGTGTGATCTGAGTGAGTGCGGGTCCTGCTGTGCTGGGTGAGGATGTAGGGGTCCTGAGCCAGTGCTGAAAAGAGCCTGATAGTGTGCTGGAGCTGGGAGTTCATACTGGAGCTGGGAGAGGCATTCTTGGAGCCTCAGATGGAGCTGAACTCAAATTGGGGCCCCAACTGGGAATACCTCTGGAGGGCTCCACTCCGTGCACATGGAGAGATGTTGACATGAGTGTCCATCCTCTGCCTGGGGAGTGCCATTTCAGGGTTTCCAGCAAAGCAGAAAGATACTGTATTCTTTATCTAACCTTGAAATCTTAATTCACAATTAATTTCTTACTAAAGAATGCTTTGGTGAGCCAGAGGTTTCCCAGATGGCTCCCAAAACTGACCTGTGAGGTTTCTGAATATTAACTGGAGGAGAAGGTTGTTGGGTCCATTGCCCAGCTTGCCTCCCAGAGAGGTGTGAATGACAGCATCCTCCATACAGATGATTTCTGGGATGTGCCAAGCACCAGGTGTGGGGTGACAGACCTGACCCAGGCTGAGGGCTCTGTGATGAGCCCTGCAGGTGGGTCCAAGCCTTGGCCAGGCTCCTGGGGGATGTGGTTGGGAGTTTTCATTGCTTAAAGGCCTCCTCTGTGAGTAGACAAAAGGTTTGGAGGTGGGTACCCATGTGAGTATGCTCACACGGGCTCATTTGGGAGGGGGGAGGGGAAATATCACAGGGAACAACTGCAGTGGTGGGGGACAGGTCTGCACTTAGGCCCATCTGGAGCAGAAGTTGTGGAAAACGATTCAAGGCTCTTTGCTAAAAAAAAGTTGTGCTGATATAATTGGATTTTATTTCTGTTTGTTGTGTGGTCAAGCAGGTTGAAACCCTTGTGGGGACAGAGTAAAAGCCTTGAGTTCATTTGTAGGGTGAGGATGTCCTGAGGAATCAGGCTGAGAAAGCTGGGGCAGTTCAGTCTGGACAAGAGAAGGTTGTGTGGAGACCCCACAGCCCCTCCCAGGGTGTGAAGGGGCTACAAGAAAGCTGGAGAGGGACTTTGCATAAGGAAATGAACTGACAAGACACGAGGATTCACACTGAAAGAAAAGAGATCTAAATTAGATACTGGGGAAAGAATTCCTCCCTGTGAGGATGGTGAGGCCATGGTCCAGGTTCCCCAGAGCAGCTGTGGCTGCCCCTGAAGGCCTGGAAGTGTCCAAGGCCAGGTTGAACAGGTCTTGGAGCATCCTGGGATTAGTAGGAGGTGTCCCTGCCCATGGCAGGGGGTTGGAATGGGCTGAGCTGACCTTTAAAGTCCCTACTAGCCCAAGGCATGCTGTCTGTGATTCTGTGGTTTTATGAATGAAGTGGCTGCTCATCTCTCCCTCATTTTTGTGCAAAACTGTGCCTCGAGCAGCTTTGCTGCCCCTCAGCCCTGGGCAGCACTGGCAGGGCAGTAACTCCCATCCCACAGGAGCATCTGGGAGCTGGGTGTCAAACCTTCTCCAAAAGCCACTGGCCAGGAGGGGACTGACCCTGTGTCCTCCACATTGCCCTCCTTAGCTGAATCTTCACCCTGACGTTTTAAGCAGCTCGTGGGTCGCTGTCTCCAGCTCTGTAATCCTGCATGACTGACAAGGCTGGAATTTATCTGAAATGCAGATTATTTTTTTCTGCTCCTGGTTTTCAGTTCCTGCCACGCTTCTCTTAGCAAGCGCAAGGAGATGCTGGCTGGGTGACTGCCTTTAATTGCATCCAAAAATTAAAAAAAGAAGAAAACAAATGGCAGAGGAGAGCTCATTTCCCCATCCTCCTGTCTGTGTCGAGCAGTTTCCAGGAGAGGGCAGTTCCCGGGGATTTTTGCTGCGTGGTGCCTCTGCCCTGCATTTCCTGCCGTGCTGAGCCCCTTGTGCCGGTGGTCCGAGAGGCAGAGCCATGACAGGGGATGCGGGGGACCGGGCCCAGCTCTTCCGTGGGGATATGAGGCGTTGTCAGCATGGCCGAGTGCTTTAAATAGCGGCCGCGGAGATGTGCGGAGATGTGCGACAGGGAGGGAAGGAAGAGGCTCTTCCTGCCTGGACTCCACATTCCGCCTCCCAGGGAGGGCAGCATCCCTCACCAGGGCATGATGACACAGCAGGAAAGGGGCCCCCTCCCCGAATTGCTGCCCATGCACCGGGTACATGTATTTAAACTTCTCATTTCCACCCTTTCCTGGTGGAAATTCCTGGCGGAATTTTCTCTGCAATTCCAGGTTCCCTCCTGGCCACATCATGATGTGATGTGCTGGGACAGGGTAAACACTGCAGCTGTGGGGTGCCCATGTGGGGTCAGTGGACTAGAGGAAGAAGTTGGGCTGAACGTGGGATGGCTGGAGCCTGGGAGAGAAGGGGATGTCTGGCCCCAGCCCAACTCTCACCTTATCAGAGTCTCATTAGTGAAGAGCATCCTCACATGGATTTCTCCTGCCAAAGCCTGGTTTTCTGGTTCCACAGTTGGGAAGGTGTTTAGAGCCTCACTGTGGCATTAAAACAGGCGTCATAAATCTGATCTCAGACTCTTGATCATGAGTTAAAATAAGCTTGGTTGTGGTGCCTAAAACTGCTCCCCATGCAGACATTCCCAGTGCCAGGGGCTGCGGGCATAGAGGGGAAAGATGGGTTTGTACAAAATCCATAATCCACATAATCTGCCCTGTAATTCAGTGTCTGGCAGCTGTAACTAAGAAGATCTGGGCTTCTTTCAAGCATCTTCCCCAAACTGTTTTCCAGGAAGGAGTCAAAAAATGTCCAGAGGTTATTTTTGCCTGTGGCTAATTTATTCACATACTGATCAGCCAGGAGAGGAGTTATTCTGGTCCCACACTGCCCCACATAACACACACTGTGTGCAGGTGTGGTTTCCCTGGGAGACATTGGGGGATGGCGCTCCTGTTTGCAGATGGAGCTCTAAGGAACCACCTTGGAGGCTCTGTGTCCTGTGAACCCACTCGGGGCCCTCAAGTGAGGCCAGAGCCAGAGGACACGGGCTCTGTGCCCTCTCATCCTCTGTCCCTGGGGATGGACCTGAGCCCTGTGTCCTGGGGTGGTGGAAGGCTCTGTGTTTTTCAATTCCTGCTCCATCCTGAGGAGTCCCCAGCTAGGTTGGGGTCTCCCTTGGTGACACCTGGATTTGGGGAGTGCAGGGAGCTATTTCAGTGTTCTTACGGGCATGGTGCTGTTTCGAGGCTTGGGAAGGACTGCAGTGTCTGGGACGGTTTCTCTGCAGGATGTAGTGGCTCTGGTGCTCCTGGATTTTTCCCTCTTGTGTTTGCTTTCCCTGGCATGCTGTGAAGCTGGGCTCCTACTCTTGGGAAGGGTGTGGGAGTGAAGTGTGAGGGTGGCACAGACAAATCCTGCTTTTCTCCTATATCTGCAGAAGGGATTGTTTCCCAGGGGCATTCCAGTGTGGCCACAACTGGTTTCTGGCCATGGATTGGGATCTGCCAGGGTGGGAATCACTGGGACGTAGTACTGCTGGAGCCTTTGCCATCCCAGCATGCTGGTGACCTGTCTCCCACCCAGCTGAGGATGGAAATCACTGTTGACTGTCCCTGTGCAGAGATGCTGGCAGCAGCAGAGATCCTATCCCTCCATGTTGCTATGGGACTGGAGCATCAGTGGAGGCAATATCCAGCTTGGATATACTGCTGGATGGGCAAAGGGGACCTGATCCCCACATCTCCTGCAGCCAGGGCTGTATCTGCCAGCAATTTGGGCTAAGGCAGGCTGGGGAGGAGTGAGAAGGCAGTGTGGGGGTAAAGGAGCAGCAAAGTGAAGCCTCTGAAGGATCCATAGGGGTGTTGACCAACCCAAATTTTCAATCTTTGCTGCTTGGAAAACCTGGCTGTGCTAGAGAGTGGGTGCATGGAAGTTCTGGAGGTGCCTGTGGAGAGCTGCTGTCCATGTTCCTCCCCAGCATCACCGTACCTGGCAGCAGATGCATCTTTACTGGGACATGAGATGGAGTCTCGGGTCACTGCTAGCATCCCTTGGAGAGCCTCCTCCCAGAATCCTTCTGGGAGCTTGGGCTCTCCATGCACCATGTTCTCAATAACATGGCTTTACTCATTTTAACCCATCAGGTTTTAATTAGAGACAGAAGGCTCATCTCCGCTGACCTGAGCTGTCTTTCCTTTGATCCCAGATCCAGAAAGGGTTTTCTTTGCTGCTGTTACCTGTCTGACATCCAGATAGGTCACCCAGAGAGCAGCTTGTGTTTGATGGATAGAGAATCTTCTCCCCAGCATCAAAACCTGGATGATAATCACTCGATTAGAGCCATCACTTTGGGCTGCCATATTAAAAAAAAGAGCATTTTTTCTTGCTTTTGATCATCTGCTTCTAGTTAGTTTAGTTATCAGACTTTCACAGTGGCCATTTTTGGAGTTGGCAGCCAGAGCATCCCTGCAAGCAGAAATGGCTTTTGTTACGTGTGTCCTTCGTGTTTACATGTTCATGGAGAAATTTTGTCTCCTAAACTGAGGCTGCCATGAGCCCCAGCACTGCTGCTCAGTACCTGGCTCTCTGGGAGTGCCGGTGTCGCTTTCAAATCACACGTTGTCAATAAATCTTATTCTAAGTGCCCTGCAGTAAATGGCATCAGCCTGCACGGGGAGAGCTCTCCCACACATCCTCCCACTGCCTAAAAATACCAGCGCCTGAATTCTCCAATGACTTGGCTATTGCACAGCCTCCATTCCTGCCTGAGATGCTGCTCATGGCTCGGTGCAGGACATCTGCTGCACTCCCAAGGGTCACACTGCCCTCCAGATCTGGCCTATAGGTAATGCAGCAGCTGCATCAATTTGGTGGTAAATGAACATTTACTACCTTTAATCTCCATGCTGTGAGGTGTGTTCATAATCAGGGATGTGGCGTCCAAGAGGGAAATGATGGCACCTTCTCTGGTGGCCACTGAGGGCCCATCTCATTGAGGAAAGGATGAGTTTTGGGGACTTCATGTAGCATCAAGCAAAATACCCTCAAAACCCTCTCTTAACTCTGTGTGTGTCCCCCAGGAGTCTGTTCCATTCTCTTTGTGAATACACAATTTACCTTTTCACATCTTGCTTTGAGATGTGGGATATAGAAAAGGTAGCCAACGGTTTTGCTTTGAGAACCAAGTCTCTGTTCAGTGGGTGAATGCAGAGGATTTTCCAGGGCACTGGGCAGACTGGTATGCAGGCAGCTCTTGTCTCCAGCAGCCTTCAGCCTCTTGACCCTGCTGGCTTGTGGTAGATCTGGGAGAGCTCATCACTTGAACTATGAATGAAGCCAAGGGCTGATGTCACATGCTGTGATCTTGGGAGAAATGACAACTGCCTTTGTGGCACCAACAGGGATTCGGGGAGCAGAACTGGGTGTGATGGATGTACAAACTGAAGTTCAGCACAGCTGAGAGTTGTGGAGCTGTAAAACAGGTGTGTTTCTTTAGGAGGTCTTGGATTGAAGGTATTTGGATTTTCCTGTCTCCATTTCCACGTGATTGCCCTGTTTGCTGCTGGGAAGTTCATGAGGGGGCTGGAATGCAACAATGTAGGAGCAGGGTCTTGAGGAATACACTCACATGTCTGGCTGCTCCCTGGGAGCCCTACACCCTGCTGCAGTGTGGTCTGGCCATGGAACACAAGCAGTGAAAGTTCCCCCAGTGTTGCAAAGGGAATAATGTTTATTTTCAAGGGTGGAAAGGTGAGAAAACCAGTCACCAGCCCCACCAGCTGGCATTGATTTCCTCCTTTCTCCACTGCAACTCAAAGGGAATCCAGCCACTGGAGATGCCAGGGATAGCTACTGGCCTGAGGACAAATGTAGCGACCCATCAGGAAGGGCGACCCTGGTCTGTCAGACCAAGGTGTCAGGTTGTCCATCACTCAGTGCCTGGACTTTCTCCTTTCAAGCACTCTTGACTCCTGATGGGCTGCCCTAGGGTGCCTCAAATTGCCAAAACCCTGGTGTGGGGAAGGAAGCAGAAGGCTCTTCCCATGCTACTGCCTGCACTGGGAGCTGTCTCTCTTTTCGCTTGGTTCAGGTCAAGAGTGCCCACCAGGAGAGTGACATTGGTCAGCTCCTGTGTGGTCACTCATGAGCTGGACATTTGTCTGTGTTCTCCCAAAAGTGTGAGAATTTGTAGGATTTATCTCCAAATTATAGAATCAAAGACTCATAGAATCCTTAAGGTTGGAAAAGACTTCCAAGATTATCAAGTCCAACTTTTGACTTAATACCACCATGGCCACTAAACCATCAGAAGCTGCTTGTGAGCACGCAGTTTAACTAGTCCCTGGGGCACCTGGGACCTTCATGGATTCTTTTTGTCCTTGTCCATCCCCCCCTGGCATGAATTGAGGTTGATAACTCTGATGCAGCTGCTGAGTGCACTTGGTGGTACCCAAAACTTCTGTAAATATGAGAGGCCTTCCAGGCCCAGGACCGGTGCTGATGACACCAGTAACCAGAGCAGGCTGGCAGGGGAGAGCTGGTCCAGACTAGTGGTGGAAGGAGGATGCTGAAGGTGATGGTGGCCCCTGGGATGGCTTTATTGCCTCTGTATTTTCCTCTGAATGTGATTGTCTGGGTTTGGAAAAGTCCAGCCTCTGTGCAAGCACAGCTGCCCTTGACCAGCAGGAAATGTGTGAGGCTTGACTCTCACTTCTTACTTCCCAAAAAGTGAATCTTGTCAGAATTGGAGGGCTTTGGCCACAGCGTGGGTGTGAATGTGGGGCAGAGCAAGGCCGGGCTGGGGGTGCCGGGGCAGTGCCCGGGGTTCTGCCGGGGGGAGGGTGGAGCCGGGTGTCCACAAATGCGGCTCTTGGGAGGCGTTGGAGGGAGATGCCAAGAGAGGAGGATGCTGCCGGGAATGCGAGCGGCTCCTGCTGCAGAATTCCCGGCGCGACAGCTGGGGCAATGCCGGAGGGATCAGCGGGATGGGAGCAGGGCCGGGCTTTGTGTCCGAGCGGGGGCAGCGCGGCTCCGGCCCGACCTCCCAGCGGGGATGGAGCTGCCTTGGCTGGGAGCGGGATCGGGCAGTCCCGCAGTGCTGCGTGACAGTGACAGTGACATAGCCCCGACACTTCCCTCCCTCCCGGCAGCGCCGGGGCCGTGCGAGGCCGCCTCCAGCCCGGCTCAGTGGTCACAGGAGGTGTCCCCTCCTGGGTGATCCAGCTGCTTTTCCACTCGGGATGCTGGCGGCTCGCATTCCCGGCCGTGCTGCTAACGCTGCGGTTGCCCTGGGGAAGCAGGAGTGTCCCTGACCCTCCCTGTCCCTGCCCTCGAGTGGGCACAGCGGGGACGGTGTGGAAGGTGGACAGGGACAGGAGGGTGGGATCAGCGCCCTCTGGAAGGATGTTTCAAAATCCAGGGGGTTTTAACTGTGTCTCTTTGGGACTTGCTTGTCGTGGGTGGGGGTTATCCCAGGGCTGCTGTCACCTGCAGTGACAGTCCCTCCTGACAGGCAGGGTCTCTCAGGACCCCAAATTCCTCACAGGTCACTCCAGCCACAGCTCTGAAGCTCAATCCACCCCTGTAGTCGCCAGTCTGGTTTTCAGAGCCATTCTCAGGTGGTTGCTCTCTTGCTTGTTCTCTGTCTGTTCAGCTTGCCCCATCATATCCCTGTTCTCATCATTCATTATTTCTCTCCAGGTGAAGGCTTTTTAATAACAACTGACATTTCAGCCATTTTTGAGTAATTTCCTTTCTTCTACTCCAATTTTCTTCATCTTCTTCATGTCTAGAAAGCCTTTCTTTGTCCTTGTCCAGAGGGGAGGTGCCTGTTATTGCCACTGTTATCATGTTTCAGGAGGTTTGATGGGGTTAATGAAAATCCTTCTTTTTTTTTTTTTTTTTTTTTTGTGTGTGTGTTGCTTCCACTCCCATCTTCTTTAGCCTGGCTGCTTAAGGAAGTTAAACAAAAGCCTTGTTGCATTGTGGCCTTTTCTCTCCCCCTGCTTGCTCTTGAGTGTGTTGGTCTCTGATGGGGTGGAGAGCTTGGCATGCTTGAAGTTTTGTGATGGCTGCTGGAAAGGACAGAGCCAGGGGGTACCCTGGAGGGACATGGGGCATGGGGCTAGTGGTACAGGCCTGGAGCTCATTGCCCAGAGAACAGGGCTATGAATCTCACCAGAAATAAGAGGGACAGCAGGGATGTATCCCCCAGCCCATGAGCTGGGATAACAGGCCACAGCACCAGTATCTGTGCTGCGCAGCTGCTTTTCCCGAGCTCAGGAAGGGATCCAAAGGAGGATCCAGCCTCACAAATGCAGGGTTAGCCTGGGATTTGGGAGGCCTGGGCTATGTTTGCAGGTGCAGACTCACACGTGGCTGTGCTCGAGGGCTTTTCCTGCAGCAGCAGGAGCTGCAGCTGCTTTAAGCTGATCTCATGGAGTGTAAACTGCGGTGACAGGGGAGCCAGAGGAGATTTTCTGCTCCTGTTTGTGCTACAGCAGGGAGAGGCAGTAGAGCTTTCCCAGTGGCTGCTGCAAAATGTGGTTCCTTTGGTAGTAATGTGGGGGTTGTAGCAGTGCTGGCGAGGGAAATCTTGGGGGTCCTGGGAGAAGCACGATGTGGAGTTAGGAGCTCAAGTGTATCAGTGAAAAATGAACAAGGTGCTTCTTGGAGTGTCCTTGGAGCTTATTGCCCTTTTCAGCAAGGGATGGGGCATCTGGAATCCCAGTCTGGGGACAGGGATTGCCCCTTCGAGGTCAGAATATTCTGTGAGTCTGTGCCAGGCTGGAGAGGAGAGTTTGCCGGGAATTTGTGCAGCCTGGAGGTGCTCTGCCAGGCTGGAGAGGGAATTTGTGCAGCCTGGAGGTGCTCTGCCCACACCTCACAGTGAGGGAGCAACATGTTTGCCTGCCAGTTCAGCTGGGGACTTCTCTCCTGTGCAGGTGAGTTCCTGCTCCTTGGAACCAAATCTGGTGTAGAGCTGTACTCTGAAGGTTTTTCCCTTCCTTCACTTTGCATTTACATCTGGTGTTTATTTTGGCAGCCTGTTCTGCTGATTTCTCTTCAACCAGCATCCCTCAGGCCTGGGGCCTGGCTGTGCCCCAGGCCCTTGCCCAGTCCTCCTGCTGGAGGAGATTGGACTTGCAATTCCCACCTCCTGGTCCCTGGTCCCTGTTCCCTGTTCCCTGCCTGATCCCACTCCCTTGTGGTCCCTCCCAAGGTGAGGAGCTTACTGGGTGACACCCAGCACAAGGGCACTTGTAGTCTGGCACTGGGTCCTCACCAGGTCCCCTCAGGGCTCCCCTTCTGCTGGGGGATCCCCAAACTTGTGGTCCCATTAGAGGTGGCTCCACATCCCAGCTCATCCCCTGTCCTTTTCATCTTGCTTGTGCTCTGTTGAGTACGAAGGCCTGGTGGAAAGACAGGGCCATGGTCACACATGATGCACCTCTTTGTGTGTGGTTTAGAGAGAGGTTTCCTGTCCAGAGGTGAGAGAGACATGGATAAATGAAGGAGAAGGGTTTAGCAGTGGCCCCTCCTTGTATGGGTGATTGCATGGTTCCTCTTTCCAGGAAGCATTTTGGGCTTCCTTTGTTCTCTCCAGGCTCTCTTGTGATGGTGGTGAGTTGGGCTCTGTAATTCAGGGGATCTGAATGATCCACTGAGGAAGCTGCTAATTCGAAGACACGTCTGTAATAATTAAATCATTATCTGGAGGGAAGAGAGAGCAGATACCAAAACAGGGCTAATTAAAATCCAAACCCAGGATGACTTGGGCTCTGGTCCAGAGCAGAGCAGAGTCTGTTGGGGATGTCTTCATGTGTAATTGCTTTTCAGAACATCAGTCCCCACCAGAAAACCCATCTGTTTCTCCTCAGGAGACTCAGATTGACCCAGAAACCTTCTTGCCTTGCCCTGTCCCATGTTCCCCAGACCAGACACAGTTGGAGGAGGCCACATACTTTGCAAAGAGCAGAGGAAGTGGATGAGACACAGTTTGGGAGGGCGTTTGGTTCTTGAGGTTCAGGAACTAGATTCCACCTAATCTCTGGAACATGTAGGGTCTTATTTCAGCCCTCAGAACTGGCTGATGCTCTTCAGAAATCCCTGAGGACGAGGAGCAAGGTGGGCTCAGATCCATCCCTGCTCTGTTCATGGAATGGCTTGGACATGCAAAGGTGCCCAAAGGGACCCAGTGCCTGGGCAGAAGGTGGCTTTAGCTGTAGGGAGAGATGAATCCTGTTCAGATTCACTCTACATCTGGGGTGGGAGCAACCTGGGAGAGGCTGTATGGCCTGTAAGGATGCCGAGAACTGCTGGAGGTGAGCCCAGTCCTGGAACTCCCTGTCAGCTCTGAGCAGATCCAGATAGGTGCTGAGCTGAAAGATGTTGACCAACAACTGTGGTTGGATGGGATAAAGGGCCTTTGGATGGGATAAAGGGCCTTTGGACAGCACCTCATGCTGTGCCATGAGGGTGGGAGATCTGCAGGGTGGGTGATAATGTGTGTTCCCAGAGCTTCTGGGAATGTTTTGTATGTCAAGTCCAGAGTCCACTGCCTTCTTCAAAGTCCACCACGTCTTCAGAGTCCACCATGTTCTTCAGCAGGTCCCAGCACTTTGCAAAGGGCAAGGCACAAAAATTCCACCTCCGGTTACATACCAGTTGGATGCAGGGTAAATTCCATCCTTCTGAGCACCTGCACTGGGTGCATTCCTGCACCAGGGACGTGTTGCTGCCGTGTCTACATGGGCTGAAGGTTCTCTCATGGTGGTGGCAAGGTGGAACCCAGCCGCAATCATCACTCAGGTGACCTGACCTGGAATCGCTGTATTTTGGCAGGGAAGCGATTGTAGTTGTCCAAACCAGGCACCTTCCAGAGCTGCTGAAGATAAATTAGTGCATTTACCCAGAGGAGACAAGTCAGAGAGCTCTGTTGATCAGGTGTTGACATGTGAGCATCACTCAGTGAATGTCCCTGTATTGGCATGACAGGTGAAGGTCACCTCAGGTGGGCTGGTGCTTGCAGGCAGCTCTGAACTTGGGGAGGTGGGAGGAGGGCACAGGGTGCTGGGCAGGGAGCCACTTCTGCTCAGGTGAGCATCCCACCAGTCCTGACACATGCTGGGTTTTCTGCCTATGCTGCCCTGGAGGGGCTGCAGCTCTGCAGCAGCACAGCCTGGCACTGCTGAGTGCTGGGGCTTAGGGATGGCCTGGACTCTCCCTGGGCAGTGTTGCTGGAGCTGGGCTCTGCCTGCTCCCACATCTGCAGGAACAGGCACTGGGGAGTGTGCAGGGTCCAAAACTGTGTTGTAAAAGAAGCAGAAATTTAAAGCTGTCTGTAGAAATGGTCACTAAATCCTCTGGAAAGCACTGGCTCATCTGCTGTGCTTGGGTTGTGCGTGGAGGGAGATTCCCAGCCCCATGTGTCCTTTTGCCTTGTGAGCTTTGATATGCTCTTGGCTTTTAATAGAGAGCACACAACACCTTCAGCTCAGGTAGCAGATGTTTTCCAAGGCATTGGGATATCCCCTTTCCTTCATTCTCCCCAAGGGAGTTTAAGGTATCCTGGCTCCCATGGTTTTGAGTGTCCACAGGAGCAAACAGGGACCAGGCAGGAATCCACCCCACCTGCAACTCTTCCCACCAGTGGTGCACCAGTGTAATTACCTACATTTCATGCCTTTGAAAGCCTGCTGAGCTGCAGATATGTTCCTTCACTCCTGGTGATCTCTCATGGATTGGCCAAATCCTGCTCTAACCTCCTGGGGTGGTTCAGGGTTCCTGGTGCTGGGTTGGACAGGGCTTGGAGCAACCTGGGATAGTGGAAGGTGTCCCTTGGAAGGGGGTGGAACAGAATGGGCTTAAAGGTAACTTCCAACCCAGACCAGTCTGGGATCCTGTGAACTTAGCGTATACAGGAGCCCCCAAAATACTGAGGGTGGCAGAGGGCTGTTCCCAAGGGGCTTTGGGCCAAAGGATGAAATGGGTTCAGGGTTTTTTGGGTGCCCTTTGGGGGTGATGGACAGAAGCAGGGGTCAGGCTTGATGAAGCCATTGTTGGGGCTCCCCCTTGGGTGAGCTAGGATGGCCATGGGAGCCTGTGGGTAGCATAGTGAGGACAGGGGCAGAGCTCCTGGGACTCCTGTGCCAGGCAGGGCAGTGCCTGGGGACACCGAGGATACTGCATTAACTGGGCCCCATGGAGCTGACATTTTGAGAAGGAGCAGGTTAGAAATTGGTTTGAACTAATGCCCCATGGTGGATTTTGAGATGATATGTGCACAGACGAGAGCTCTGCTGCCATGGGGGAGGGCTGCCATCCCTCTGCAAACCACCACACTCCGCACACTTCCTGGAGCAATTTGGTGCTGCTTCCCTTGATTTGAAGCTTTCTCTGTTTTCTCCAATCCCCAAACAAGGGGAGCAGTGGTGGGCCATCGTGTTTCCTCTGGTCCCTCTCTCTGCTCATCCCATACTGGGTGAAGCCCTCAGGGGCTCTGCTTAGAACTCCCTGCTGGATCTAACACAGCTCATCATGTTCATGCAAACTTTGATTTATTCTTCCTGATCTTTTCCTGTACTTGGGATTTCTGGAGGGAACTGGACTTTTATATCACTTACATCTTCTTTGTGGCCTATATCCAGGAGATATGAGCTCCAGATGGAGTTTTTTCCATGGCAGGCTATTTTTGAGGTGCTTTCTGTGGTTCCTCTGATGCTTAATAAGGGCTGAGCTAATCCCACAATTCTCCTAAAGAGGAACAACTTGGATTTTCCTTCTAAAGCACAGCATCTCCAGGCCCTCTGCCTCGCTGGTGCAGTGAATAGGCACATCCTCCCCTGTGTCAGGAGTTGGGATGTGCAGGGCAGAGGCTCCACCAGAAAATCCTTCTTGCATGAAACAAGGCTTAGAATGCCTGACAGGCGTAGGATGAGTCCTTTCTGCAACACTGTGGCTTTGGCTATGCCAGATGTACTGGGTGTGCCAGGTGTTATGAGTGTGCCAGGTGGGCTTTGGCTGGGGCTCATTTTGGGGGCTCACTTTGCACCTGAAGGGTGTAGGTTGGAGATGTGACCCTGCTCGATGTGGATTTAAACAGAGCAGACAGGGCTCCAGTGCCTGAGCCTTGCCCCCAGCCACCGTGTAATGTCACTGTCCTTAGATGTCCCCGCACGGCTGCTCCTGCCACATCCTGTTGCTGTCAGGGATGAGATGTTGGGGGCTGACATTGCCTTGGGCCCTCCCTGGCACGGGCACCGTGGGAATGGTACTGGAGTCATTCCAGCCTGGATGGAGGGTGCATGGGGCTGTTTGTCTCCATCTCTGTCTGCTCCTTGCTGGGATTCATCCACCTCTTCCAAACCAGTGGGGACAGCCAAGGTTCCAAAGGAGCCCAGCTTGGTAAGGGAGGGCTGTGGTTATCTGTGGTGTGAGGGTGCTTGGGAGGAAAAGCAGGGTTCAGTCAGGCAGGGATTTAACCCCACGGTCCTGCCTTGTCCTGCGTGGAGCTGAGCACCCACATGTCCCAGTAGGGGAGGAGATGCTTGTGGTAAATCCTGTGATGTTTCCTTGCCAGACATTGCAGAGCTGTCCTGGTGCTGGATCTGCTCATCCTCAAAGCCTGAGTGTCCAGAACTGAGAATTCCACTGCCCACCACTACATCTGGGCCAAAGCTCTTTAGGAGCTAACTGTGCTGTCAGCAAAGGGATTAAGTAATTGCTAAAGTCCCTTAGCACAGGCAAGGAACAACAGAAGGGATGAAAACAAGGGGGAATCTTCCCCACCCTCCATCACCTGAGTTATTGAAACCATCCCAGTCACCTCTGGTTGGGGTCATCCAGTGCCCAAGCCATGGTGTCACCACCCTTCTGGAAAAGGAAGGACTAAAGCCTTCCATGCTTTGTGAGGTTGGAGGAAAAGGCAACCCTGCCTGTATTGTCTGCAGGTGTGATGGGGAGCTTGGGGAACTTGGGGCACAGTCTTGCTGCTGTTGTCTCTGTTTGTGTGATGGGGTGGTTGGTGGTGAATTGCTGAGCTCTGGAGGCCTCCCCAGGAGTCATGCTCCAGGACCATTGGTGTTCCCTTGCAGGTTGTGGTGCCTGCAAAACCTCAAAGTGTGATACAGGGATGTGTCCCCAAAGTGTGATACAGGGATGTGTTCTTGGGTCTGCTGTGGTCCAACCTGAAGCCAGCAGTGCTGGACACATCCCTGCTCTGTTGACTGTGGCTCTGAATACCTTCTAACACTTCCTGAATTTCACTGAAAACCCCATCTGCTTCTTCCATACTCCCTCCCTGGGCTCTTCCTCAACCCCACTTATAATTTAGGGTCTGGTGGAGGATGGTTGGCCAGGTTGGCCAGGGCTTGGAACATCCTGGTCTTGGGGAAGGTGTCCCTGCACATGGAAGGGTGTGGAACTGGTTGAACTTTCAAGGTCCCTTCCAAAGCAAACCATTCCATGATTCTGTGGTGGCAGAATGCTGGAGACCTGCCCGAGCAGGGCAGGGAGTGGGATTTCGCTCTGGGCCTCGGAGAGCTCACTGATCCACTATCCCTTTCCATCAGTCGTGGAGTTGGTGGCCAAATTTTACACTGGGAACCGGGCAGATGTGCAGCTGATATGTGGAAGAGGTTATCACTGCTGAGGCTTGTAGCAGGAAGGGCCTGCTGAGGGTGTGGAAGAGATTCCAGTGGCATCTGGTGCTGCGGGGGAAACCCTGGATCTTGGGCAGACCAGGCATGGAAGCTCCTCAGGTGCACGTGGGGTTTGCTCTGGGGTTTCTCTACAAGCAGCAGCCTCCCCTGTGCCCTGGGCTGAGTGTGGGTGCCAGGGCCTGGGTGAGTAAAGAGGCATCTCTACAGTATTTGGCAGGGCTCGGATGCACCCGTGGCACAGATTTCCTCAGCCCCCCTTGGAGCTGGTGACTCTTCCCTCGTCGCTGAATAAATTAGCACCATAAGTGCTCACCGGGTGTGACTAAAGCAGGACAGGCGCTGGTTTGGCAGCGAGGGGGAGGCCCCCAGCTCCAGCCCGGCAGGCTCCCAGATGAGATAACTCCTCAGCAGAAGTGTCATGGGGGCGGGAGGCATGTACCCGTGGTAAAACCTCTAGTGAAATCATGGAAAATCACCAGCCATTCCTCTGTGTCTCAGCAAGCATCTTCTCACTGAAGCTGTGCCCTGCTTATGGGGGAACTGAAGCACAAAGCCTCACTTTCCCAAAGGTAAGGGGACTTTGCAGTGATGCCCCCTCTGTGACAAGTGCAGGATTTTCTGCAAATGGTTGTGGATCACTTATCTGTGCCTTGTTACCTGTCAGAGGAGTCTGCATCCACCTTGGGCTGGAAACCAGCCCGATTGCTGGGATGGATCCCAGTGCTGCCTTCCCTGGCAGAATCACCCTGGCGCTGGCTCACCTCGATGTGCTTCTTCTATAAAGATTGCATTTCCTTCTGCTGCTGTTCAAAGTAACCTTCCTTGAGAGAGAAATCAAAGACTCTCAACAGCTTAACATGAGGAAGAACTTCTTTCAATGGAGGAGGGCAGAGCACCAGAACAGCTGCCTAGGAAGGGTGCAGAGTCTTCCTCCCTGGAGACATTCCAAACTCACCTGCATGTGTCCCTGAGTCACCTGCTTGGGGTTTGACCCTGCCTTGAGGGAGTGTTGGACTAGATGATCTTCAGAGGTCTCTTCCAACCCCAACTATTCTGGGCTTCCGGGATTCTGTGATTTTGGCCTAACAGAGCAAAGGACAGGACTTGGTTGAAAAGTTACGGAACAAAAGGATGGATGAGCCGTGTGTACACACAGTAGAGCTGCAGCTGGAAAAGGAAATGGTTGTAACCAGAATTGTGGCTTTTTTGTGTCGTTTTGGTGGCTGCTGAAACCCCTCCTTGTCCCTGTGGATGGATCTGAGTACAGACCACATCCTGGAAGAGGGATGTGAACTTGGTCTCATGGATCAGGTCTTCTCTCTGACAGGGCACGTGGTGGTTCTCCAAACTCTCCAACTCTTTGGTGCACCAAAGGCATTGGGATTTCTCCAGGATTTCCACAGTCCCGTCTTTCAGTGATGCTGCTGGGTGCAGGTGACTGGAGTGGGGTGTGATTACAGGATTTGGGGGATTTGGTTTGTGGTTTTGCTGGTTTGGGTGAACCCCTCATGCCAGCTGGAGCAGCTGTACACAGGGTGAAATCCCGCTTGTGTGCCAGCAACCCCATTCCACATTCCCATGCTCCTCCAGAACACTCCCTGTGCTTCCACATGGGCTCCTGGGATGCCCAGGGCTTCAGCACCATCCTCAGACCTGTGGTTCTCTCTCCTCCCAGCTGTGTCTTTGGCTGTTGTAAACACAGGGATGAAGTCTCAAGGTGAGCCTGGGCTTGCTGTCTTGGCCAAGCTTGGGGATTCCATTTGTCAGAGGGATCATCCAGGCTGGTGCCCCTCCAAGGCCCATTTCTGTCTGTCACATCACCCCAAAGTGCAAGGGCAGGATGTTGGTGTGGCTTTACCCCAACAGTTCTGCCGTTGACACATTCCTCCTGGGAATACCCTGACATCCTGCCTTTCTCTGGGGTCAGGGCAGGACACGTGGCCCACTTTGGAAACAGGGAAAGTGTCAGGAGCCCTGATACGGCCTCCACAACACTTCCCAAGGTGACGGAGTTCTGTAGATATCTGTGTGACCATATTTGGGTGCCAGCCTGAGGGGTTCAGCTCTCTCCTCCCTCCCCAGGCCCGGCACAGATTTCGGCTCCTCGTCTGACAAGGTTTTGCTGAGGAACAATTGTGTCTCTGCACAATGAGGAGCAGGTGGCTGTCTGAAAATACCCTCTGGAAGTGGTGTGTAATGCCTCCCCTCCCACTGGGAAGTATAAATACCAGTGCAATGCTAGCGTTTACTGCTCCCTGCAAAGAAACTGTCAGATCTGGACATTTTTCCTTGCAGATTCTCCTCTGGTTTAGCAACTTGGAGTGAGCAAGGGTTGAGGTGGGAACTGCTTCATGGGTTTGGAGCAAGTCTTTGGGGTAGAAGTGTGTCCTTTAAGATAAGGTGTTGGGAATAGCTGCCTTTTATTCCTTGCAGTGTCCCCTGTCCCCACCCTTTAGGGGCACCCAGGGCTTCCCAACATCTGAGACAACTCCAAACCCTGGAGATGCTGCCCAAATATCCTGTTTTGCCACTGATGCATCTCCAACAAGGGACAAGTTAGACATTGTCCCCTTTGGGGCAAAGGACACACTGCTGCAGGTGTGGGCACCCCATAGACTCCCAAACCTGGATGAGAAAGGAGGCACTGCTCTGTGTCTTTTCTCAGGTCTCCACCAAATTCCCAGCCCCGATCTCGGCAAATCCGTCTCTTTTTGGAATGGGAATCCAAGCCTCTGCTGCTAAAAACTGGTACCTTATTTCCAGCCAGAATGCCTCATTTCCCTTGTTATCCCTGGGTGTCCTGGCCGCAGGCAGCCCCTGGCACCAGCCAGGGACCATCTGTGCAGTTCCCTGCCAGTGATGGGGCTGTGTCAAGGAATTTGGGAGCACTGTCACCATATGGGCCCCATGGAAAACTGGATCTTCCTTGTCCCTCTCAGGGGAATGGAGGTTCCAAGATGCCACAGTGTATCCTGGGCATAAATGAGGCAACACAGGAGAAAAGCTGGGACGAGGCCGTATCTGCTGTTTGGTTTTGTTCATGAAAGACAGCTTTTTCCCCAGGTGTCACCCAGGATGCAGAAGTCAGGATGCTTCACCTCACAGCAGGACTGCTCCAGTCCAGGCTTGTAAAACTCTAAGAAACCTGTGGAGTGTGTGGAAAGGGGTCTGTGCGTGGGCACAGGGATAGAGGGAGGGAAGGAAGGATGGAGAGGAGCCCTTGGGCGCTATGGGGCTGTCCAGAGGGATCCAAGTAGCTCCTGGCACATGTAGAACTCAGCTGGTGTCTTCTTTGGACATTGTGTCATGAACAGCACCTCTCCTGAGGTCTCAAGTCATCTGGGAGGGAAAATCCCAGCCCATGACCCACAGGAGCATGTGCCAAAGGCTCCTCCAAGACTTGCTGCAGGCAAACATTTCCAGGTCCTGTACTTGAATCACAATTTGTGCTGTTAAGCTAGGGCTCTTCAGCATCCCCTTTGTCTTCTGTGCAGAATAATCTCCCTTTTCCCAACCTCTAATTACCACATCACTCACTAAGGGTAGGAGAAATGAGCTCTGTGGCTTGGTAGAGATGGTGAAGGTGTTCCCACTGTGTCATCCCACTGCTCAGCAGGTCACTACTGACCTTCCCTGGGGTAGGGAAGGGGGAATTGGTGGCTCAACATGTCCTGGCTGCTTCCAAGTGGTGTCTGACTTCAGTGAGGGTGGGCAGGACTTGTGCTGGATGTGGCTCTGTCTGCAGGGCCAGTGTTTGGGGTGAGCTTGATGGGAATGTCAGGATGTGACACTTGCAGTCTGTCCTGGGGTCCTGTTTCATGCAGTATCATGCATTAAAAGAGTTCCTGAAAGGTAAAACAAGGTAATCGCAAAAGGGCATCAGACTCTGGCCCCTCCTGGATCTGGCAGGAAGGGGTCTGTGTGGGAGCTCAGTGTGGGTGCTGGACCCCGAGTTTGGCCAGTTGGGCAGAGGGGAGGCTGTTCCTGTGCCAGGGAGCTGGGAGTGAGGGGTGCTGGTGTGGGCTCTACAACCCCAACTCTGCACTTCAAGGCCAAGCTGGGCAGGTAAGGAGGATTTTCCAGGAGCAGAAAAGATCAGGGTGATGTTTTCATGGGATGATCAACCTCTGAGAGCACGTAGCCTCCAAGGAGCACATTAAAGCCTCTTTGCCAGCTGCCTTCTGGGTGATGGTCCTGCTGACAGAGCCACCGAGGCTTTTCTCTTCCTCTTATCAGGGCTGTGATGGGAGTGGAGCTGTTCAGAGAGGAAACACGAGGCTGTCTCTATCCTCCGTGTGTGGGTAAAGCTGTGGGTGCTTCTCGCCCTCGTTTGGAAGGGAAAGCCAGGGTGCTCCCTGGGACCCAGCATCCCACGGGCAGCCTGACTCACAGCTGAACTGTGCTGAGCAAATCATCAGCTCCAGGGCAAACACCCCTTCTGCTCCCCATCAGCTGCTCCATATCTGGGCACCATCGTGGGGAAGTGGCCTCTCTGAGCAGCCAAAATGTTTTCCATCCCAAAAAGGGGGGAAAGCATCGTTTTGGGGTGGAGGGGGGAGGGATAATAAAGCAAGCATGTTTTCCCTGGCAAGAAACCTGCTCCCAGCAAGCCTGTGCCTGGCAGCCCCACGGGACTAAAAATACCCAGCAAGGGCTGGAGCTGTGCAGTGTCTGTTTGCTCAGCTCCCAGCTGTCTCCTTGCAGCCTCATGGCTCTACCCAATGATTATCCCAGCACTTAAGGCTCTCTAAAGCCAGGCAGGAGCATTTAGGGAGTTCTGCCAAAGACCTGTGAAAGGTTGAGATTTACAGACGCTAATTGGGAGTGAGCTCAGGCCCCTCTGACCTCCAGCAGCAAAGAGCTGCTCTGGGGGTGCCCTCGCTGCTGCTGCAGTCACAGCAGTGTTGGGTTCTCTGGACTGTCACCCACCCTGACATCCCCAAGGTCTTTCAAAGTGACTGCTGGCATGTGTGAGTTTGCCAGGAGCTGCTAAGCTTTGCTGAGTAGGGACAGACCCTGTGTGTGCCCCCTCCAGCTGGGCTTCCTGGGAGAGGTGCATGGGAGTGGCTGATATTCTCTTGCTTTTGGAGAATGGAGAAAAGCCCAAGGTTTGAGGTGGGACAGAAATGAGGGGGTTGACCCTGGAAAGGCGCTTCCTGCACGTTCCTGCTCGTGTGCACATCCCCGGCTCCATGGATGTTGCTGTATCCCCGTCCCTTTGTGCACATCCCTGCACACTCACCTGTGCCTGTTGCCTACTGACTTCACTTCCTGCTCCACAGGCCTTGAAGACAGCAGGGATCAAACCCAGCCTGGTCTTGGCTCCCTAATGTGCCATCCCAAATAAACCCTTTGCAGCTGCCTGACTCTGAGTGTTGGCCCTTCCCAGATACTCTGGGGGAGTACCCAGATACTGCCTGGGATACTCCTGGGATTCGTGGTGTTGCTGTGAAAGCTGCAGTGGTTGAATCCAGAAATGATCACTCACAAATCCATGGGCTAGGAGAGCTCTTGTGGTTGTTGGAGGAATGGATCCATAATAGGGATGCTGGAGGCAGCTCAGTGTCTGCCCATGGATGTGGATGGTCCCACTTCAGTGCAAGGAATTTTCTGCTCTTGGACTTTGCCATGGTTCCAGCCAGGATAGGCACACAGGGCTGGATTGTGTCAAGAGCCACACTCAGAGGTAGCAGAGCATCCCCCTGGATTTCCCTGACAGGGGCCCTCTGGCAGAGGGATTCTCACGGTGCAGCAGCATCCTGGGAAGCACAGAGAGCCCCAGGAGCCCTGGGCTGGCTGTCCCCACATGCCTAGGGGTTTCAGGCCAGGCCAGGAGGGCTTTTGGCTGCTCTCTGTAGTGGTGGAAGGTCTCACCCTGCTCACAGAGCTGCTCCAGCTGCAGGGGATTGTAGCAGCTCCCGCCTTACACCTCTGTGTGTGTCCTTGGTGGCCCAGGACGAGGAGGGAATGTGACTGTGAAGACACCCCCAAACCCTGGGCACACAGGAGCTTTGGGTAACCAGTGTTGCCTTGTCCTGGACAGTTTGGTGCTTCACTGCGCATCCTCAGGGACAGGGCACAGAGCCTTTTGGGGACCAGTGGAATGGGATGAGTCCATCTTGGACCAGCATCAGAGCTGTGTAAGATTCCTATGATTCTGTGATCACCCTCCCCAGACTGAGGGACTGGATGTGCTCATCTTCCCATCTCCCTGCACAAGCACACAGGAATAACAGGATGTGACTGTGGGCAGGAGCAGTGAAACAAAACCCCCCCAGAACCACCTGTGCACGAGCTCAACCATGGGGGAAGCGGGAAGAAAATCAGCTCTTGGCTGTAAATCTGTAAATCTCCTCCTCCACTGTGTGAGTCCAACCCCTTGGATTACCCCTGTGGGGTGCAGGAAGCCTCCATGGCCCTGCTGGAATTGTCATCTGCAGAGTCTCCTTATGGTAAGGGTTGTCTCTCCTTTGCAGCTGGGATAAATTCCCATTCTGTCATCACTCTGGCCAGATTTATGCCTTGGTCATTCCCTGCAGCATTTCCCTTCCCTAAGGGTTTGCAGGGCTCTTCTCTCTGTGCCTTGATTAATATCTCTCAATTCATCTGCTAATTTCTCCCAATTCCCCACCAGCAGCTGGCTGGGGCCATGCCCTTGTGGCTCATTTTGCCATTCAAGTCGTACTCAGGGACTGCTGGACTTTCCCCATCCTGGATGTTCTTCTCCATGCTCATCCCTCAAGCAGAGGCACAGCAGAGGAAGGGGCATGAAAGTCACCTCATTTAGGCTTTGCACCCAAATTAACAGGGCTTAGCCATGGAGTAGGACTGGTTTCTGTTCTTCTTGGCCCTGGATCTCCCTGGAGACATCTTTCCTGGGACATCTTACCCCCAGGAAAGCTGGCAGATGTACCCACATACCTATGGGTACCCCTGTTCATTAGGGGTGGGAGAACTGGGAAGCTTAATTACTTAATTTAATTGTAATTAATTGCTTAATTACAGGGATGAGACTCATGTGAAACTCAACCCAAGGAGAGCAAGGTCTGGAATGGTTCCTCACTCTCTGCCTTGTCCTCCGCCAGTCTTGTATTTGTGGGATGCTGCAGGCATGGGGTGTCCTCAGTGCAGTTATCACATGAATCCACACTTATCCTGGTCATCCACATCCCAACATCCAGGATGGATCATGAACAAGCCTCAAAGCTTCAGGACAGTGTTACATGTCCACAACAGGTTTTAATCCACTTAAGGATCCAATCTGTGATGGGAGGGGAGGACACCACCTGTGGGACAGCCCTGTCCTAGGTCCCTGTGTGCTGGAGCCAGCTCTCAGCATCACACAGGATGTGCAGTGAGGGGCTGCTGCTTTTGCCAGAACTTCTCTATTTTTAGAGAGTGTTTTGTGTCAGACTTCCCCTCAACTGACGAGCCAATGTCATCCAAAGAGTGGAGTTCTGATTCCCCTGCCCTGGCAGAGTCTGTTGTGACAAAGGCACCTCCTCACAAGTGTCACCTTTCATCAGGGCAGGTCCCTCCTGTGCCATTGAGCTGTTGGACACAAGAGCTTTTATTCCAGCCCAAAGGGCCGGAACAAGCCGCTCTGGCCCAGGCCAGTGTGCAGGTCCTTTTTTATCCATGTGTGTGGGGGAGAGTTTGAAGGAGAAGTGACACAGAATCACAACTGGTTTGGGCTGGAAGGGACCTTAAAGCTCTTCCAGTCTCACCCACTGTCATGGGCAGGGACGCCTTCTTCTAGTCCAGACTGCTCCAAGTCCCATCCAGGACACTTCCAGGGATCCAGGTGCAGCCACAGCCTCAGATGCCTCCACAGACTCAGAACATTCAGACCTATCCCTGCGTGTTTCATCTGGAAAGTTTAAAACTGGAGCGGGGCCTGCCCCAGAGGCAGCATCAGACCAGCACTCCTCACCCTGAGCCTGCCATGCTGTGAATTGCTGCTCAGTTCAAGCCCTTCCCATGGTTTGTCCCCTGGCACAGATGGTGACCAGGGTAGGCAGGTCCCCACAGTGGCTGGGGGGTGGCAGTGTCACACTCACCCTTGCTGCTGGGGACTCTCACCCAGCTGCAGAGAGCTGAAGTTCTGCCACAGGACTGTGAATCCCTGAATCCCCACCTGGCACCTTGTCTGGGATGGTTTGGGGCTGCAGAAGGGAAGGTTGGGCTGTGGGCTCCAGCATTGCCCCTGGGCTGGGTCCTCAGGTCCAGCCATGCTTTAATCCAGCCTATATATAGCCCAAATGTCAGCTCTCCCTCTCCCCTCCAGCCTCACATCCCTGGTGCTTGTGTTCGGGCAGGAATTTGGGGATGCTGCTGCTTTGATTCTCCTGGGAGAGGTTTTACCAAGGGGGGATGTGCTGGAGTTCAGCTGTCACTGAACAGCTGGGCCCAGCATATCTCTCTAGAGGAGGGGGGAACATTAATCCAATCATTTAACTCATTGTTGCTGTGACTTCCTGCCAGGTTTGGGCCAAACTGGTGTTGGAACCTGATTTTCTGCAAATTCCCTGAGTCTAGGGAACAGTGGGACCACAGGGGCCCTGGGCAGCCAGGAGTTCCACAGAGGGCATTGGACCCTGGCCCAGGATATGTGAATGCCAAAGACAGTAACAGGATTTTGGATTCCAGGGTTGCTGTTTCCTGCAGTTTGGTACCATCCTGGATTCAGTTTGTGGGCGCAGGAGGTACAACCCAGCACAGCCCATTCATGTGGACACTGAGCCCACCGGGTGCAGCTCTCAAGTGTTTGATGGGGGGCAGAGGGGGCTGGGTATCTGTGCATTTTGGGGGCAGCAGGAGGGATCTGATCTCTGTCCCCTCTGCCACAGGTCACTGCTGGGTGTTTGAAGAACTGTGATGCCCAACGGAGACACGATTCCACATCAGCAGTGACACCTCATCCAGCTTTAGGGACAACAGCCCATCCTCACCAGAGCCGCCCTCAGCATGCCCAGGCAGCCCAAACATTCCCTGGGCCCTCCCTGTGCTGCTCTTGGCTTGGGCTCTCCACTGGGACAAATCCTCAAGGGTCTTTTTGTCCCCCTGTGAACAGCCCGTGGGTCACGGATGCTGCAGCCCCTTGGAAAGGCATCAGGGAGGTGACACACAGGACCCCGGAGAGCTGACAGCAGGATTCAGCAAGGACGAGCAGTGCGTGGGGCACTGGGGACTGCAAGGACCCTGTTGGTACCCAGGACATCTCTGCACCCTGCTGGAGTGATGTCAGCTGCTGCTTAGCACACAGGAGGAAGGGATGGGGAGTCCCCCTCCTTGAGCACCCCGTTGTTCCCTCCCATGCTGGCTTCCCTGGCCCCCAGGAGCCTGCAGTGATGTGACCTGTGCCCAGCACACCCCCAGCCCCATCAGGATCCTCGCCCAGCCATGATGTGCGAGGTGATGCCCACCATCAGCGAGGGGGACCCACTGGGCCCCCCCCCAGGGCTCAGAGGCAGATGCTGACTTCGAGCAGCTGATGGTGAACATGCTGGATGAGAGGGACAAGCTGCTGGACACCCTGCGGGAGACGCGCGAGACACTCGCTGTCACCCAGAGCCGCCTGCAGGAGACACTCCGGGAGCGGGACCAGCTTCAGAGGCAGCTGAACTCGGCACTCCCACAGGTGAGAACCTTCCCCTGGCAGGAGCAGAGCCTGCCCTGAGGCACACGAGGGGGATTAGATGTGGGGTTTAGCTCATGGATCTGTGAGGGTTGGCTTGGTGTGACAGTGGTGATGTTGCTGTGAGTGTTGTGCCTCATGTCAACAGTAAATCCTGTAGGTTCTCTCAGGCCAAGCCACAACCAGCTTGGACATCTCCCCTTCTCCTCCATACCCTCGCTGGTCTGTGAGGAGGGGTAGGAGTGCAATGCCCCCTGTCCACAGGAGAATGGATTTGGAGAAGGGGAAAAACTTCCCCAAGGTCACCCCAGGGTGACCCCAGAGAGCAGGGCAGATGCAGAGCCTTCACTTCCCATGGGGACAGTCAGTTCATTGGGGGACAGAACCTGGGGAGCAGATAGCTCATTTTGGGCATCAGATCTGGCTTGCTGCCTCCAATCAACTTCTGGGATGTTAGGAAGTGCTGAGCCCACACTGGTACTTTAGATGGGGACATTAACCATTCATCACTCTGCCTCCCCACTGTGCAGAGCAGCCCCACTGCTGTCCCTTCCCTTGCCAGGAGGGCTCCTTTCCATCAGCCCTATTCGCCAGTGGGACAATGGGACTTTTATGTCTCAGTCTTGGTCCTGAGAGGGGACACTGGAGGCAGAGCTGGTGGGGACTGGGACATCTCAGGGAGCAGAGGGGAAGAGGACAGCGAGGCTGCCAGAGGTCTGTGCTCAGTGAGCAGCCCAGGGCTTGGAGAATCAGGGCTTGGCTTGGGGCTTCTCCTGGTGCTCTGCTTCTGGTTGCTCCACCTACAGGACCCTCTCCGGGTACTCCAGAGGCCTGGACTTGATTTCCACAAAGATGTTCAGGCTAGAAGAGGGTGAGGTGTGTGAGCCCAGTGTCACAGGGCTGTGCAGGATGAGTCTGAGCTGCCCACCATCCCTGTGGGGTCTTGTGGGACAGGAGAGTGTCACAGAGCTCAGACTTGGGAGAACAGGGATTTTGGGGGGCTGTTGCTCCACTCCACTGTGTGTATGGTGTGGGAGGAGCCCAACAGCCAAGGGAAGCAGAAGGCTTCAAATGTTTGCATCTGTTCTAACTCTGCAGTGCTGAGACATGGGATCCTCCTTGCCTGGGTGTAGGGCTTTGGAGCACCTTGGAGATTTGGGAAATGGGTCAAAACTGGTGGCAGCAGCTAGGACAGAGCTTGGGCTGTTGCCTAGCCAGCTCTCTGCATCCCTGCCTTGTCTGGATGGAGGAAAGCAGCTTGGAAACAGCTGCTCTATCATATAAAGAGCTGGGCTGGTTCTGCCTCTGCCCAATATGCTGAGAGTAAAACACCCAACACTGCTTTCCAGGAGCTCAAGGGGAGAGTTTCTACCTTCCTGAGAGATTTGCTGAGATGTACCTGGGTGTTGGGTCCATTCACCCCCACCACCCTGTGCTGGGGGCTCAGTCCCTCTGCTCCCTGCTCTGGAGAGAGCAAGCCAGGTCACCCTGACTCTCTGCCCGCCCCACCACAGCCTCCCGGATTAAGGGATGCGTGGATTTAGCGTCCGCTCCCGCTCCAGGGACGGGCCCTCAGAGCCTTCGGGTGTGCTCAGAGCAATCTGGGTCAGCACACAGGGACGCGCTGGCAGCGCTGTGCCTGCGACCTGCTGGGTGCCTGGCTGGGGCTGCCTCTGGCCCCTCCGGCCCCGGGATGTGACTGAGGAGGATCCCATGGGGAATTCATCGGAGCTTCTGCTGCCTCCCATGGTCCCTGCGCGGGGGGGGGGCTTCCAGGCACGGTGGCCCCTGGTGTTCCCTGTGCTCTCCCCCGGACATGAGTGCTGGGCATGAACACAGGAAGCAAATCCAAAGGCGTTTACCTGCCCAATGGGATTAATCCCAGCATGTGCATGTACCAGGTAAGTGGGACCAGGGTGCGCGGGTCTCTCCCCAGGGGACTGTGTGGGGGCCTCCCATAGGTCTGTCCATCCTCTTCCTGCTTCTCTGTGAGCTCTTTTGCCCAGGAGCTTCCTGCAGCTTTCTGTCTCAGATCCCATTGGGAATGGGATGCAAGCTGGATTTCTGGGAGAATCCCTTAGTTGAGGGCAGGATTGGGCATCCAGTCTCATCACTAGTGTCCCCTGGGTGCAGCCAGGCTGAGGGACGGACTGCCTGATGATGGCTGGGATGGATGGCACTCTGCACCCTCTCAGGGCAGCTGGATGCTGCATGGTGTCCAAAGGGATAGGCTGGGAATGTGCATCTGGTGCAGATCCAGGTGTGGGGCAGGCAGGGGATGTGCCTGTCCAGGACAGACCCCTTGGCAGCAATGCTCCAGGGATTCTCCTGCCTGTAGCTCCCATTCCACCTTGCTTGCACTGCATGGCTGAGCCATCCCCACCCCCAATCCATGGGGACATCCCTCAGCCCCCAAAAGGCAGAACCCCAGGGCGATTTCCTAGGGAGACTAAGCTGCCTTAATGCTTCTTACATGATTTATTTATTCATGTGGGAGTGCTGAATGTGACTTAATCATGCTGAAAGCTCCAGTTCCAGCCCCCCTGTTCTACAGGGAATTCATGGCTGAGGACTGAGCCCTGAGCGGGTTCTGGGTGTTCTCAGCAGTCCCCAAGGCCCTGGCTTTGCTCCCAACACCCTCCTTCCCAGCCCCTAGTTCAGTTTCTCCTGGGAGCAGGTGTCACCAGGGGATGTGACACAGGGCCCCTGGTACATCCAGATGTGTTCCCAGTGCAGGGTCCTGTGTGGGATGGAGCTCTTCCCTGTCCTGCCATAGCTTGGGGGGTTGGCAGGAGTCCCTGTCCCCAGCTGTGTCAGGGGGAGAACATGCTCCCAGATTTCAACAGGGCTGAGGGCTGAGGGTTGTGGGCTGCCAATAGCCACAGAAACCTCCCGCAGTTCCTACTTCCATGAAGCTCTGCTCCGCCTTTGCTGCCTCCTGGGCTGCCTGGAGAGCTGACCCCCTATGACTCCCCAAACTCCTGGAGGTTCCCCAGGAGCTGGGGAAGGTCCTGACATCAAATAATTCCATTTGACTTTGAAGTATATCTCAAGTTAACTTGCAAAGACTAGTAGGCAAATGGGAACCTCAGGAGCTCCAGGTGGGGGAAAACACCCAGTTGGTTAAGACCCTTGAAGCATCTCCAGATTTTGGGAAGGATGGAAGGATCTGGCAGCTGTGTGGAACTGTTGGAGCTGGTTGTGTTCCTACAAGACTAGGATGCTGAGATGTTGGATTCCTATTTGCCTGGCTGCACAGTGATCATCCCTGAGCTATCCCAGGTGGAAATAAACATCCTGTTGAAGGGAGGACACTGGTTCCTCATGGATAGTCTTACAGAGCCCCAGTGTTGTATCCAGGAATGTTCAGGAGGTGCTGGTGCCCATAGCTGGGAGTGATGGTCAAAGCTGGGTTTACTCGGCAGGATTTAATCTGTGTAATCCCATGCTACAACTGCTGGGGTTGTGTTTATCCCCTCATCTCTGATTTGGGGGTTTCTCTTCATTCTGCTCCACTCCTGGGACAGAAGGAGAAGTGGGGTGATGGGGCTGCCTCATGGGCAGACGATGGATGGGACTCTCCCTCTCATGCTGAGTCAGCAGCGCTGTTTTCCGGCATCCTTCCCATACATCCCCTGCTGCTCCTGTCAGGAGCAATTGCTCCAATTAGGGGCTTTAAAATGTTGTTAATCCTACAGCTGGAGCTGCTTTGTCCCCAGGCTCGGGTGCATTGGAGCAGCAGCCACGCTCCTGAGACAAACAGGGAATTTTGCTGGCTGTGTGTGCTCCTGCTGCATCCCTGTCTGTGCTGTGGATGGCATTGGGAGAGACACAAGGGGACCCTGGGCTGAGGACTTTGGCATTTCAGCTTTTCCATGCTATAGGCCTTGGAGTCTTCTCCTCCTGAGCTTCCTAAACCTTTCTGTGCTTTTCCAGTCATTTCCATGCTGCTGGTTCCTGGCCTCCCTCCAGCTCTTCCCTGTGTCTTCCCCCCTGATGCAGCCAGGGAGGAAAACCCCAGACTTCCAATATGCCTGACGCTGACTGAAGATCGGAGTCCCAGTCCACAGCATCCCACTTCAATACCTTGTGTGGTGCTCCAGGTCTCCCTCCCTGCTCCGACAGTGAAAACAGCATATCTACATCCTGCTCCTTCCCTCCGTCCTGCTCCCTCTCACCCCAGGACTTGGGTCTGAGCCCAGTCAGTTGCACGGTGGAGGTTTGGTTTTAATACAAACTGGTCCCTTCCTGAACTGCTGGGCTTCCTGCACGGCTCCTGGGGACTCCCATGCTGTGTCTCATTGCCCACCCTTGGATCGGAGATCAGGCACCTCTCCTTCACTTTCTAATCTGTTTATAGGTGTCCCTGCTTAGTCCCAGAGCTTATCAGAGCTGGGCAGGCGCCTCTGTCTTGCCTGGGAGACTCCCGGCCATGGCCAGGGCAGAGGAAAATCATGTAGATCCTCTTTATCTCCACTTTGCTGGGATGGAGGGCCATCCACTTTTGGATGGGGTGTCCCACTGTGACACTGCAGGTGTGAGCTGGGAACAGCTTGTCTGGTGCCACTAGCTCTTGCTGCTGCAACCACTCTCTCCAGCAATGTGACAGCAAGGAAGAGCCATGCCCAGAGCAATGCCAAAGGAATGCTACACACCCAGCACATCCCTTGAGACAGGATGAAAACCCAATCACACTTGTGGCTGTGTTGGAGGGGAAGGGAAACTTGCTTTGAAGGCACTTGGATGCAGGAGGGTTCCCTTTCCCCTAAAAAATGAAACCCAGGCACCTGTGTGAGCCCAGGAGCAACTCCCATTGTTGCCAGTTGCTCTTCAGTGGTTCCAGGCCCAAGCAAGGTATTGTAGCTGGGATTTCTTAGGGTGAGAAATGCAAACGCAGGAACGTGCTATGAATTCACACCAGGTTCAGTGTTGTTGGAAAGAATTTTAAAAGGCAAAGGATTTCAGAAGAAGCTGAGAAGGATTTGATGGAGTATTAACAAACCAAATTTCAAGAGGGGGCTGAGAGCTGTTTTACAGCATTAAATTCTTTTTCACTTTAATTTTCAGGTTTAGCAAATAAAACCCCTTCAAATCAAAGCAAAGCATTGAGGCTTAGGCTGAACCAAATGCTCTGCTCAGCTCCAAATAAAACCTCCTGCGACAGCTGAAGCTCCGAGAAATCCAGAGCTTTTTTATCTATTTGCCCCAGACAGGTTTTCCCTCTCCCTCCCCACCCCAAACCTATCCCACTGGTGGGATTTGTAGCCTGGAATTGGTGGGGATGGTGGTGGCACTGGTGCAGTGGGACAGGACCTGAGCAGGTTGCAGTGAGGGGAAAGGGAAAGAGTCATTGTCCCCATAAGCAGCTGCTTTCTTGCCTGTCACCTGCCTCAGACAGCTGCCACCCCACACCCCTGCTCCATATCCCTGCTCAGACATCCCTGCTCCAGAATCCCTGCTCTGGCATTGCCCCAGGGCCTGAGGTTCCCAGTTCCTTCCCAGACCTGCTCCTGCCGCATCCATTCCCTAGGGACCACTCCAGCCCTGTAGTTTTCCCTCTTCCCATCCCTTCTTAGGGACCACTCCTATCTGGGATCACCCCATGTCCCATCCCTTCCCCAGGGATCCCTCCAGTCCTGGGATCACCCTTCTCCCCACCAGTTCTCCCCTAAATCTGTCACAACACCCCAAAGCTCATCACCAACCTCTGCCATGCCCCATCCCACACTTGCTCTGGGACCATCCCCAAGCTCCCAGAGCACAGGGAACCCTCGGCAGATCCAGCTCCACTGGGCCCCCAGGCCGGCTCAGCTGTTCCTGGAGCCGTGCTGTCCCTGGCGCTGGGATCAGAGCGGGATGCCGGCGGGCTCGGGCTCGGCGCAGCCCGGCCCAGGCACACGCGCGCATCCCGCGGGTTATGCAAGCGCTGCCAGCAGCTCCCGAGCATCCCTGAGGATTAGAGCCGGGCTGGGAATGCCGGCGAGCAGAAAAGGCAGGGAGATGTGCCACAGAGGTGCCTGTGCATCGCCTCAGATTTAGGGATCTGTCACTCCCCCAGTGTCTCGACATGCCAAGAGACAGGCGGCAGGGCTCCAGGAGATCGGGAAAAGCATCCTGGCAGTCGGGATGGCCCCGGAAATGTCTTCCAGCAGTCTGAGCTGTAAACGTGGGGGACGGCATCAGCTCTGAGCTTTCCCAGCACCAGGGCAGGACCCTGTGGATCCAAAGCCTCTGGATCTGCAAAGGTAGAAACTTCCTGCTCTGCCCCGTGTCTGGCAGGGGAGACAGGTTGTGGACATGGATGTTCATCTCACTGGAGTGAAAAGGGCAGGGCAGCACAGGATGGGTGAGACAAGGCATTGGAGGCAGCAAGAGGACAAGGATGGCCAGTGCTGAAGACAGAGATCACCACTTCTAGGGACAGCAATGGTGCACTGGGGACGGTCACCACTAGCGCTCAGCCTCCTCTCCCGGCAGTCTCTCGCTGTAGTGGCCAGGCTGTACAGATGCTCCTGCAATCAGGATTTCATCATGAAGGAGGGGATTAAAAGGGAGCAAATCCTCTGGAGAGAGAGGCAGCCCCTGCTGCAGCCAGCCTGGCGCACACACAGTCAGTGGGTCACAGCCAGGGGTGGGCACAGCAAAGAGCTCCTGCCAGCTGTCCCCTAGGGGTGCTCCACTCTGAACCCTCCATCCCGACAGGAATGATGGCTGCATCCTGTGCTCTCTGCCCCACATCCTGTGCCAGGCCTGGAGCACCCCATGGCAAATCAAAGAGCCCTCAGTAACTGTCCCCCCCTCAGGGACAAGCTGCAAAAATGAACATTTACATCAAAAATAGCAACAGCCCTGTGGCGAACCAGGCCAGCAGTGAGGTCAGCTGAGTACACAGGACCTGATTATGATGTCTTGGGAATAAAAAATAGGAATAAATCACTCCATCTCCTGCTTGTAGCCACCTTCCTCAGCCCCAGCTGTGTCACATGCCGATGTTGCCACCTTGCTCTGGGTCCACCTTGCTGCTGTGTCCCTTCTCTCTCAGCTGGAACTCTGGAGGTGCCCCATATGCAGCTCACTGGGGCTCCACATGCTGGACTGAGGCAGCATCCTCTTTCTTTTGGAAGGAAGTTTTGGATGATTCCAGGTCCTGAGGCCACGGCAAAGGCTGGCTGAGGGCCAGGGGGCTCATCCTGACTGGCTGTGGCTTTGTGGTGAGTTTTAGCCTGATGTGATGATCCAAGGTGGAAGCTGCATCCAGGGGACAGTGGGAATGGGAACATGCTGGTGAACTTGACTGGGATGCTTTAAATGCCATAGATCACCTCTGCAGCTGTAGAGCAGTTTCTTGTGTCACTGGACATCAAACCAAGTGGCATAAATCTTGAACTGCTGTGTTCTCCTTGTCCAAAGCATGAGGGAAGCCAGGAATAAATCCCCTTCTGGCCTGGCTGTGCCTCCACCAGTTTCTCCATGTTCCCTAGAGTGTTACCCTGGTTGGGTTTGGATGGGAAACACTGTGCTAGAAGTCCAGCAGTGGGGCTGGAATGCTGACTCCATCCCATCCTCTGTTCCTGCTCACGGCCTGCCCTGCTCTCCATAGGAGTTTGCGACGCTGACACGGGAGCTCAGTGCCTGCCGGGAGCAGCTCCTGGAGAGGGAGGAGGAGATCTCGGAGCTGAAAGCCGAGCGCAACAACACCCGGGTAAGCCTGGAGACCCTGCTGGCACGCCCTCAGTCCTGGGACTGTGGGATGCCAGGGGCTGCTGGGCCCATCCTGGCAGTGACAGCCCCTCTCTTGTCCCCCCGCAGCTCCTGCTGGAGCACCTGGAGTGCCTGGTGTCACGCCATGAGCGCTCCCTGAGGATGACCGTGGTCAAGCGCCAGGCCCAGTCGCCATCTGGGGTGTCCAGTGAGGTTGAGGTGCTCAAGGCACTCAAGTCACTCTTTGAACATCACAAGGCACTGGATGAAAAGGTGGGAAAGCTGCTGGGAATTCTCCTGCTCAGAGCTCCTTCTCCCAACCTTCCGCTCCCTCCCTGCTACTTTGTGTTGTTAAGGTGACATGGGGGCCCTCAGCAGGAAAGTCTTGGATATCCCAAAGCTGCTTTGAGGAGCTGCTGGGGCTGCCCAGTGGGATCCTCTGTTTGAGGCTGTCGGGGTCAGGGAGCTCCCCCAGGTCACTCTTGGGGTGGTGGCATTTGACACCCTGTGTCAGTCTTAGCTGTTCCTCCTCATTCATTCATTCATTCATTCATTCATTCATTCATTCATTCATTCA
>JAGMWU010000028.1:6833213-6862414 GCA_018697195.1 Certhia americana
TCATTCATTCATTCATTCATTCATTCATTCATTCATTCATTCATTCATTCATTCATTCATTCATTCATTCATTCATTCACCTCAAGCATCTCTTTCCTCTGCTAGGAGACCTCTCCAGGCTATTCTGGCCATAGATCTCTAAGAACTGGCCCAGCCTGCTGTCTCCAACACAATTTCACCCGCCCTGTGATGGGCTGGGTGATCCTGAACCTGTGAATCCACCTGAGCCTGGCTGTCAGCCCAGCAAAGAGGCCTGGGAGTGTGCCTAAATCCTGGACACCCTCATCCCGGATAAATAACAATCTTTCTTGTTGTTTCATTCACCTGCAGGTGAGGGAACGCTTGCGAGCAGCCTTGGAGCGAGTGGCCACCTTGGAGGAGCAGCTCGTGGATGCCCATCGGCAGGTAAGAGGTACCTGGGCACCCACTGGGCTGGGAGTGCTCCCCATTATCTTTGGGAGTTCATGTGGTATTTGCATTTGGTCAGGTTTGATGTAAAGCTCTTGTTCTAAAATTGCTGTGTACTTGAAGCTTTATCTGTATTTAGGGAAACCTTGTAAAGATTCTGAAAACCGTTTGTCTCACAGGTGACATTTCCTGTTGTTTGCTGTTTGGAATTCATGTCACTGACAAAAACAGTCTGATTCTGAATGATTCCAGGGGGCTGAGGGTGACTTGGGATTTGGCAGAGACCCAAACCACACTGCTTCAAGCATCTCATCTTGCATCCCCCATCTTCTTCCCTGCTGGAGTCCTGGGCTTGGGGCTTCGCTGTCCCCAACCTTCAGATGTGGTCATCTCAGAATCCTGGAATCCCAGACTCAACTGGGTGGGAAGGAACCTTAAAGCTCATCTTGTTCCACTCCTGCCATGTGCAGGGACACCTTCCACTATCCCAGGTGGATATCCTCAGGTGTCCAAGCTCTGTCCAACCTGGCCTTGGACAATTTCAGGGATAAAGTGTTCTTGAAGAGACATGAACTCTGTTTTCCTTCCTGGAATTTGTGCCCAGTCACTACTCCCAAAAGGAAAAAGCCATTCCACAGCCTCTGCCAGCCAGATTTTGCTCCTCTTTCCAGTTCCCAGGATAAGTCTCATGGTATTTCCCAGGCTCCCAGGCCCCTCTCCTTGCAGGACCTTCCCTATCAGAGCAGGACGAAGTGCCAGTGCACTGTGTTATCCCCTGCTCTTGCTGCACTGGGTTCAGAATCTGTCTGGCAGTAAACCAGTGAAATGAGCTGGGAGGGAGCCCTGGACTCCAGGGCTTACCAGGAAAAACTCCCTTAGTGCTGAGCCTTCCCAGCACCTCTGACTTCCTCTCTCTTAGAGTCATGGAATCATTAAGGCTGCAAAATCCCCCAACCTTTGACCAAACACCCCCGTGCCCACTGAACAGTATTGTGACGTTCCACATCCAGTTGTTTTTTGAACACTTCCAGTGATGGTGACTCCATCACTGCCCTGGATAGTTGTTTCCCTCAGGGAAAAAGATTTTTTTCTGACGTCCAACCTGACCCTCCCCTGGCACAGCTTGAGGCCATTTTTTCTTGTCCTGTCCCTTTGTTCATTGGGAGCAGATCCTTACCGCACCCCCTCACCACCACCCCTGGTTGTTCCCTTCTGCCAGGGAGTTGTGCAGAGCCAGAAGGTTCCCCCTGAGTCTCGCTTCATCCAGGCTGAGCTCCCACAGCTCCCTCAGCTACTCCTGGTGCTCCAGACCCTTCCTCAGTTCCCTTTTCCCTGAATATGTTCCAGCCCCTCAATGTCCTTCCTGAACTGAGGGGTCCAGAGCTGCCCCCACGATTCCAGGTGTGACCCCAGCAGTGCCAGCTCAGGGCTGTTCCTCACCTGCTCCCTCTGGTTCCCCCCAGCTACAAGCAGGACTCTGGGAGGAAGCTGGTGCAGCCTTGGGCGCAGCAGGACTGGCCTCACCTCCTGCTGTCTCCCACTGCTGAATCCCTGTTCATTGCAGGTGGCAGCTCTGCAGCAAGGCTCCACCCGGGAGCCTGCAGCGGGTGAGCGTGATGAGAGGGAGCCCAAGGAACCAGCACCAAAGCAACCCTGGAAGGTGAGAGCCCTGGAAACCCCTGCTCTGACTATGTTCAGTGAGGTTGTCATTTCTCCCACCTCCCTGGTGCTGGCTCCAGGGTACTGAAAACCATTTTTCCTCTCCCCTGGGTCCAACCCCCATGGGAAATGCCCTTCCTGGTGCATACAGGCCATTTCTGAGTGGGGAGAATTTGTGCTTGGGTGCTCCAAGGGGTTCTGCTTCCCAGAGATCACAGAATGGTTTGTATGGCAAGAGATCTTAAAGGCCGTCTTGTTCCAAACCCCACCATGGGCAGGGACATCTTCCACCAGATGCTCTGGGAAGCCCTCAACCATCCCTATTCCATCATTCCTGTAAGAAGCCTTATCCCTGGCTTGTGGAGGCTGTTGATGGAGGTCCCAAAGCCCCCATCTGCAGTTCCACCCCCTCACTGAGTCACTGCAGGGACACATTCCCGCTTTGAGTGGCTGCAAGCAATGCCCAGCCTGAGAGCTTTGGAGCCTCCTGATATTCACCTCCCTCTCTGGTGCCTTTCAGCGTCTCTCCAATGGTTCCATCCACCCAGATGATGAGGCTGGGCGCGTGGTGGAGCTGCAGGAGCTCCTGGAGAAGCAGAATTTTGAAGTGGTCCAGGCCAAGGAGCGAATCTCTGCCTTGGCTGCCAGTGTGGCTGAGCTGGAGGAGGATCTGGGCACTGCCAGGAAGGATCTGATCAAATCTGAGGAGATGAGCAGCAAGTACCAGAGAGACCTCCGAGAGGTGAGTCCCTGTCCCCCTGCACTGCCCAGACTGTGGCAGAGACCTCACAACTGCTTCCGCTGGGCTGGAAGGGATTGGAACTCCTGTTGTGTGCAGGATGTTCTCCAAAAGAAGCCACTGCCTTTGGGAAATTGTCCCCAAGTCCACCAGCAGGACTTCCCTGAGGTTACAGACAGGCTCTCAGGTGTGCTGGACACCTGTGGCAGTGAGCTGTGTCCTCGAGAAGGTTTTCCTGTTGATAATTTGACTCTCCCTTTATCACTGTCCCATTCTGCTGTCCATCATCCCCATGTCAAGGGATGGTTTTCACACCCCTTAGACTTGGGGTGTCCCAGGCTTGTAGGAGCTGGACAGCCCTGCTATTCCCAAAATGCTGTCACAAAGCAGGATGTGACAGCCCCATCACTTCCCCAGGCCCTGGCACAGAAGGAGGACATGGAGGAGAGGATCACCACACTGGAGAAACGGTACCTGGCAGCCCAGCGAGAGGCCACCTCCATCCATGACCTCAATGACAAACTGGAAAATGAGTTGGCCAACAAGGAGTCCCTGCACCGCCAGGTACCAAAACTGGACCCAAAGTGTCCCCCTGCCCCAGGGACCTGGGGGACAGAAGGGGTGCTGGGGGTGGGACATGCCAGGCAGACATCCTGCTGTCCCACAGTGTGAGGAGAAGGCCCGACACCTGCAGGAGCTGCTGGAGCTGGCAGAGCAGAAGCTGCAGCAGACAATGAGAAAGGCAGAGACACTGCCCGAGGTGGAAGCAGAGCTGGCCCAGCGCATTGCTGCGCTCACCAAGGCAAGTGGCAGGAATGGGGCTGGGGTTGGAGGGGATGTCAGAGACTGGAGGGAATGGAAGGGAAAGGATGGGAGAAGAAAGGAAGGGATTGGAGTTGAAAGGCAGTGCTGGGACCAGGGGAGGAGCTGGGTCTGGCCACCCACTGCAGCGATGGAGCCCCTGGCAGCCCAAGACATCCCAGTCTCCTTCCCAGCTGTGACATCTCTGTCCCCACTGCTGCAGGGACAGAGCACCATCTTTAAAGGACACCTCACTGTGTCCTGCACATATGGGGTTTTCTCCCTTTCCTTGGCCCCTTTTTCCAAGGCAGGGGTGGCCCTGTCATTGTGGATGTCCTGTGGCTTGAGTGAGACCACTTTAGGATGAGGAGAAAGAAGAAACACCAGGCTGGATTTTGGAGGGTGCAGGCCTGGAGGGAGGGATGGATGCAGCCATCCCTTCCCTTCTTGGGTTCTGGAATGGTGTTTAGTCTCTCAGAGACCACCTCCAGCTCCTGTCATCATGCCAGCAGGGCTGATTTGGGCTCACAGGGAGCTCTGGCAGGGATGCAGGCAGTGGGAGAGAGCCCTGCATCCCAGGAAGGACTCATGCAGAGATGAACACCAGTATGCAGCAGGGCCCTCATGGCTTTGGGGAGCATCATCCGAGAAGGTTACTCTGCTTTTCCCAGGCAGAAGAGAGGCACGGGAGCATCGAAGAGCACCTCCGGCAGCTGGAGACTCAGCTGGAGGAGAAGAACCAGGAGCTGGCCAGGGTAAGTCCTGATCCTTGCCTTGGTACCTGGGTACACTTGGATGGCAGTTCAGGAGCAGGTTGTAAGAACAGCCTGGTTAATCCGTTCCCATCCAGAATCACTTAAACTTGAGCCCCACAGGAGCTCATGGCACTCTCTGCTGTGATTTTCCCTCTCCCAGTCATCCAAGACTTGCTGTTAATTTTCCACAGCCACTCCTCTCCCAGCATCATCCCTTGTGGCAAGCTGCGACCCCAAATGCAGAGGGAGACTCCAGCAGCTTTTCCCCCGAGCCTGGATCAGCTAGATGAAAAGGGCAGGGAAGCTGAGCTGCTGTGCCCTGGGCTGCACAGTCCCTTCTTCAGCTTCTGTGCTTCTGTCTTGGCTTCTCAGCCAGGGGCTGGGCTGTCCATGCGGGAGGTTGTGATGCCCATTTCTCAGGTCACCCACGTGACTTTACAGGTGCACTCCTGGGGAAGCCCCCATATGTTTTGCCTTAAGACAGATATTTGAAAATCCAGAGGTTCAATATCCATTGGGGTCTGGAAAGTGCACCCAGTGTGTATATTCCTGCCAGATACACAGGAGAAGCTTTCTTGAGGGGCAGGCAGGCATGATCTCCCTAAATCCTTTTCTCTCCTGTTCATCCCTGGCTGGGAGGTGGCAGAGAGCAGCAGATCCACCACAGAGGGTCCAACCAGTGCTGTAAGAGGTGGATTTGTCCCCAAAAGCTGGGCTTGGTGGGCCAGCTCTGACACCACAGCAGGCACAGGATGGCAGGAAGGCACTGAGCCCCTCTGGATGTGACACAGATGTCACTGTGTCTGTCCCAGGCCCGCCAGCGTGAGAAGATGAATGAGGAGCACAACAAGCGGCTCTCAGACACCGTGGATCGGCTGCTGAGCGAGTCCAACGAGCGTCTGCAGCTGCACCTCAAGGAGAGGATGGCAGCCTTGGAGGAAAAGGTAGTGCCTGAGCCAGGGGTCCTCTGGGGGTTGAAGGGCCTGCAGACCCTCTGTGCCTCATCCAGCCATGGCCCAGGGCTGGAAGTTCCTGTGCAGGTCTGGAGAAATTGTAACATGCAGGACATGGCTGTGCTGGGGCAGGTGGAACACAGGGAACTGCTCTGGTCACCTCATCCAGAGAGACCCCCCTCCTCACCGCCTCCCATCTCCCACAGTAGCAGGATTTGTCCTGCTCCATTCCCTCGCCTCCCTGTGTCTCCGCCAGTGCAGCCCTGCCATTGCCACCTGTGCCCAGCTGTCAGGGTTAACCCCAACTGCATTTCGCAGGAGAAAATGCACTGTTCATCCTGTCCCAGTGTCTCCATGTGCTGCCTTAAAACCTTCCTACCCCCTGGTCCAGACTGATTTCCTGTCTCCCTCTGCCAGGGCAGTGTCCATTAACAGCCCCTACCTGACTCCTGAGGATTTCCTCAGGGTCATGTGTTTCCTTAGATTAGTCAGCTCGAGCTGTGGCTGCCTCAGTGTGAACAGAATTAACTGGGAGCAGCTGGCTCCAAGCAAGGATCCGCAGTGCCAGTAGGAGGTCAGGCCTTGGTGATTCAGCTCTCTTGGGGTTCCTGCCCTCAGCAAGTCAAGGCACACAGGTGCATCCCCCAGCTGATGCCTCCAGGGCTGGCTCTATCCCCCCTGCTGCTCTGCTCCTCCTGTCCCCAAATGTGGCCATGCTAGATGTCCAGTTGTTCAGCAGATTTGTCTGGATAAAGAGCAGGACTCAACCTGTGGGGATGAGTCCAAATCTCACCTCAGCAAGCAACAGAGACCAGAGTGATGACACATTGTGATGGGCATTGTCTGCTCCCCAGTCTGGTGCCAACCTGAGAGTTTATCCAGGTCTCTCATGCATAAAAATGATCCTGTTTGGCTGCCAGCACTTACCAAAAATGCCAAAAGGCTCAGGCAGTTACAAACTCTCCAGGGGAGGTTTAGACAGGTATAAGGAAAAAAATTTTCAAGGAAAGAATTATAGCATTGGAATAGACTTCCCAGGACAGTGGTGAAGTCACCATCCCTGGAAGTGTTCCAAAAACATGGATGTGACACTTGGGGTCATGCTTTAGCTGGAACACAGCAGTGCTGGAGGGAATGGTTTGGCTCAGTCTTAGAGGGCTTTTCCAATCTTAACGATTCCATGATTCTATGATTCTATAAGCACATCTCTTTTCTCTCCTGTCTACTCCCTTGCTTGGATGCTTTCCCCTTGATCCAGCTGCTCAAGGAGTTGTTCTCCTCTCAGACATATTTCATAATCTTCAAGCCTTGTCCATCAAATCCCTCATTGTCCTCTCTGGCCATTCTCAGCCCTGGAGTGGGGCAGGAGTTGAGCTGTGGCCACCCTTCTTGACAGGCAGAAGCTTTACAGAGGAGACCTGTGCACAGGCAGGTGAGGAATAGCCCAGGGAGCCTTTTCCAGGTGTACACTACATAGGGATTCTACACTGGTGATTCCTGGGAGGCAGCCATTTCCTAAATGGTCTCTCTTTTTCTTTCCTGTTTTTGTTCCCTTTTATTTTATTTGGTTTTTCTTAAAGAATACATTGTTACAAGAGCTGGAAAATACCCAAAAGCAGATAGAGGAACACCAGCATGACAAGGTAAATGCAGCTGCAAGGACCTGACCCAGTGATGGCATTGCCTCGCTCCCAACCCCCAGCTAGGGGCACTTGCTTCTCCTAAAATGCCCCAGTTTGGGAGGAGCTGGGATCCTAGACCGCCTGGCAGCAGGAGGCCACACACTCACCCACGCAGTAGCTGGATGGAAGCTGCCACCCCTTTCCCCAGAGACACCCGGGTCAGTTCCCTACCAGGCATGCTGGGTCCCATCTCTGTGTTTCTCTCACACTCATCCATCTCTGGGCCCACTGGGGACAGTAGTGAGGCTGGGGTGGCTTTACCTGTGTGTAGAGGAGTGCTCAGGCAGCCATGTCCCCTTGGCCCCTGAGGCTTTCTCAGACTGAGGGGAGATCTGCCCTCTGCCCAGCTTCCAGAGGCCTCATAAGTCTTCACACCCTGCTCTCAGATAAAGCATCTCAGTAGTGTCTGCATGAATCCCTAGTGGCCTTGCTGGAAAGCTGGAGGGACATGGCTTTTAAAGCAGTAGGAGCTTTTGGGTTGTGCTGCATGTCTTATGCATGGTTTGGGGGCTCAGGGGGGCTGCTTTTCCCCTTGCCTACAGGGGAAAAGGTCTGAGCAGGGCAGAGCTTGGGGACTCACATGACAGGGCTGGCAGTTTGCCGACCCTGGCTCAGCCTGTTTGTCCCCCAGACTGGATCCTGCTGTGCCTGGGAGATCCCTTCTCCCCTCCCTCCCTGTCCATCTGCAGCCTCCCCCTGGCATCTCCCAGCAGTGGGTGGGGGCACAGCTTCCGCATGAGGATGGGGCTGGGAGCAGGAGGGACAGGGCCAGCAGCAAGTTTGGCTGGGGGTTCCTCTCTGCCAATCCCTTGCCAAGGGAACACACACACACAGAGGGAGCAGAACCAGAGCATCCAAGTGGGACCTGTTTTCCTTTGTCTCCCAAAGCAGCATTCCTTTAGCACCTGTGTCTGTCTGTCCTGATCCTCCCTCCCCAGCACCCTCATTCCTTGTGCCTGCATGAGCTGTTTCTTTACTGATATGTCCCAGATGCTTTAAACCTGGGGTGGGGATCTGTAAAGGGAATGTGAACATGGCAATAGCCAAGGATGTGATTACCCCAAACCTAGCAGCTCTTCAGAGCAAACCCAATCCCTGCCTGTCTCATCCCCCCAACAGCGGCGTTTGTCTGACGAGATCGACAAGCTGAGGCTGGAGGTGGATCAGCTCAAGACCAGGAGTGGGACGTTTGTGGAGAGTGTGCACACCAGGTAAGTGCCAGGGCAAACCCCTGCACCCCTGGCTTTGGGGGCAGTTTGCTTTGGGACCCCAAAGTGCTGCTGGCATTGGGTGTTTCTGGTGCCCCTAAGCTTCAGTACTGGGCTGCAGGGTCTTCACAGCAGGGTCATCTCCAGCTGTGCTGTCCTACCATGGATCTGTCCTGGGATGGGACATAGACTCTTGAGAATAGCCCAGCCCAACTGAATGGCCCCAGATTTACTCTTGTAGGGGTGTGAAACCACTAGGCATTGTTTCTTTTTCTGCACAAGTGGCTTAGGACTTATTTTGCTCTGAAAGCTGGTTGTATACCAAAGGACTTTTCCCATGTGGAGTACAGGGGATGGGCTGGTGCAGAGGGAGGAATTGCTTTGGAGCTGTTGCAGGCAAAGGAGAATGAAGCCCCTCTTTCTCCAATGCAATGGTTTGCCCTCACCCTTTCATTTAAAGTCAGCTGGGACATGGGGATGTCCCAGCCCAGGGCGCCAAGAGGAAGGTGAGTCCATCAGGTCTCAGCCTTCAGCACTGACCAGGATACCCAGAGCTGCTCCAGGAAAACGGGTGTGGAAAAGGAGGATGACAGCACAACAACCCCATTGTGCTGCTGCAACCCCCTGGGACAACACACCCTGCCCTGAGCACTTCCAGTGTGGGTTCAAGGCAGAAAGGGAGCAACCAGTGAAAAAAATTCCCCTCTCAGCAAGGTTGGAAAAGATGGGGAGGAGCTGGTGTAATCAGCTTTGGATCTGTCAGCAGAGAGGAGAAGGTGGCCTGGAGACCCCATGTCTGTCATGGAGAGAAGAAATGGGGAGGGTGAGGAAGAGCCTGTGAGGTGGAAGGAGAGCTGAGTGCTGGAGCAGAGTCTGAAGCATGTGTCTGTAAGAGCAGGATGGACAATTTGGTGATTTTTTATATTTCTCAGCTGAAAAATCAGCAGAAATCTTGAGTTGCGGAATGATCCCCAAGCTGAGATGTCAGCTTTTGTCTAAGGTGGTTTTATCTGGTATTGACTGGGCATCAGCTTGTCAGCAGCTCTGAAATCCTTGGAATTTAGGTTGTGCCTTTGTCTGACACACCAGGCTGGCCCAGCTATGCTGCTCGTGGTGCTAATGCTATCTCCAGGCCTGTATCTGCACTGCAAATCAGGCCCACCATGGTGGAAACCCACGATTTGCCTGGGGCTGCTGCTTTTGTCATCTTAAATTCACCTTAACTAAACAAACCTCGAGTCTCCGATGGCACGGTATGTGGGGAGTAATCACTCTGTGCCCAGGAAGGTGCCTTGCTCAACTCCATGGTTGGGTCTCCAGGGCCAAGAGGAACAAACAGGCAGAGTGGAGACCTGGAATGAGCACCAGAAGTGGCACAAAGTGTCCTCATGTCCAGATGCTGCCTTGCTCTGCCTGGTCTGAGACTCATCACATCCTGGTCCCAAGCACCAGCCCTGGCAGGGAGGAGGAGGGTGAGGAAGTCCCAGCTGATTCCTGCTGGGAGATCCCAACAATGCTCATGTCCTCACACCTGGAAGATGTTTCAGGGGAATTCTATTCATTGAAATCAAAGAATCATTAAGGTTGGAAAAGTCCTCCAAGGTCAAGTCCAACCTTCACCCAAATACCAACATTCCCACAAAATCACATCAAACATCTGCCATTTTTTGAACACTTCCAGGGGTGGGAACTCCATCACTGCCCTGGGCAGCCTGTGCTGGGACCTGACCACCCCTTTCGTTAAGAAATTTTTCCCAGTATCCAACCTGAACCTCCCCTTGATACCATTTTCCCTCATCCTGTCACTCACTGCCTGGGAGAAGACACCAACCCTCATCAGGGTATTTTCTCATGAAAATGTTGGAATAAGCATAAAAAGGAGAAGAGCTCCTTTGCTGTCTCCTGCTGGGTATGTGGCAATGGAGAAGATCCAGGTTGTGTTGAGAGATTCCAGCTTCTCTGGAGAGTGAGGGGCAAAAGGGCCCTCCCTGTTCAGCCCTGGCTCCACAGCAGCCTCCCAGTGCAACCCACGGTTTTGCAGGGGGTTTTGGGCAGAACTGGCTGCATGCCTCGATGGGTGCAAAGGGAAGGGGAAGGGGAGGGCTCAGCAGGGGAAGGCCCAGGGCTGAACTTCTGACAGTCTGGGAAAGTTGGGGATCATCTGAGGTCAGAAGTCACCAGAGGCTACAGATTCCTCAGAAGCGGCAGCTCCGATCTCTGATCTCTGTGAGCAGGAACAGGACCCAGGGAACAGCTGGAGCTGTGCCAGGGGAGTGTTAGGCTAGATATCAGGAAAGGTTCTTCCCATAGATGGTGCTGGGCACTGCCCAGGCTCCCCAGGGAATGGGCACAGCCCCAAGGCTGCCAAAGCTCCAGAAGCATTTGGACAACTTTCTCCAGGATGCACAGGGTGGGATTGTTGGGGTGTCTCTGTGCAGGGCCAGGAGCTAGACTTGATTATTGTGAGTCCCTTCCAGCTCAGGATATTCTGTGATTCAATGATTCTGTGAGTGATTCTGTGAGTGCAGTTCCTGGTCCCCTGTGGGGGAATGGGCACCTTTTCTCAGAGCCTGGTTTTGCATCCTTTCATGCCAAGCAGGCAGACATCGCTGGGATGGGCATCCCACAGTGGTCTCCTCTCCTCCTCTGTCCCAAGAAGCCTGGGCTGCAAGGGGACAGGCTTGAGGGTGAGGTGCACAGAGCAATGTCTCCCACAGGGCTCTCTCTTCCCAGGTCCCACATGGGCAGTGCCACCGACCTGCGCTTCCCCCTGGGAGCTATGGTCCATGCCCCAGCCGAGCCCTTTGGAGCAGCTCCGGGGCTGCCCCGGGCACAGAAGGGACGATTCGGTGCCCGGAGAGAGGAGCCAGCCAAGGTAAACCCTGTGCACTCCAGCGTAAGGGGCTGCTCCTGTCCTGCATCCTGGGATTAGGGTCAGATCTGGAGACATGGGGCAGTTTCCTTCCCCTGGTGCATTGATGGAAGGGTGTCCCGTTGGGGTCACATTGAGTTAGAATTCCTGCATGGAGGTCACCAGTCTGCCTTTTGGAGACATGGGAATGTGGTATAGGATTGTGGCCCTTGTTCCCCCAGGACTGGGAGCAGGCCCAGGCAGGTGGGGTCCTGGCCACGGGGCCTCACACCTTCGACAGTGACCCTGACATTTCTGACGTGGATGAGGACGACCGTGAGACACTGTTCAGTTCCATGGATGTGCTCTCTCCTGGTGGGCACTCAGATGCCCAGACATTGGCCATGATGCTTCAGGAGCAGCTGGATGCCATCAACGAAGAGATCAGGTATGACCATGGCCAAAACCCAGCACTGCCTAGTGCAGAAATGGCTCCAGGGGCACAAAAAAATAGCCAGGAGGTTCTGCTGGCCTAAAACTGGGTCCTTGGTTTGTCTTCAGACAGGGAAGTGGCTCCAGGACATCCTGCCACAGGGCTTAGGCCTTCCTGTCATGTCTCCCTCAGTTGCACCAGTGCTGGCTCAGAGGGTCATTATTTCAAACAATCATTATTTTATAAAAAGTCCTCCATGGATATTAATAGGAATCAGGGTGTGTCTCAGCTCTGGTTTTTATGGATCCTGATGGATCTTGGTGCCATTCCTGGAGATCAGGGGTTGAGGCACAGCACCAAGGTGCATGTCCCCAGGATAGAGGTCCTGTGTCCTTGGGAAGGTGGGGAACCAGGAGCCCTGAGTCGCTCTGCTTCCCCAGGATGATCCAGGAGGAGAAGGAGTCCACGGAGCTCCGTGCAGAGGAGCTGGAGACGCGGGTCACGAGCGGCAGCATGGAGGGCCTGAATCTCACCCAGCTGTGCAAGAGGGCCTCCATCCCCACCTCACTGACAGCCCTGTCCCTGGCCAGCTCGTCCCCGCCGCTCAGCGGCCGCTCCACACCCAAGCTCAGCTCCCGCAGCGCTGCGCAGGACCTGGACCGCATGGGGATCATGACGTTGGTGAGGAGCTGGGAGGGGCCGGGGCTGGCAGGGGTCCGGCCCTGAGGTGGGATGCCTGGTGTCCACACGGGCCTGTGGGGGGTGTGGGACAATGGGATGCCTGTATTTGCTGTCTCCAACCTGGCAGCTTGGCCCCGGGAATGATCTGGGGGAGTGCTCCATTAACTGCCCCCCTTTCTGTGTCTCTCTCGCTTTCCCCCTTGCAATCAGCCCAGCGACTTGAGGAAACACCGGAGGAAACTGCTAGTGAGTGGCTCCCATCCCGTTGTTTTTTGCCCAAGCCCTTTTTCCAGCCTGCTCCTGGCTTTGTCCACACCAGGTCAGGGTGCAGCAGGCGCGGGATGGAGCTGGGGACCCCAGGGATTCAGCAAGAGGATCATGGGGATCCCCAAAGGTGCTTGAACATGTTCCCGCCGACAGCCTGGGGGGTCTGGCAGGACATGGGGAGGTTCAGAAAGCCACTGGGTCGTCAAACATTGTGTCCCCTCTGGCAACAGGGTGTTCTTGGGACATTCCCATCTGTGCTCCTCAGAGCCCTCTGATGAGGGCCAGCAGCTTCTGTTCCCACACCCTGACCTGGACCATGGGGCTGCATCCTCTCACCCCCCATTCCCAGGCTCTCAGCCATACTGCCACATCCTCCCCATCTGCTTGAGCATCTGGAACCATTGCCAGAGCTCTCATTCAGGCCATTCCTGGAGCGTGGCAAAGCCCCAGGGCTCTGGTGGCTCTTTTGGCCATGCCTCCATGGAGCAAGAGAGAGGCAGGCAGCAGGGCAAGGATGGAGCTGGGCTCTGGCCTCCCACCCTCACAGCCTCTCCGCTTGTTCAGTCACCTGCAGCTCGGGAAGAGAGTCGGGAGGACAAAACCACCATTAAGTGTGAGACGTCCCCGCCGTCTTCACCCAGGACACTGCGGCTGGAGAAGCTGGGCCACCCTGCTCTGAGTCAGGAGGATGGCAGGAGGTATGTGGAGACCCTTGGCATCTCTGTTGGTTTGAGGATATACCTGGGGCATACGTGGGATGGGTGGGAGGTGTTTGCCATGGCTTGTGCCCTGCTCAAGAATGACCCTAAAGGCTTTGCTCTTCTTCTACCTTCTCCATCCCCAGCTCACTGGAGGACCAGGCCAGCAATCCCAGCAGCAGCCAGGACTCCTTGCACAAGGGCTCCAAGAGGAAGGGGATCAAATCCTCCATCGGGCGCCTGTTCGGGAAGAAAGAGAAGGGTCGCTTGATCCAGCTGAGCAGAGAAGGGTCCACGGGGCAGGGTCCGTGAGCAGTCCTGTCCCTGTCTGTATCAGACATCCTCTGGCTCTGTCTGCTGTTGGGGTGACAGGGAGGGGCAGGGACACTCCTGTTGGTTTGGGGATGTTGGGGCCTTGGCAGCTTCAGGGAAGTTGGAGCTTGGTGTTTTCTCCCCTTGGCCTCTCTGGCCTGAGCATGGTGTCACTTTAATGCTGTCAGAGCTGGGGTGTGGATGTGACCTTCTGTCACTGCATCTCATCTTTAATGTCCCCAAATCTACTTTCCTCCCGCTGGATTTTGCAGAGCCCTTTGGTGGGAGCTGCTTTTCCACTCCTAAATCCTTTACTGCTTCCACGTTGAGCATTGTTGGACTCAATGATCTTTCTGGGTCCCTTCCAGAAAGGGACCATTCTGTGACTTTGGGATCCTGGGATTTGGAAATAGGAGGGACAGCAGGAGGGTGTCTGCTAGGGCTTTCCAGGGATGCAGGGGGGCCATGGGGGTGGGTTGCAAAGGGACACTGTCACCTCCTGTGCTGTCACTGTGTGTCCCTTGGCATGGGGATGGTGACAATGCCTACACTGGCCCTGGGGGAGGTCACACTGACCCAGGGACATCACACTGGCCTGAAGGTGTCTGTCTTGCCCAACAGTGCTGCTGACTGACGTGGATGGGGGCATCCAGGACCCCCTGGGACTGGGCAAGCTGGGGGCTCAGGCCGAGAAGGATCGGCGGCTCCGGAAGAAGTGAGTGAACTTCCTTCCCTACCCCAGCAAGAAACTGATGGGAAGCCATGGCACAAGACTAGGAATTGCTGTGAAATTTCATCTTCACCCTCCCTTCAGCCTTGTTACTTACTTCAGAGCTTTATATCCAGCTGCTTCTTTACAGCCTGGACTCTGTTCTCTTCCAAGAACTCTCCTTTCCACACAAGCCCCCCTTAAATCACTCTTCTGCTTCTGTTCCTGCCAGGCATGAACTCCTGGAAGAGGCTCGGAGGAAAGGGTTGCCCTTTGCCCACTGGGACGGCCCCACTGTTGTTTCCTGGCTGGAGGTGCGTGCCCATGAATTGTCCCCATGCTGTCCCCACAGGTCTATGTGTGCCATCATGTCCCACCATGCTTGGTCCGTGTGCATGGCTAGGGATGGCAAATCCTGGAAGAGCAGAGATCCCTGGATCCCTCACAGAGCCTGTGGAATTGTGGTTTGAGTCGAGCTTTGGGTTTGAGCACAAGTCTCATGAGGAGTGACTGGGGGATGTGGTGGGGCTCAGGCTGGAGAAAAGGAAGCTCAGGGGAGCAGCAGTTGTGCTGGCTCTGCACAACTCCCTGACAGGAGGAGGCAGCCACGAGGGGGTTGGGCTCTGCTCCCAGGGAACAAAGGACAGGAGGAGAGGAAATGGCCTCAAGCTGTGCCAGGGGAGGGTCAGGTTGGATACTGGGGAAAAGTTCTTCAGTGAAAGGATGGTCGGGCCCTGGCACAACTGTCCAGGGCAGTGGTGGAGTCACCATCCCTGAAAGTGTTTGAAAGATGTGTGGTTGCGGCACTTGGAAGATGGGTTAGTGGTGAATGTAGCAGTGCTGGGGGAGTGGTTGGAACTCATCTTAGAGGGCTTTTCCAATCTTAATGATTCTGTGAGAAGCTCTGTGGGTTCTCCCTCCTTGTGCTGTGCCCATCGGGCACAGGGATGCTGGGCTGCCCATAGGCCACCCCTGCAAGGTACAATCAAATCAAGAATCGCACATGGACATTCAACTTGGATATTGGCTCTAGAGAGGGTGGACTTGCCTGTGGCATGGGAGTCAGGGTGGCAGTGCCAGGCAGTCACTGCTGTCCTTGTCCCCAGCTCTGGGTGGGGATGCCGGCCTGGTACGTGGCCGCGTGCCGGGCCAACGTCAAGAGCGGGGCCATCATGTCAGCCCTGTCAGACACGGAGATCCAACGGGAGATCGGCATCAGCAACGCCCTGCACCGCCTCAAGCTGCGCCTGGCCATCCAGGAGATGGTGTCCCTCACCAGCCCCTCGGCACCACCCACATCCCGCACGGTGAGTGCTCCCTGCACACCCCCAGACTCTCCATGGGCCAGACAGCATGCTCCTTGCCCTCCTTTCCCTTGGGACCACTGTTACAAACGTGGCCATGGAGGGGGTGACGTGAACTGGTGAAACCCCTGGACACTCATCCCCCAGCACAAAGGTCCTTCCCAACTGGAGGCAGGAAGCTCTTTCCAGTTTCAAGGCTCCTGCTACTCAAATGGGGTTGTCAGTGGGAGACCAGCCCTGCAAAGAGCAGAACTCAGGGCCTGGCTGCCCTGGAGAGGATAAAACTCCATCCAAAGACAGAAATCCAAATGTTCCTGATGTACAGGGCCATCTTGGTTGCACACAGCCTCTTTCCCAATCATTTCAACACAAGCCTTTTTCATCTGAAATTCCTGGGCAACTCAGAGCAACTGCAGATCCCTGGCCTTGATAGGATGGAGGGATTGTATCTTTTGCTGGTCCCCAAAGGCCTCGAGGGGTTAATGGTGGCGAAGTAATGCAAAGACACATCTGTAGACTTGCAGCTGGCAGAAAGAAGGCTGCTATGTCCCCCTCAGATGGCTGTGTCTGGGGTCAGAGCTGATGGGGACAGGCCTGCAGGCTCCTTGAGCATCACGCTAAAGTGGAAAGGGAGATGAATGAAGGTCCTTGCTCTGCTCTCTGTGTCTGCATGGATAGCCCAGGGTCCCCTCGGGCAGTGGAGTGTCACCAGGTTGAGCTGCAAGAATGTGGGCTATCCCCAGGACAGCTCCAAGCACATGGTGGTCTGATCCTTCACCAGCCTGAGCTGGGCTTGGTTCCAGCATAGTTGGTGCTGACAGAGGCTGGATATGAGCCCAGGTGAGCCCAGGTGTGCTCAGGTAGACAAAAAGGCCAAGGGCACCTGGACTGTCCCAGCATTGTGGTGGCAGCAGGCCCAGGGCAGTCCCCATCCCATGTGCTGGGGCCACACCTGGAATCTTGTGGGAGTTCTGGGCACCTTACGACAACAGAGACCTGGAGGGGCTGGAATGTGTCCAGGGAAGGGAACAGAGCTGTGGAAGGGGCTGCAACACCAAGAGTGGCTGAGAGAGCTGTGGTGACTCAGCCTGGAGAAAAGGAGGCTCGGGGGGACCTTCTAGCTCTCCACAACTCCCTGACAGGAGCAGGGAGCCAGGTGGTGGTTGGGCTCTGCTCCCAGGGACAAGGGACAAGAAGAAACAGCCTCAATTTTTCATATTTCAGCTATGCCAGGGGAGGTTCGGGTTGAATACTGGGGAAAAGTTCTTCAGTGAATGGGTGGTCAGGCCCTGGCACAACTGCCCAGGGCAGTGGTGGTGTCACCATCCCTGGAAGTGTTCAAAACATGAGTGGATTTTGCACTTGAGAATGTGGTTTAGTGCTGAACATGGTGGTGGTGATGGGTTGAGGGTGGGACTTGATGATATTTCAGCCTTAATAATTCTGTGATTCCATGACTCCATGGTGGTTGTGAACTGAGGCCATATTTCTGTAGTGGTTTGCTCTGACCCCTCTGCTCTTTTCCCTGCAGTCCTCTGGAAATGTCTGGGTCACCCATGAGGAGATGGAGAACATGGCAACTTCCACCAAGACGGTGAGGCTGGGCAGCCCCCAGGGTGTAGGGGGAAGTCCCTGGGGTGTCGGGGTCCAAGCAGCTCCAGGTGTGCTAACCCAGAGGGAAGGAGATCTCTCACATGTCAGCTCTTGGCCAGCACCCTGCAGCTCTTTAGAAACCCTCTTACAACCTTTAGTGTCCCAGCAATTTCTAAAAGTAGCTGGGTTTCCAGAGCAGCCTGGCTGTTTGGGAGTTAAAGACAAAACCCAGGAGTGATCTCAAGGCAGATGAGATCCCTGAGTCATTCTGCACTCAAGTCATGGTCTAATCCCCCACTGACCTCCACACTCCAAAATATTGTCCCCACCATGTGTCCCTGCCACTGGCTGACAGCTTGGGGTCCTCTGCAGGGATGTGTCCATGCTCCCAAAAGCTCTGTCTCCTTTGGAGAGATGGAGCTACACTCCCTTCTCTGTGACTTGATACCTCCTACCTGTGTCTCAGAGCAGGGCAGCATTTCGGATTTGTGTGGGAATGTGCAAGGCCAAGGTGGTGCACCCTGGGATAATGGAAGGTGTCTCTGTCCATGGCAGGGGTGGAATAGGATGAGCTCTAAGGTCCCTTCCAATCCAAACAAGTTTGGTGTTCTCTGAAATGGGCATTTTATTGAAGCTTTTGTTGAGTAGCAGGGATGTGCCACTGTCCCTTGGCAGATTCTGAGACTGAGGAAAACCAGCACAAGTTGGCAAAGGAGGAAATAGCTACAAAATCAGCAAATTGGCTTGGGCAGCCCCTGCAGGTTGTGACAGATGTTCTGAAGCTTAATTCTGTTTCATCCATCTGACCTGGGGGGACCTAAGAACTCTCTGTGTTTCCCAGGGATGACCAACGAACCCCAGGATCGGTGCTATCTTCAGCCCAAGCATCATCTTATCTCCTGCTCCTTCTTCATCCTGTATTCTTGGTTAGAGATGGGGTGGGAACCAGGCCCAGTGGGGTGGGGGTGCCCCCAGCACCCTGAGGACAAAGCTGAGGTCCCCAAGCCATAAGAGTGAGCCCTGTCCCCTCCATGTCCCTATGTGCTGAGGGGTGCCATGCTCAGTGCGCATGGCAGGCCCTATCCATGTGCAGGTACTGACCAGGTACTGACTTGACTGTCCTTTCTGTTGGCATGCTGCGTGTCACACTTAGGACACAGAGGAAGGCAGCTGGGCACAGGTGAGGTCCCCGGGCCACCCTTGTGCATGGGCAGTGCATGGGGTGGTTGGGAGGGAGCTGGACATCCCAGGGGATATTTGGGGCATTGATATTCACTGAGGCCTTGGAGGCTTTACCTGCATCCCATGGCTGCTCCTCTGGGCCATATCTCAGGTACAGGATGTCCTCCTGGGCCCTTCCCTGCTCCAGGCAGTGGCCTTTCCTGGGACCTCTATGAGATCCAGAGCCTGTGTTAAGAACCTCCACCTGGGCGACCATCCTGTATGTGGGCAGGATTCCAACTGCACATTTGCTTTTCACCTGTTTTGTAGCTCCAAGTCCATACAGATGATTTTTATGAACCAAAAAGGTGGGAGGAAAGAGTCCTGCTTGGATCCATCTCTTCTGGTTTTATCCCTCTCAAATGTTTCACTTTCCTTCTGGTGGATTTTAATTAATTTTTGGACCCAAAATCAGTTTGCAGTGGAAGTGAATGGGTGGGGGTTTTTCCCAAAACTCACCTTTTTTTTTTTGTTTTGAAGTCATAAAAAATGAATTCTTAAAGTAGAGATTCTTGAAAATCAGTTGGGAATGCACTGGAACCTGTTTCTCAGTAGTTTTGTCTTTCAATGAATATGCTTTTTCCACAAGCAGGTGCTCATAAAGTCCAGTTATCCCTTGCAATTACTTTTGGCTATGCTGAGCCTCCTGGGGGGACATGAGTAGGATACAGAGCATGGCAAACAGGACTGTTCCCTCCAGCTCTTTCAGTACCACCAAAGGGCTGAGTCCTCTGGCATGGGTTTAGCCTCAGGCCAGTGACCCTCCTGGGCTGTCACTGATCTCCTGGGATTCTGCAGCTCCACCAAGTCCTGGGTTCTTCCCAGCTTCTCCATGTGCTTCTCTGCAGACGTTGGCCTATGGGGATATGAACCACGAGTGGATTGGGAACGAGTGGCTGCCCAGCCTGGGTCTGCCTCAATACCGCAGCTACTTTATGGAATGCCTGGTGGACGCACGGATGCTGGACCACCTCACCAAGAAGGACCTGCGGGTGCACCTGAAGATGGTGGACAGCTTCCACCGGTGAGTCCTGGCCCCCAGATCTCCCCGGCATGCACATGGAGCAGAGGAGGGTTGAATCTGAGGGATTGTCCCCTGTCTTGGTCAGCCCTGGATGGCTCTTCCAGGCTGGACTCACTGCCCTGAACTGGGTCAGCTCTTATGGGCAGAAGTTCTCCACCTCACTCTCTGCTGCAGAATTGCAGAGGACCAGGCCTTCCCCTGGCTGTGAAACAAACCATGGGCAAAACTTCAGGCTCGCCTCACCTGGTGCTCCACTGCTGTTTGCCAACAGCCCAGTGGGAGAAGGCTTGTGCTATCCCAGCCATGGGATAGCACATGGCTCCAACACCAGGATCCAACCCTGCTGTGGGGTTCCCACTGCCCACCCTGACCCATGGGCCTGCCAGGGTCACCTCCAGGGGTGAGCCGTTGAGCCTGGAGCAGCCTCCATGGGCTGGTTCCCCCTTCCCTCTCCAGCCATCAAGTGTGAGCATCGTTTGGATCTGTACGCTCTCAGGCAGCTGGAACAGGCTCAGATGCATGGAGTGGGGAATTGCAGTGGAAGGGAGAGACATTCCCTGTTTTCCAGCTATGGGTTGTGTCTGTCCTGACCCATCCCTGGCCTGAAGCATTCTTTGGGCATGTGGGGAGCACGCAGAGTGGGGGGTCCCTACCTGGGTCCCTCCCAGCCATGTGTTCTGGAGGTCTGGGTGACCCCTTGTGTCCCCTTGTGTTGTTGCAGCACCAGCCTCCAGTACGGCATCATGTGCCTCAAGAGGCTCAACTATGACCGCAAAGAGCTCGAGAGGAGGCGAGAGGAGACCCAACACGAAATCAAAGGTCAGCACCCCCTGTCCAGCTCCAGAACAGAAGAGAAACTTCTCAGGAGATAACCAGGGCTGGTCTCTCTTCTATCTTTTTTTTTTTAACCCATTATTTCTCAGCCCACATGGCTGTTCTCCTGTGGGACCTTCCTGCTGCTCCAAGTGCCTTTATCAGCTGACCCCAGGCAGGCATGAGGAGGGAGGAGGGAAAAGCAAAGATGCAGCCTGAGCTTCCCATGATCTCTGTCCATTTTACTACTCAGGACATCCCCAGCTTGCTCAGCCTCCACTTCCTCATCACTGTCCTGAGATTCCCTGCATATCTGGCTGCTGCTTGGATTCCATCTTGTTATTGATAATGCCCCTAATTACATCAGCAGCCATGGATTCTTAGGATTAATTTTCACAGTTGTTTTCTGCCTGTTATTTCAGCTTTGAGCTTGGTAAATTGAACTGAGCTGTTCATGGTGCTTGAGCTCCCAATTTTGCTGCTGGCTTTGGAAGGAGAGTCCCAGGATCATCCTGGGGCAAAGGGAAAGGGCCTCAGGACATCCCCAGACCTCCTCAGAGCCACGAGTGTGGTATGAGGTGGTCCTGAGCCATGCCATTGCTGTCATGCAGATGTGTTGGTGTGGACCAATGACCAGGTCATTCACTGGATCCAGTCCATTGGGCTGCGCGAGTATGGGAACAACCTAGTGGAGAGTGGTGTGCACGGGGCCCTGCTGGCCCTTGATGAAAACTTTGACCACAACAGCCTGGCCCTTGTGCTGCAGATCCCCACCCAGAACACCCAGGTAGGAGCAGCATCCTTGGGGGATTTTGGAGAAGAGTGGCTGGTGTGGGACATGGCTGTGATGTGACCGCACCAGTGTCACCAACTCATCTCTGCCTTTCAAAGCAGAGCTCTCCTATGGCATGGGGGCTCTTTCTGTCACACTCAAGTTTTCCTTGGATGGAAGTACATTCCCCATTGATGGGGAAGTACATTCCCCAATTTGGTTAATTGCAGGCTCGACAAGTGCTGGAGAGGGAGTTCAACAACCTGCTCGCCTTGGGCACGGACCGGAGGCTGGATGATGTGAGTGCCAAACCTCTCCATGTCCTGTGTGACTGGGGAAGGACTTGGGGGTGTTGGTGGATGAGAAGCTCAGCGTGCCCCGGCCATGTGCTCTGGCAGCCCAGAACCCCCTACCATGTGCTGGGCTGATCCCCCAGCGTGGGCAGCAGGGCAGGATTCTGCCTCTCTGCCCCACTCAGGTGAGACCCCACCTGCAGAGCTGCCTCCAGCCCTGGGCTCCAATATCAGAAGGATATGGAGCTGCTGGAGTGAGTCCAGAGGAGGTGCTCTGAGGTCTGGAGCTTCTCTTCCATGAGCCCAGCATCCCTTGGAGTCTTTACTGGGACTTTTGTGTTGATATCTCCAAGGCATCTTTGCAGGCAGGCTATAGAGAAGAGACAGATGAGCTGGAAAGAATAAAGCAAATGCCATGGGATCCCAGCAAGATGTCGTATGTCCTTGGCCCAGTTTGATCCCACACTTTGCTAGAGCTGATCACCAAGGACAGGCAAATCCTTGTTATCTGGTGTCTCACAGGGGTAGGAGGTGCTGCTTGCACAGACCCCGGGCCCATCACATGCTGTTCCCTGTAGGGCGATGACAAAACCTTCCGTCGGACGCCATCCTGGCGCAAGCGCTTCCGCCCGCGGGACGTGCACAGCATCAACCTCCTCAGCGGCTCTGCTGAGACTCTCCCCGCTGGCTTCCGTGTCACCAGCCTCGTGCCACTACCCCCTCCAGCTGCTCCACCCAAGAAGATGCCCCCAGAAGGTGGGTCAGCCTTTCTCCAGAGGGTCTTCTCCCACCCCTGCTCAGAGTCTTAGGGAATGTGGGGAAGGACATGCCACCAGGAGAGGAAAGGGATAGGAGGGGAGTGGGAGAAGAAGAAGGAGGAGAAGAAGGAGGAGGAAGACAAAGGGGAAGAGGGAGAGGGAGAGAGAGAGGCTTGCTGGTCACCCAAGATGCTCAATTCATATGATCCTGGAGCTGTGGCCTGCTGGAAGTGGTTTTTCTCGCAGGGTTACTTCAGACCTGTGTGTGAGTTCTTGGTTATGAACTTCAAGGACAAGTTAGGGGCCAGGATTGGGGCATGAAGTGGGACATGTCACCCAGGAGATACCAGGATGCAGGAGCCTAGTCTGGACCAGTTTTCACCATCCTGCCTTTTGGGAACCACCCCCAGAGGGATGTATTAACTGGCTCCATTTGCCTGAGCTCTCCCAGGGCTGGCAGGACCTGCTGGGACACCCTGCCTGCCATGCCCTGGCTGTCTTGTTTTATGTCCCAGGATCTGCCCCCCACCACACAACTCCTTTCTTCAAGGTGTCTTGGTCCCTTCCAAAGCTATAGGGAGGCAGAAGCTTCAGACAGGTCACCTTGATTTGTCCCCTGGACCAAGCACCCTGGTCCCACTATCCCAAGGCAGCAGTGCTTCCCCCTGGAGCAAAGCTGACTTCAGCAGACTCAGAAGTGAGGGTGAGAATGAGAACTAAAAAGCTGTGCACTCACCTTCCAACTCCAAACCTCAGGCTCAGCTCTTTTCCTGCCTCCAGTTTTGCTCAAATGTCCCAGTTTCCATCCAGCAGTTTGGGTCAAGCTTCTGTTCGAGCTTTTCCACCCCATCCCCAGAAGCTGCAGTTCACATCTGGCTGAGGACAGTGAAACCTGGGACAGAATCCCACCCAGACGTGGAGCAGGGTGCTCGCTGCCCAGGAGCAGGGATGGCAAGTGGCAATTTCCCAAATACCCTGGAGCCTCAGGAACATCGGAGCTGGCCAAACATGGCTCTTCCTCTGACCCTCATATTCATGTGGCTGCAGTGCACAGATGCTGCTCAATGAACACAGGATTTGGGGAAGCTGGGGGCTAACTGGAGCACTCACTAATTGCTTCGCTCTTTGGTTCCCTTCTAGTTGGTGCTTCTGGGTCCCCAAGGCTGGAGACCTCCACAGTCCGGACGTACTCCTGCTGAGGTTCAGCAAGATGGGAGCCAGGCCCTGGGTGAGTGCGAAGCCCTGGAGCTGGCTGGGGGCCAAGGGCAGAGCAGGAGCCCCAGCAGCACTCAGGCAGGGGGCTGCCCTCACCAAGGTTTGCCTGGCCATGGAGGGCCAGGGAGATCTCAGTGTTGGGGGAGCTGTTGTTGCCTGAGGCTCACAGAGATGATGCAGGAGGGATGCTCAGCATCCCACCCCGTGTGGTTTGTCCACTCTTGGACAGATGGCACCACTGGAGACCCCAGGATGCCATCCCATGAGGGTCCCAATTGGGTGAGGGAAGGATAGTCAAGAACTTCGAGGAGGCTCCTGCTGTGCCCTGGGCCATGGTTGCCCTATGCCAGGAGGATCCAATGCTGATTCCATCTGGGTTTGTTGGCCAGTGAGTGCACAGGTGGAGCTGAGCCAGCATCCTCATGGGGCCTTTCCCACTTTGATCCTCAGCCAATCCCCATGTCCATACACCACGTGCTGGCTGCCTTCCAGGACAAGAGCCCAGCCTGTGCCTGTTCCTCGGCCCAGACCCACAGACTGTCACTGCTGTGGACCGACAGGATCTGTCCCTCCTGCTTGTGCACCCCCTGCTTCCCCCGGCTCCCATGGCTCCCGCCGTGGCCTGTCCCCCACTTCTCCTGCGCTGGCTGGGCCATGGATGTGCTCCGGATGCTGTCCTGGCATGGTGCAATCTGGGGAGCAGCACAGACATCCCCAAAGTGTCTACGATGTTTGGAAGCCTCTCTCCTGCCTGGTTCATGTTGCCAATCTGCCATGGGGCTGCACTGACTCACCCAAGCCCTGGGCGTCAGGGATGCTGCTTGCCCACAGGACTTGAAGCCAAGGAAGATTCAGGCTCATGAAGATCCTCCCTCCAGGGTGGCCGGGCAAGGAGCTGCCCTTGGGGGGGCCAGGGCAGTGCCAGGGCTCGTGCTGGGTGGAATGAAGGGGGCCCATTGTGAGGTGAGGAGGGCAGTGTCTGCTCAGGGCTGGGCAGGCAAGGTGCTGATTTTGGTGCTGTCAGGTGCCCTGTACAGGGGGTCTGTGCCTGGCGCTGCCCCACACGGCTCACAGGGATGGTGCCCGGGAGAGGGGACCCTCCTTGGGTGCCTGGGGAGACAACAGGAGCCCCCTCCGCCCCTGGGACATGCCCACCCTTCCCCTTCGGGTGCAGAGGAGATGCTCTCCTCCTGCCTCCTGGCATGGGTCTATCCAGGAGGCTCTTAACTCTTCCCATTTCTTCCCCGTAGGGTAGGATCTCTTCATCTCCTCATGCCACGTTTGCCTTGTGTGGCCCCTATTTCTGATGTGATATTTATTGATGGCTGGAATGACCTTATACTTATCATGTGCTGTCTGAAAGTGCAATATCTGAGAGACTCTACAGTCACAACGTCTTTTTGGTGTATCATTTGCCTAACACAGTATTAAATATTTTTTTAATTTGAAGAGTCAGTGAACCCTTTCTATTGATGCCCTATTTCTTTCATCATATTATTGGTACTGCATGGACTCCAAACCCTGGATCGGGTCAGGAAAGGATGTATGTGTGTTCCAATAAACAGGATTTTAAAACAGTGCTGGCTTTGAACCTTCTTTGTAGAGCCCAGATTAAAAATCTTAATCTCTAGCTCCCTCAAGATCTTTGGGGTACAAGGCTGAACCCTAGCTAAATACCAGTGAAATCACTGGTTGGTGTAGGGCTGATTGAAGTGTGGCACATCCCGTTCCCAGCTGAGCGACTGTGCTAAGGTAAAGCTGGATTTATGAAAATCTCCAACCTGGATTTGGGGATTGTGGAACTGGGGAGACCTACACAGGGCAAGACAACAGTAAAGGAAAGCCCAAGCTGTCCAAACAAGAATGCTTTTATTTAAAAAAAAATCCAAATAAGTTAGCAAAAATAATAATTAAAAAAACCCTAAATGGCAACTTCACACAGCGTTCAGTAGAAAAGACAGGTGGGCTCCAGATCGGCACCAACAGACACCGGCCGGAGAGAGACTTTGGTCAAGGAGCATCTGGAAAACTCAGCAAAGCGAACCCAGCACACACATTGGCCCCAAACCTGCCCATCCCTGGCTGGACAGCAGAACAGGGCCTGGCCCTGGGAAACTCCTCCAGGACCTGCAGCCACTGTGGTGCTGCCCAATCCCACCTCTGCCTGTTCTTCCAGCCCGACAGGAGTGCTCCGCAAGGAGTGGGAAGGGAGCCAAGGGGTGTCAGCCATGCAGCCCGTGACACTGGAGGGGTGGAGGTGATTCCAGTGGCTGGACTTTCTGGCATCTCATTCCCACCCCATTACCATCTCAAGGAGCCACCGGGGTTTGCGCCAGCTCAGTTTTGACCCCGCTCCTCTGGGAACGTCACAGCCACGTCCTCCACAGCAATGCTCTCGACGATGGAAGACAGAGAGTGCAGGTTGTGCTCCTCGGCTGCCTCATCGGCCAGGAGGTGATCTGGGGGGACAGAGGGCTGAGGACACTGCTGGGAATGGGGACTATGTGCTTGAGATGGCTCCTGGTTGTGCTCAGGGGGATGTAGGTTAGTGGTGAACATGGCTGAGGGTTGGACTTGATGATCTTTTGCACCTGTAACAATTTGTTGATTCTTTTCTATGATTCTATGACCCCATGATCATGGTCAAAGAGACCTAGTGCTGCTGGCCCCCACCCTGGGGAAGGATGAGAGAGCAACAGGGAGTGGAACTTATGGACCCTTTATATATTTTAATCTCCACTGGAAAATGAGATTTAAGTTTCTGCCTTCTGGGGAAAATAACAGGTGGATTTGGCAGGGGTGGGTATAATGGTAAGCATAGAAAAAAAGATCAGCAGCTGCAGAGGGGGTGTAGGGAGGGAAGGGGGGCTGGGGCAGTGATGCATGGTAGCTATGCCCTGCCATGACCAGCAACACAGACAGCAAAGCTAAACCAAGGGATGGCAACAGATGAAACCCTTGCTGGGGATGAAGGCACCAGAGCCCCAGGCTGGTGCAGCCCGATTTCTCTGCTCCCAGGGTTTGGTATTTTGGTGAAATCAGGGCTGGGAGAACTCTGAATTACTGAGCATTGAGCCAAGGAGGTGCTGTAGGATTTCTGAGCTCATCACTCTGCAGCAGCAGGGTAGGGAGAGAAGGACAAGGTTCCTTCTGTCCTTTGCTCCAAGCATCTCCTGCCCGGTGGGGAGGGTTTGGCTTAGTGATGCTCGGCTCCGGAGCTGCAGTGTCCCTGCTGTTCCCACTCACTGCAGAGCCCAGCGAGGCCGTGGGATGCCCCAGGGAGGCAAGGAAGGCATTACCTGCAGGGTTGGTCCCGAACTCCAGCTGGCTGCTCCACTCGGGGCTGCAGGAGGAGCTGCCGGACCCGCAGTCGCTGGCTGCCTGCAGGAGTAATCATGTGTCACCTCCTCTGGCACAGCCAAACCCCACCAGCATCCCCCAAAATACCCTGGGGGCCCATCACACAGCACAACACCCCTGTGGAGGGGGGCACGTCCCTCCCCACCAACAGCACGCAGGGTCGCCAGGACCCTTCCTTCAGGGCCAAGGCTTCCTTAAGGCTGAAAAACCTCTTTTTTTGGGGTCACTGGCCACAGAGAAATGGGGCTCCCTGCTCAATGCAGGTAAAAAGATGTCTCTTTCCCCACTGATTATGAAAAAGGGCTGGAGATGAACAAATGTCCTTGGGCAAAACACCTTTTTGCTGAGAATCACCTAACCAGACTTGTAAAAAATGCTACACAGGCTGGATGCCCTCAGGCCATCCCGGGAGCAGGGATTGGGAAAAGCTTCTGGGAGTTTGATTTGTGGATTTGGGGTTGAGTGGTTATTTTGGAGTAAAGAGCTGACAGCATGAAAAATAAGAGCATTATTCAGCACAGCTCAGAATTCATTTTTTGGAGTGTGTCTTTATCTGGGAGTGGGTATCTGCTCAGGGAAAACCCCAAATATGATCTATATGGGCAACCCCATGGACCCAACTCCGTAGCAGACTAGAATGGCACTTTGGCTCTACAAGCTCATGGCAGCATGGGATAATTAATTAACACATGGACTTATTTTCCATTAAAGGAGGAAATTCTTATGATCTTTTTGCCCTCCAGATATTGGCTTTTACATCAACATGCGAACCCCTGGCTACACCTGGGAGAAGGGGCAGCTCAGAACAGAAGTGACGAAGGGGTAGCTCAGTACAGTTTTGGGGACACTTGCAAATCCAAGTGGATTCTGGGAAGTTGAAATTGCATTCTGGTATCCAAGTGGATTCTGGCATTAAAGTGGATACTGGGAAGTCACACAAATATGTAGGATGGAGCCTAAATACTTTTTCATTCCTTTATTCAGCATTAAATTGCACTATCTGGATACCTACTGGTTTGGCCCTTAAATCCCTGAGTCTGGAAGGAGATGTGAGATTCCCTCTTCTGGGCCTCTGATAAAGTCCTGTATCTGTATCTGTACCTGTATCTGTGTCTGTATCTGTAGCTGAATCTGTGTCTGTATCTATCCATATGTGTATTTGTATCCCTATTTGTATTCATATCTGTATCTATCTACACCTCTATCTATATCTCCATATATCTGTATGTCATATCCATATCTACATTACCTATTTCTTTATCATCCTTAGCTACGTTATCTATATCTCCATAATCTGTATCTATAGATATACCTGTATCTCATTTATATAATATATATCTATAAATAATCTATATAATCTTTATCACTGTCAATATTATATATGGATATATTTATATACTCTATCTCTATAATTTGTATCTATCTCTGTACCTATCATATCCATATCAATTTCACCTCTGATTTATCTATATGATCTCTAGATCTATAGAAACCATAGCATCAATGCCTATACTAGTACATACCTCTACATCTATTTCATCTGTATCGATCATCTCTCCTTACACCTGTAGCTGCAGTTTCAGCTCTCTCTGTGCATTCCCAGATCCAAACCTCAGAGCAGCAGGGAAGCACATACCCAGCCATCCACAGGAACCAAGGGGCAGATGAAAATACCTCTCAAAAACATGGTTAAATGACCAAACTCTTGTGGACTGACAGGTCCTGGCTCTCTGGGGGCAGTGGCAGGACACAACTACTGAGTGTCCTCAGCCAGTGCCCAAATCGGCCCCTTCGGTCCCAGAAACCAGAGGTGTCCCTGTGCCACCCCTCTCATCCCTTCCTCTGCCTGAGTGAGCAGGGAGCGTTAATTTTATTTTATATTTTATGCTTTATATATTTTTATATTTCATAGTTTTATTTCTATTTTTGTATTTAGTATTAATTTAGTAATTTAATTTAGTAGTTTTGTATTAATATTAGTATAGTATAGTATAGTATATTAATGCTATGTTATATTTTCATTCTATGTTATTTATTTCATTTTCACCATTCCCACTCCTCCCCAGCCCATGCCCATGTGCTCATGCACAGCCTCACATGCACGGCCCCAGTGCACCCATTCACAGGGACAGAGTGGCAGTGGCCTCTGTCCCACAGGCATGTGAGCACTCAGCAGGGCTGGATCATTGTCTCCGTGCCCCCATGCAGGACACACTCACACATCCACCAGTGTCCCAAGATGGCAGTGTCTGCCTCGCCCCAGAGCTGGGGTCCTGTTCCCCCCCCAGCAGGACCAGTGCCCCAGAGCTTCTGCAGTGCCTCTGCTTGGGGTTACCCCCAAAGGGCATCACCCCCAAAGAGCAATGTCCCCATAGAGAATTACTCCTCTATGGCATCACCCCCAAAAGGCCTTCACCCTGAAATGGTATCAACCCTTTAAAGCATCATCCCATAGAGCGTCACTTGCATCGAATGGACACCCCAAAATGACATCACCCCCACAGAATGTCATTCCTATATGGCATCAACCCCATAGAGTGTCACCCCCATGGGGCATAACCTCCATAGGGCATTGTCCCCATAGAGCATCTCTGCTATAAAACAGTACCCCAAAATGACCCCACATCAGGCATCATCCCGATAGAGCATCACCCCTAAAAGGCATCCCCCTACAGAGCATCGTCCCATAGAG
>JAGMWU010000028.1:6862424-7015605 GCA_018697195.1 Certhia americana
GCATCACCCCTAAAAGGCATCCCCCTACAGAGCATCGTCCCATAGAGTATCACCCCACAGAGCATTGTCCCCACAGACATCAGTCCCATATGGCCCTTCTCCCACGGAGTGTCACTCCGAAATGGCATCACTCCCATAGAGCGTCACCCCCATATGCATCACCCCATGGGTCAACACTCCCCTCAGCTGTTCCCAGCCCAGGCCAGGGACCCTGGGGACAGTCGGGGGCACTCACGGCGGGCTGGGGCACGCTGGGCCGGAAGCGCAGGTCCCGCTGGTCCCGCTCTTGCTGGTTGAGGGAGCTGAGCAGGCTCTGGAGCCGCTCGATGTACTGGATGGCGCTGCGCAGGATCTCCACCTTGGGCAGCCGCTGATTGGGGTTCAGGAGGGTGCTGCGCTTCAGAGCTTCGAACGCCTCGTTCACCTTCTTGAGCCGCCGCTTCTCCCGCAGTGTGGCCGCTCGCCGCCGGTCCATGGACACCGATTTCCTCTTGCACACCTTGCAGGCCCAGGGCAGGCACTGCCCGGGACAGTGCTCGGCCAGCGCCTCCTTGTCCTCCAGACCCACCCGGCTCTCGGCACACAGGGCCACCTCGGTGCGCTCAGGGAACGCTGCGGGCTCGTAGGTCTGCAAGCGGGAGCCCAGAAAGTTTTCCCCATCGTAAAACCTCTGCTCCGGGAAGAAGTACGGGTTGGTCTCGAACAGCTCCATGGGCGGCTCGGGGACGTGTACGTGGCTCAGGGATGGCTGCTCTCTCTCCCCGCGCCAACTGCTTGGTGCCATTTAAACCCCGGTGCTGACATTAAATCACAGAGATAAATATAGAAAACCCAAAGGAAACCTGAGCCCACCCTAAGCTGCTGCTTCACATCAAAACTTGTCTGTCTGATTCTATGTGCTCTCCCTACAAGGATTACAGTGCCTGGCCCGACAGGGCTGGGGGGGCTGGCACGGTGGAGGGGCTGCTCGGCTGGACCCGAACAAGGGCTTTGTGTGAGCCCCGAGGTGCCACTGGGGACAGCGGGTGGCTGCCAGCTCCCCCCAGCATTCCTGCATCATCTGGTCCCTTCAGTTACAGCTGGGTTGGAGGAGCCATGGTGGCCTCGTGGCCAGTCTGCCTGACCAGGGCACTCCCATCCCTTCACGCTGCCCCCCAGGATCCCTCAACATCCCAAATCTGTGCCTTCTCTGTGCTGGAACCCAACACCAGCACAGCATCATCCCCTTCACAGTCCTTCCCACCTCCTGATCCCTCTCTGCCCCATATTCCCTATGACCCCATCCTGTCTGTACATGTTACACTGATCCCACTTCTACTGAAGCCTCGGGGAAGGCTGGGAATCCATCCCTGAGCCCTGGGAGGGATATCCCAATGCAGGGAGCACCCCGGGCTCCAGTCCCATCCCTGTGGATGCCTGTCTCCATGCTCGTGAGCCCCAGTTGCAGCTGCTGTGTCTGCTGCCTGTCCCACAGGAATAGAGCAGGCAGGAGCAGGCAGGACAACCTTTCCTCTGCCTTGGACTTCCTGAAGGTGCCCATCCAAGTCCGTTATCACATTTTTGTCACAATATCCACGTTCGTGGCTGCTTCCACCTCCTAAACCCAAAGGACACCTTCTCCCACATGTCTCCAGGTTTCAGCAGAGCCAGGCTGGGCTCAACCGTCTCCCAGCCGGTACTGCCTCATCCCACCTGCTCTCTTGTGCTGGCCTCTATACCTGTGGATAAACAAAGCCCCAGATGCCATCCTGATGCAAGCCTCTCCCAGAAAAGACACATTGCTCACACATTCCTGATAGGGAAACTGAGGCACAACCAGCAGCAGCAGTTGTGTGATTTTAACACAACTTCCCTTCCCTGCTGACTCAAATGGCTTGGGTACATCTTTCCAGCTTTGTCGTTATTTCAGAGAGGATATTTTCTTCCATCTGGAACATCAGAAACCATCTCCCATCTCCTCCTATTCCTGCTCCAGGCCAGATTCCAGCTGAGGGATCGGTCAGTGGAAAGAATGTCAGCAAAGTGCAGGGCCAACCCTGCTGGGATTTTCCTTCCCCAGATACCCCCTTCTCAGAGATGCTGTGCTGTGGCACATTCCCTGTGCCCACTCTCAGCACCCTTGCTCACTTGGGATTGATTTCTGGCCTTGTTGGAACCTGTCATGATGTTGTTGTGATTTCTTTAAGGCCAGGAGCTTTCTAACATCTCCTCACCCCAATTCCTACTCTCCCAGGATCCCAGCCCTGCAGATCTGCTGTCCTCATGGTTTTAGCATCTATCAAAGCCTGCTCTAAGGAAAGTAGAACATGCAGCCTTGAGTTTCACCCTCAGCACAGCCCCTGTGCTCCCCACTGTCAGTCAAATTCCAAAATACTCAAGAAGGAAAGAAATCAGAGCATCAGATTGGCCCTTGCTTAAAGAAAAAGCACTAAAAGTGTTGGGAAGAGACAGGATTCATCCCTCAGGTGTGCAGAGGTGCCCATGGCAGGAGTGGAGTCTTTAGGAGTGGATAACCTGAGCCTGAGGTCTTCATGTCAGCCCCACACCATCACATGAAGCAGTTGTGTCAGTCATGGGGATCTTTATCAGTGGCACTTGGTAGACATGACCCCAGTGAGCTGCAGCCCCAGTGTGCTGACCCTGTGTGAGAGCTGTCAGGACCACCCTGGTATAAATGGGCTTTTTGGAATTGCAGAAGCATGTTTGGAGCGTGAGAGACACAATGATGACATAATGGGCTCCACGGGCACATGGCTGATCCACACAGGAGAATGGTCAAACATTTGTCAGTTCATAAACAGGGGGCAGCAGTGGCTGTGTGTCCCCAGCTGGAGAAATGGGACAAGCCAGCCCCAACAAGCCACCAAGGCCACTGTGTCCCCATGGCTGAGAGGGCAGGGGAGACAGAAGGCAGCTCTGAGATGGGGACAAAAGCGCACTCAGTGCCAGCATGTGGTGGGCCCTGGGAAGAGGGATCCCACCGGCAGCTGCAATTCCCCAGCAGCTGCACTCACTCCAGCTTCATTTGGGGGTCTCATCCAATGATGTGGGAGCAGGGATAATGCTGTGCCCACCCAACTACAGCTCTGCAGATCCTTCAGCCCCTTCATGCCTTGGATGATCCCTCCTGAACACAGCGGAGGGACACGGTGGGGTCTGGAGTCTGTGGATCCAGCAGGCTCATCCCAATGAATATCAAATCAAGGATAATGAATCCCATTGGGAAAGTAGCCACCATCAAGGGAACCTGTGTCTGGGCTACTGGGAAGCGCTCATCATGGCCACCCCACCCCACAAAGGCACCTGCTGGGGGACAGGCGAGTGTGGCTTTTCCTGGTCCCGTGGGTGCCCACAGCAGCCGAGGCTGCGCCCCGGGTAATTCGGAGCTGAGGGGGGATTAGGGCTCTGCTGCCGGCTGTCAGGTTATCCCGTGATGGATGGTGGCGGCTGGGAAGCAACATAAAGCGACGCTGTGTGAGCCCCAGGCAGAACGTGCTGCAATCCGTCACGGGGTGACCTTTCCCCGGTCGGTGGGGGCCTCGTGGGGACGGCTCACTCCGACACAGCTGGTGGGGAGGGCAGACACGAGCCCAGAGCTAAAAATAACCATCCATTGAGAAAATCCCGGAGAGGAGGATTTGTCCTTGCTCCTCCAGGGCATCTTCCCAAGCCAGTGGCCAGGTCCATAGAGTGGGTTCACGGAGAGACACCCAGGGGCTGCCTCAGCTGTTTTGCTTTCCCACCACGTCTGTTGGTCTGGATTTGCTGAGTTTTGGGGATACATGTGAGTGTGTTGCAGCCTAGGGAGTGTCCTTCCCAGTGCACAGAGCCTTAACCAGTGCATGTCTCTATTCCCTGCTCAGGGCTGTGACACACGGGTTGCACATCCCTCCCTGCTTGGGGCATGGAGCTGTGCCGTGCCCATGCTGGAGAAGCAATGGGGGGGATGGTGCTGGCTGGCTCCCACTGGGAGGGGCTAAAACCTGGGTTTGGGGGCTGATAAAGACATTTGCACACCCCAAGCAGCATCTACAATCCAGGGTGTCAGGACCATCCCACTGATGGGAAGAAAGGGGGGAAAACCAGGGCTCAGCAGATATCATCCCTTTGGGATTTCAGCACAAGGAAAGGGGACTCACCAAAATGCCACCCTCCCACTCCCACCGGGCACCCCACCGTCCCACATGCCCTCTCGCTTTCCAGGCTCACTGACATCCCTTCCTGCTGCCGTGACAAGTCATAACATATTTGGGAGCAGCTGCAGGCGGCGGGGAGATGCTTTGCCCTGTCCCCGCTCTCAGCCGAGGAATGTGGAGCAGACCTCTTCGACACCCGGGATTTCCGACGTGCCTGCTTGCTGGAGATTTGGGAAAGCGACAGCTGCTCACTCGAGATGGGGCTCCGCCTCCCCGTTCAGCACATCCGTGTCTCATCCTGCTGGGGATTTGGGGTTCGTTTAGGGTCCAGCCCATGGGGAGCAATGGGGGATGATGCCCTGCTGTCTGTCCTGGCAGGGATGGGAGCAGTGGTGACAGCACCATCAGATAATCCCCTCCCTCACCCGTAAGTGCCAACTCGTCCAGTTTGAGTTGCCTGGTGGGCTGAGAGGGAGGTGAAGCAGGGCTGCTCCTGCAGCTCTTGTGCCCCCATAGGGCTCAGCACCCTTGGTGCCCCCTCACTGCCGTCAAGGTGTGTTTCCCCATCAGGAAATCAGGGATCATGATGGAGGTCTAAAATCTGTCTGGAGAACAGTTTTATTTTGTTTAATAACTGTCTTTGCAGGTTTGACCCGGGAGGGAGGTGAGGGATCCACAGAGATGTGCTGGTGACTGAGTAGCCCCCAGTCCACTGGATCCCAGTATGGGGACAATACTGCATGCCCCAACATATCAAGCCACTGAGCCCAGTCCGTGAATTTCAGTGGGTGCCCTGCTGCAATCACCCTGTGTGCCCCTACCCACCAGGATCCCCTTTTGGGGACCAAACCAGGTACCCTGATCCACAAGTCTGCTGGTTCCCAGTCCAGGCACCACACTGGGTGCCCTGACCTTCCTTTTTGCCCACACTGATCACGGGATTCTCTGTCCCACTACAGCACTAAACCTCCTGTGTTTCTGCCCCTCCATGGCCTCTCTTGGTCCATAACCCCATGACCTGGACATGACCCTTCCCCTTCACAGTCCCTAGCCCCAAATTACAGCTGGAGGAGGGATTCACCCAGCAGGATCCCCACTAATGAACCCCATGGTGGGTTTTCCCTTCTGGAGCCCCCCCTGCTGCCATGCCAGGGGTGTCCCCAGCTGCTCCAGTGGCATGCATGGTGGCACCAGCCAGAGGAGCAGGGGGGACTTGGGTTGTCAACAAGGGCTTATTTTCCCTGGAGTGGGACACTGCGGCGGGAGCAAGCTGCAGGACAGGTGGGTGTTCAGAGGAAGACCCATGAATGTGAGGGATTCAGCAGGGACATGTGGTGGCTGTTTGACCCCAAGAGGAGACAGCTGTCCAGGCAGGGGAAGGCATGAGGCCCGAGGACAGGACCTGGGGACAGCAGTGTTCCTCAGCAGGGACAGCCTTGAGATGGGATGCCTGGAACCAGCAAGGAGGGTGGGGAGGGATCTGGGTGACTGCCCACCAGGTGTCCTGGGTGGGTGACCATCAGCTTGTCCCTGTGGTGGGCATGTTCCATTCCCTCCATGGCCTGACTGGGGCTGATGCTGCAGGACCAAGGTCTGGTGAATAGAGGAAAAAGAAACTTGTGATGCTCATGCCTAGCTGTCAGGACATAAACCAGTGACTCCTGTATTTTTCTGCTCTCACACCAAGTGACAGAAAATTTTGACACAAGGAAGGGTGACACCCACCCTCTTCTCCCCCTATGATGTAACTCCCCCCATGGTAACTCAGAGAGACTGGGAGGGAGGGTTGTGATGATTTAGTGGCTTCAGTGTGGGATTCCCCAGAGGACAAGGGACAGCAGACTCCACTCCTTGGCATGCCAGCAATGATGCCGGATGTGCCGGATCCAAGGGAGGGGCCCCCAGCCCTTCCAGAGGAGCCCCACCCTGAAAATTCCCCTGGCAGGGGCTGCGCTTTTCCGTGCCCCCCCCCCCCCCCCCCCCCCCCCTCTGATTTCCCCCCTGTCCGGAGGCCGAGCCGCAGCAAACCCCGACCCCCACTCGCATTCCCAGCTGTCGCTGCTCCTGCACCGCTGCTGGCACCGCTCCGGGGGCTGGAGGAGAATCCCGGCCCGGGGCCGGGCAGAGCTGCACTCTATGCACTCAGGCCCGCCCGGGGATGTCCTGCTCCCAAAGAGCCGATAGAACTGGAGCACAGGCAGGGAGAGGAGAGCAGGGAGAATGAGAAGAGGTTGGGAGGGGTGATAAGGCCTGATGGGTTTTGATGTAGGGAATAGAAACGGGGCAGGTTTTTTTGGGGTGTTCCCCGTGCTCAGTTTCAGGGGTTCAAGCTTCTCCCAGCCCATCTCAGACACTGAGGAGACGCAAACCCTGGCTGCCGCCGAGGAAAAATGCCTTGAAAGGCAAATTTGCGGAGCCATGAGATTGTGACCGAGGATAAACCCTCCGTTGCTTGGTCAGGTCGCCCGAGGGTCCCATGGGACCAAGAAAGGTCTAGGTCTCCGGCTCCGTGCAGGAGGAACTGCAAGGAAGGAGGAGGGATGCGGGAGGGGATAAAGGAGGGATGGATGGCAGGAGGAATGCTGGAGCCATCAACCACTGCAGCTGGACGGGAGAGGGCACCAACAGCCCGGTTATCCACAGCCGAGTACGGATTTAGGGATGCACACCGCTAGTCGGAGCCCAAAAGCATCTGACCCCTTTGAATCCCCCTTCTTTAGGGGAAACCCGCCCTTCTCCCCGCAGGATCCAGGGTAGGGGCCCTGGGGGCTGAGAATGGGGATCGGGATCTGGAAACCCGTGGGGTGTTCCTTTTGTATCCAGATCCAGTTTTCCAGCAGGGATAATCCCAGATATTTATTTCCAAGCCCCCCATGGGAGAAAATCTCGAGGTTTGTTTTTTCTCGCGGCGTAATGAACCCAACAGGTGTTTTTCCTGCCTGACGTCCGAAAATAGCTCCCAGGGTTCGGCTTCCTGCAGTTCCTGCTCCAGTCCCAGTTCCCTCATTCATCTCTTGGGCCAAAATATCCTAATCCGGGAAGTGGAGGCTCCAGGGAAGTGGGGGGTTTCCCCGGAAACACTTTCCTTTGCCTTTCCTACTCATTTGGGGATGAAATTGTCCTGGAGAAGGAAATTTTGGTCTCAGCTGTAGCAGACATATTTGCCCCCAAATCTGTTTTGGGGGGCAACTGGCTTTCATCCCATAGGGAGGGACAGGAGTGTGATTTGAGGTTTCTTCTCTATTTCTTCTGCAGCTGAAATAAAATAATAGCAACAATATTAATAATAAACAATCAATTAATAATTATTTAATACACCGGTTTTGGTTTTTTTTTCCTATTTATTCTCTTTCTCCTCTGTCCCCACATGGGATGCTCTTTCCCAGTGCCCGTGTCCCATCTGGTCCCTTTGGCTCTATGAATTTAACTATTTTGGAAGTGCAATGGCTGGGCAGTGGCTCCTCAGCCACTGGAGTTCATGCTGGTCCCTGCCCTTTCAAGAGCACTTATTTAGGGATGTGAAACTGGGAGCCCCAATTGCCCCTGGGGCTGGGGAAGTCCCTTGTCCCCAGGAGGGGACCTTGGGCTTCTTTCCCAATTTCCCAGTTTCCAGTGTCTGGGTACCTTTTAATCCCAGGGGATCCCTAGAGGTGCAACATCCTGCTCCCCTATAGTATTTTGGGAAGGGTAAGCAGGCATGAGTGTCATGGGGACACATCGGGAGGCTGCTTCCTTGCTCCATCCCCAAGTGCCCAGCCCAGATGGAAGACATGGACATGGATGGCAAACTGCTCCGGCCAAGGCTGTTCGTGGAAAGGGCTGGTTCTGTGGTGAGGAGAGGAAATTTGGGGTTACTTCCTTCACAATGCCTGTCTTCTGCTCTTCAGCCCGGTGCTTTACCCAGCCTTTCCCAGAAAGAGAATGTGGTGCGCAGTGCCTGCAGTCCCCCTCGCCCCCCCCACCCCTGCTCCCCCAGAGCTCGGAGAAAATGCGGGGAATGTCAGCCCCCCAAAATTGCAGCCGTCCAGCTGACACCCCTTGGCCTGTGTAGCACTGATGGATTCCCCCTTTTTCCTCCTCTCCAACCTCCGGAGCCGAGCGGTACCACTGTGGCAGCAGGTCCGGGGCATCACCGAGTGACATCCCGGGAACAAATTCCTCCGGGGCTCCGCAGGGTGAGGCCGGGTGACCCCTGCTAGGCCCTGCCCCCAGATCCCCCAGTCTTCGGGAGGAGGGGGTGGAAAGGCAGCAGAAGCCTCCGTGTCCAACGGAGCTGATGCACTCAGAGCTCGTGGCAGGGACTTCGGGCCCCGCGTCCCCGAGGAAGGCGCCCAGCTGTGGGAACGTCTCCCTGATGGTCCCGGGGCTGCTGTGAGCACTGCGGAATGTCTTATGTCCCGCTGCAGCGTCACGGTCCTGGACAAGCCATTCCCCGGGGACCGGCTGGGACGCTGCTTTCGCTGGCGCTCGGACTGCTCTAGCGGTGTTTGTGCTGCTCTAGGGCCACGGGGGAAACGATTCCAGATGGAAGAGAAGTGGAACAGGGCAGGAGGCGGATCCCTGTGCTGATAAGGAATTTTCCACGTCTTCCATAGGAATCTGCAGGTTTAGGCATGTGGGAAGGGTTTGAACAGCTTTTCTTGCAACACAGAGAACCTATCCAGTGAATTGCTGTCCTGAATTAATTTCTGAATATAAAAGAACTCGCCTTAAATTGGTTGGAAGGCAACAATTTGGGCAGCAGCAGGGTGCAGGGCTCAGAGGCTGCAGGAGCTAGGTGGAAGAAGAGCTTTTCTCTTGGAGGGTGGTGAGATGGTTACAGTCTGCAAGAGTCTGAGTGGGGGGAAAAGCTCCGTTACAGAACCCAAGAGCTGTAAGTGACAGCTGGAAGCTAAAAGCAGGGAATTTAAAAATAGAAATATGGGACAAAATGCTAAAGTGAGAGAGATGGGCTTAGGGAGCAGCAACCATGATTTCTTTTTTGCCACCTCTTCCTCTTCACTCAGAGGCACTGATCCAGCTCAGCCCAGTCATCTTTGGACACTTCCCACTGTCACTGTCACTCCTTCATCCTGGTTTTCTCCTTCTCCCCAAATCCTCATTTTCCACAACCCCTATGGTGTCCCCAGGCTATCACAGCCCCAGGTCTGGGGGTGGCCCTGGGCTCTTCCAGCCACAAGACCCACTCAGCTCTGCAACCCCTATTTCCCCAGTATTTCCCCAAAGATCAATCAGAAAACGATTTTACAGTCTCCAAGATCCATCAAGGGAAGTGGTTCCACTCCCCTCATTCAGCCCTTGTAGCAAATCGGAACTCACATTTTTCCTTTTACATTTTCGACCATTTTTCCTTTTACATTTTTTACCCTCACAGCCTTTTTTTTTCCTTTCCCGAGCAGTCACTGTTTCACGACAGTCTTTGTCCCAGAAGGATCTGTCGGCACTGCTGGGTACTCCAGAGCCCTCACAGCACCGGGCTCCCTGCTCCCTCCCCACAGCACAGCGGGGCTGGAGGGAGCAGGCACCGTCCTGCTCTTCCACGAGCTACTGCAACTGAAACCAGAGGCCAAACAGCGCTGGGTTTGTTCCAGGGGTGGGCCTGGAGAGGGGACAAAGGGTTTGAACCGTCCTCGATACTGCTTGGCAGGGTTGAAAATGTTTAACCCCCTCGTGCCCCGCAGAGCTGGAGGAAAGCGGTGGCAGGAATAGCTCTTGGCCCTCAGCCTGGCTTGATAGCACACCCAGGGCTCCCTGGGGAATGAAATAACCCCGGAGTGGTGAGGAAGAGGCAGCAGTGCCGAGGCAAAGTGCCCGGATTGGGGTGTGGAGGCGGATCTTGGGACAGACCTCTACCCTACCCCGCTGCCCTGCCAGGTACAGTGCTGCCAGAGCTCCCTGGGCTCAGATCAGTTTTCTTTTCCACCCAGTGATGTATCAGCAGTTCCTCCCTGACAGGCAGCACAAAAGCCTGACAATATCCTGCTGTGCCAAGGCATCCAGCACAGTGACCCAGCTGCCTGTGGGCAACATCTGGCTAGCATCTGGCAGGGATCCAAGTGAGGCCTGACCCATTTGGCTACTGTGGGTATCAGCAGCATCATGGATGTGGCATCTACCCAGGCTAGAGGGAACTGGGGCACATCCTTGTGCCAGCACAGGGCTGAGGGATCACAGACACCTCCTGAGACTCAGTTTCTCCCTTGGCTCATGGGGCGGCACTGCCAGCCCCTTTCCCAACCTGCTCAGTGACAGGGATGGGATATGCTCAGTGGGAACAGGCAGTCCACAGGGAGACAGCCTTTCCTTCATTCACTCTCTGGGATTTGTCCATTTAAATTATCTTCTGGGATATTTTCTGTGCTGTGTCATTACTGCTGAGCTTCTACTGCCAAGTCCAGATGGGGATGTACCACTCTACAAAAGTCTGGGGTTCCTTGCTCCCCAGATGTCTTCCCAGGTCTGTGTATCCCATTAAATGGGAGAGAAACTGAGCACAAGTTACAGACCAGCCGTGTCCTGAGTGAGGTCCCCAGGGCTCTGTGTCACTGTCACAGAGTGATGGCCTTAGCACTATGGGGTGAGCATCTCACTAAAACATCTCAGCACAGTGGAGGCCTCCTTGGAAGAGCTCCGGGTTTTCTCTTTGTCTTCTGCTTCTTTCTTTGCCTTGTGCCATCCTGTGTGGACGAACTAGACTGTGGCACTCAGGGGGTAACTTGTACTAATTAATGTCTCTCAGAGCCATCAGCCCTCCAAGCACACATCCCTGTGCTGCTGGCACCAACCACACTCCTAATTAACTTTTCTAATTCAGAGGCCCCTTTTCATGACCAGAAGTGCTGTGGGATGATCACCATGATGGAAGAGGTGGAGAAATCCTAAACTTCTCCTGCCTTGATCACTCAGAATGGCACCATGAAGCTGCTCTTGTGTAGGCAAACTGAGGCAGTAGGGGGAAACTCACACCCCAGAGAAAAGCTGAAGAAAGATAGGCAGAAATGAGTCCCCATGCCCTGACTTGTCTCCCTGGAAAAGCATTTCTTGGCTGCTGCCAAACCCTGGGGGTTCAGTCAGGGTTTGATCTCATCAGCTGGCCTTGACACGCCACAGCCTCGTTCTGCTGGCATCAAGCTAGACACCAACCGTCCCCTCCTGCCATGGTCTCAGGCTGCCCCTGTCCCCCAGCTCACGGGAGATAGTGCAGGAAGCCATATCATGTCCCCTGTTTGCCCCACTTCATCCATCTCTCCCTGTGTGCCAAGGCTATTTATCCATAGCAGCATCATCCAACACTTCGGGATCTTCACAACTCGTTGCAGCTCTCAGGACATTTTCTCCTTTAAAACCCCAGAAAGAGCCTGAATAACTTTCCCAGTGTTTGATGCTCACCAGAACATTTTTTTTTTCATGGGTTTTTAAGGAATCCCTGACACTCTTGGGTCACATCCCCAGCTTGGTGTCAGGAGAACAAACAGATGATCCCTGTCTATCACAAATGGGCTCTGTGCAACCACCTGTATCAGTCTGGTCGTCCAACCTCTGCAGCCTTTGCCCATGCCCAGGGACACTTTGCTTGGGCTGGTGAAAGAGCTCAGATCCCCTCTGGCAGGTTCACAGCCAGCAGCTTATTTTTGGCATAGCATGGGGATTTTTAGGGGTGCTGCTAAAATTGAGCATTCATGGGCACAAATCCAGGGAGGGAGAACAAACTGCAAATCCACAAAGGAAAAGGAGTGGTTTTAATCTCTGTTTGGGAGATTTGCATACAATCAGGCCCAGCCCTGCCTGTGTTTGCTTCCGCATTGCACTCCCGTGAGGAACCTGCCGGTTTTCCTGCCCTGCTCCCAGCCAGAGGTTGATTGCAAGGACACTCGCCCTGGGAAGGTGGTGGGCGAGGGGTTTTGGGCTCTCTGGGAATGCCCTTTCCAATCTCAGTAGCCCATCCTGAGCACCCTATCCCACCCCCTACCTCTGGATTTAGGGGCTTGGCCATAGGGGGCATCACTTTTCCCTTCAGTGGGAGGAGGTGTGAGGAGATGCTGCGGGATGCGAATGCTCCATAAATAGCACTGTGTTTACAGGAGCCCGCGAGCCTCGGTTTATTTTTCTCTCTGCACAGCAAGTAAATCATTCAGACCAAATGAAACTTACCTCGCCCTGCTGCTGGCACAGCCCAATGCCCAGAGGTGGCACAATGCCACAGTCCCCAGACAGCCCTAGGAGTCTGGGACATCCACCTCTTTGCTGGCCACCTGCCCAAGGTGGAGAGCAGGCACCCCATGGGACAGCAGATGATGGAAAATCAGCCCTGGGCTGGGATGGTCCCAGCTGATCCCATCCCTGCTGGGATGTGCAGGTTCTGATGAAGAGAGGGATGAGGGGCAGCCCCAAGGGGCAGATCTAAGGGTTGGGACATCTCTCATGAGGCAGAGCATAGCAGGGGACAACTCTAGCCCCGAGTCTCACCAAAGGAGGGAGAAAGGACTGGGAAGGTGCAGATGGGGGACAGGAGAGACCCCTTGCTCCGTGTCTGAGGTCCTGTTCCTTGCAGCATTTGGATAAACCAGCTGCACTCCAGGGAAGTGATTTATGTAAGATGACCTTTGCAGATGCCTGGTGCACATCCGGGGGTCCCTGGAGGGATTGGGTTGTTCAGGTCCATCAGTGAGATCGAGTGCCCAGACCCATTTTCTCTGTACTGTCTGGCCCGGGGAGGGGAAGTTGGGGGTGACCTTATTCCCTGAAACTTCTCCTAGAACCTTAAAGAGTGCCTGGTCCAGTCTCAGCAGTAGCTAGGGGCCACCATTCCTCTGCACACCTTGTGTGGACAGAACCTTTCCATGCCCCGGGGACACAGCCCCTCTCCAGCCCGGGGTGTGCAGTTCCGAGGATGAAGAGTGCTTTGGGGGTCTCACCCTCCGCCCACCCCAGCAGTGATTTTGGGTGAGGCAGTGCCAGCCAGAGCCCGGGTGAGCACCAGAGCTCCTTGGGGCCGTTCCGGTCTGACCTGAGGCCCCGACGCCGTCCCGGGGCACAGTCCCGAGCAGCACCGGGCCGGGGCCGGGCCAGTTCCGCGCCCACCCCAGCTCAGGCTCTGCCTCCGTCCTCCCCTCCCCGCCCCGATCCTTGCTCACACCCGTCCTCAAAAACCGGGTTTAGCGTTAAAACCGGAGCCCGACTCGTGTCATCCCCGTTGGAACTGGGACCGGCTCCGCTGCTCCCCGCGCTGTCGCCTGTCCCCGCTCCAGCCCGTCCTTCCGCCTCCACCCGGCCCGCTCCTGCCCCCTCCCCCGGTTCTTCCCGGTGCCGGCGAGCCCCGAATCGGGTCAGTCGCTCTTTAAAGGCTGGAAGGCGGCACCATGTGATGCTCCGGCTCCGGCGGGGAGGGGGCAGCGCCTGCGGGAGCCGAGCGGTGCCGGGCACCGGGGACCTAGCGCAGCCCGGTCCCCGCCGGCCGCAGGGTCCCCCCGGCCTCCCCCAGCATGAGCCCCACCTTGCCCTGAGGGGGGACAGCGCTGGCTCTCTGGGGGTGAGGGCATCCCAAAACAAGCACTGGGTTTGCAGGACAAGGTGAGAGGGGTCGGGGCCGGGAGCGGGCGGGCGGCGGCTGCTGGGGCTCGGGGCTCCGGCGGCTGCAGGAAGCTGCGCCGGGCAGGGAGGGGATGCAGTTGGGGACAGCGGGGGTCCCGCTGCAACTCCGTCGGCCCCGAAGGGCTCCAACAGAGGTCCCGGGGCGGCCCGAGGAGCGGGGGGCTCCGCCGCTCTCCCAGGACTGGCCGGCGGCTCCCGCTCCCTCTTCAGCGCCGGGAGCGATCGCGCTGCGGGATAGAGGTGGGTGCGGGATGGAAGTGGATGCAGGATGATCTCGGGGTGGGGGGAGGTGGGGCCCGGATCCCCGGAGGACGGCACAGACGGGAGAGTGGTTTTTCCCACCCCCTCGCACAGTCTCCATCCCGATCGCAGCTCAGTCAGCAATGCCACACTCTCACCGCCTCCCTGTGCATTTGCAGGTGACTGAGGAACCCCACGGGAGCAGGGTGGACCGGAGCATCATGGAACACCCCATCTCAGCCTTCCAGGCTGCCTACATCTCCATCGAAGTGCTCATTGCTTTGGTGTCCGTGCCGGGCAATATCCTGGTCATCTGGGCTGTGAAGATGAACCAGGCACTGCGGGATGCCACCTTCTGCTTCATCGTATCGTTGGCGGTGGCCGACGTGGCCGTGGGGGCTCTGGTCATCCCCCTGGCCATCATCATCAATATCGGACCCCAGACGGAGTTTTACACCTGTCTCATGGTGGCCTGTCCCGTCCTTATCCTCACGGAGAGCTCCATCCTGGCACTCCTGGCCATCGCCATGGATCGGTACCTGCGGGTGAAGATCCCTGTCAGGTAGGAAAAGGCATCGGAACCAGTTCTGCTGTGGAGGTTAAAAGGGAGTGAGGAAACCCCAAATTCTTGGAGAAGCGCTGGGAGAAAGGACTTTCCTCCACGCTGCCATCCCAGACACATCTGTCTGCAGCAGCAGCCAGGGCAGGCTGGGTGGGGAGGTGTGGGGGTGTCCTGGAGCCCCCAGAAGCTTCTTTTGGGGGCTCAGGGGGTGCTGGGTGTGCAGGCAGAGATCACATTGTGGCAGCTAGCCAGCAGTGGGGGACAGTCCCTCATGGAATCCCCATGGCCATGACAAAATGTGTCCCCACACATGGGAGAGCCCCAGCTGTGTGCTCCAGGAGAAAAGGGGACAAGAGGTTTGGCTTTCAGCCCAGCTTTTCCCTTGCCATGGGGAGCACAGGAGTGGCTTGCTGTGGGACACAGTTTTGGCAGTTTAAGGAACCAGAGGTGACAGCCTGGCACATTTCATGGGGCAACTTCACTCAGGAGAGATCCCTCCTATGGAGTGCCCTGCAAATAACTCTTTTCCCCGTTTTTCTCCTTCTGTATCTGTTGCCATTCCAAGCCCAGAGCAAGTGCCTGGGGGACACTTTTTCTGAGCACTTTATTCGAACTCAGCCACTCCAGGAGGAGATATTTAACCCTTTATACCCCAGGCCCTCCCCACCGGGGCCGTGCTGAGCTAAAAAGTGTTTCTGGGGTGCCACAGTGCGACCGGGGGCTGTGAGAAGGGCTGGAAGGGGAGGTGACATCCAACTTCTGTACACCTGAGCAGAGCCAGGCTCAGCCCCTCGCTGTGAGTCCCCCTCGCTCTGTGGGGATTCCTTTGCCAGACTCACCGACCTCGCAAGGCTCCGGATGTGGGAGCATTGCTGGAAAAACAACCCAGGTCAGCTGAGCACTCATGTCACCTCACTGACCCCTTTGCAGTTCAGGCAGCTCGCTGGAGGGGTACCCGACCCTTCATCAGCAAAAACACCCCAGAAAGGCACCAACCCCCTTGTGTTGGTACTGTCCAGACCCCAGCATGTGTAGGACCCTTCCTCCCTTCCCGTACAGAGAGACAGGCAGGAGGCACTTGTGTTGGGATCACCGGACTGCTCTAGAGTGCTTGATGTTCCTAGATCCATGGGATCAGGCCAGAAATGTGTTGTTTGGGATTTTCCTGCAGCCACCACCAGCAGAGGCTGCTTGGAGAAGGAGTGTAAGGCAGAGGAGGGGGCTCAGGATAAATCCACAGTCCCAGCCACACATGATTTCACAGACTGTTCCCGACTTCCTTCCTAGGTGTGATTTTCCCAATCACTGTCTCCCAGCCCGCCAGTGTCATCAGAGTGATTCCTATCCTGTCACTGCTCTTGGAGCTTTTTTGGGCTTCACACATCCTCTGCATGTGGGGAAGGCTCTGGTGTGGGAGTTCTGCAGCTCCACAGGAGCGGCACAGACTGTCAGGCATTTTCCTAACAAACCAGTCCATTTTTAACTCCTTGTCTGCATCGGAGCATCAGATGGGCCTTTCAGGGAGATTCCTGCCCTGATCCCAGGAGCTTTCCTGTGAGCAATATTAATATTAATATTAGGCTGTACTCAGTTTGGGTCGGTTTTTCTCATGCAATTTCCACCCTGAATTTTGTGGTCCCATTGTGTACCCAAGCACTCAGCAGCAGGAGATTTTCCTCTGTCTTTTCAGAGCCTACTTTAATACTGAAAACCTTCGTAACCTCATCAACTTAATGGTTGCACTCAAGTATTTTACATGTCTTTCCCAACCTTAAAGATCCTACCACTTCAGTAATTCCTGGCAGTTGGTACATGTGGTGATTTTAGGGTATGTAGTGCCCTGTATATAGCACACAGGACAGGAAACACCACTAAGGAATATTCCTTGAATCTGAAATGTCTCGAGTTTCTCCCAACCTATTGCAGGATGCTAAGGATGACTGCATTTTTGCAGTGCTCACGGCTCTTGTGGTGTCATTCCTGACTGTGACACCAAACCCAGCAATGGCAAAGTGGATGCTGAGAGCCTGGAGCACCTGGCAGGACTCAGGGCCCTGGGGCAACATGTGTGGCCACTGTGCTTGGGAGAGCTCAGGGTGAGCTCCAAGCATACCCGGAGGGCCACAGGCAGTGATGGCAGCCAGATCTAAGCAGAGATTTGCAGGCAGGTAGGGAGGGATGTGGGGAACATCTGCCTCAAGCTCATCCCTAGGGCAGCCAGGACACTGAGCAGGGACATCTGTTCTAGCACAGGCATGGACAATGTGCTCACTGCAGCCCATTCCTGTGTCAACAGAATTCCTCAGACTATCCTGGCACAGGGTGGATCCTCACCAGTGTAACCCACATGAGGCTGAGGGGGTCCGTGGGAATCCCCACATTCCAGCCCTGCCCCCCTGGCGCTGCCGAGGCTCAGGGAGAGGGAAATGCATTTCACAGAATCACAGAACCCTGGAAGGTTTGTGTGTGAAGGGACCTTGCCCTGCCATGGGCAGAGACACCTTCCACTAGCCTAGGTAGCTTCAAGCCCCTTACAGCCTGGCCTTGGACTCTTTTCAGGGATTGGGCAGCTAAAGCTGCTCTGGGCAACCTGTGCCTTCTTCACAGGGAAGAATGGCAAGGAATGGGGTGCATGGCACCTATGGCAGCCTGGTTCCAGCTCCAGACTCCCCATGGACACCCTGGCCCTTGGGCTGCGAGTTTGGGGGACAACCTGCAGATCTGATCCCCCTTCCAGGAAACATATGGACCCTGCTGTAGACCTGAGACCTGTGGGGACACTGGGAACTTGGTAGGCTTCTCCTGGAAGAAATGGTGCCCTGAGACATTGGGGGTGTCTCTACATGGCAGTGGGAGATACCAAAGCAGCATCCAATGCTCCATTGCTCCAGTGGCCACTTCCCATGGACACAGAGGGACATGGGCCACTCCTGCAAGGTGGAGGCAGATTTTATCAGATGGAGAGGGATCTTATCTGGATTTGAGTTGGCACCTCCTGTTCTTACTTCTCTACCCAGCACACACCCAGCATGGTCAAGGGACGGGATATCCCACCAAACCCTCTCCCTTTGCTCCAACCCTTGGGTATGATCCCTGCTGACTGCTGGGGCCTGAGTGATACTGCCTCCCTCCTGAGGGGCCTTTCCTTGACTTCAGAGGAATGCAGGAGCATCACTTGGGCTGAGAAGGCTAGAGCAGAGGGTCCCCCACTTCCCAGCCTCCACAGGAACAGCTAGAAACCACCTAAAATAGATTTGCTGGTGGAGAACTCCCCCTCCCACATCCTTCCTCCCTGCCCGGCAGCCAGACAGGACCCCCAGCCTGTGATCCCCCCCATCCGGGCACAGCAGGGTCCCCCAGCCCAGCCCAAACTTCCCTCTCACAGCCGTGCTACGGGAAGATGAAACGAGTTCAAAAGGAGGGGAAGCAGCCAGCTGGGGGTGTCTGGCAGGAACTGGCCCCTCAGCATCCTGGTGGAGGCAGGATGCTGGAAGAGATGAAGCTGGAGGGATGTTTTGGGGGGATGGTGCCAGAGGGATGTTTGGGGACGATGGTGCTGGAGGGATGTTTGGGAGGATGCAGCTCCTTCAGCACCAGCCTCTGCTGCCTCAGGGGCCCTGTATCTGCTCTGAGATGTGTGTTAGGCATTTTGGAAAGGGCCATAACAAAAGGAGCTGCTGTCCTTGGGATGTGCCAGACCACCCCTTGGTTGGGGATGCTGAATTCTTGGATGCAGCTCAAGCCTGTCTTGGAATGTCCCTGGGGTCCTCACCTTGTGACCTCACCTCAAACACTCCGAAATGTGCCAAAAAGGGAAAACCTGCAGGAATCTGGTATTTGCAGGAGCCCTCATGTTGAAGTCTCTCCGTCCACAGCCAGGACCTCCACCCTCTGTGCCTGGGCCTCAGCATTGGGGCATCCTCCCAGCCCTGCCTTCCTACACTAGAGCATCCCAAGGAGCATCCCACCAGGGAGAGCTGCCTTTGGTGTTGCTGAAGGTTTGGAATGCACACCCGTGGGGCTGCAGAGCCATGGAGGTTAGATCAGTATGTTTGGAACTCTCTAGAAAATGGAGGGCAGGAGGCTGGAGCACAGCAGGGGGAGACCCCAGGGTAAAAGCAGTGTTAGGGGGTGGCTCTGTGGACAGCACTGGCACTGTCTGGTGGTTCAGGAGTGCCCTGTCTGGAATGAGATAAATAGGTCAGGGATGGCAGGAACATCCCTCAGCCCTGCACTGCAATGCCTGCAAGGCAGGAGGTGAGGGGGATGTACAAGACACCTGTGAGCTCCTGGATGGACACAGAGGGGGAATGGGGAAGCTTCTCCCCTGGACTTCATGTTTTCTAGGCTCCTGCCTGAGCTCAGGCTCTTCCTGGGATTTTAGTGCTCTTTCCCCCTCTCTCCAGTCCTGCCAAGGGCCACAGGCATGGGGCCAGCTAGGGCTAGGTCATGGGAAGTCTAAGAAGTCTTGCTGCCCTCAGCCAGCTAGGTGGTGGAGCAGGACATATCTGAGGTGGCTTTTCCCCATTCCAGGTGTCCCAGAGAAGCTGTTCCAGATGGCTGCGCCATCCCTGGAAGTGTCCAAGGCCAGGCTGGATGGGGCTTGGAGCAACCTGTGCTAGTGAAAGGTCTCCCTGCCCATGAGGGAATGAGATGAGCTTTAAGGTCTCTTCCAACCAGACAGTTCCATGATTATTTGATCAAGAGTTCATGGAGGGTCTTGGCAGGAGAGCGATGGGAACGTGCTGCCATGGGAGGGGCAAGGAGGACGACATTGGGATGGTTAGGCACAAGATCACAGCTCCCAAAACATCTAAGGGCCCATGGGACATTTTTCCAGCACTCCCAACACTTAGTGCCAGGAAACCTTCCTATCCAGACAGGCCAGTGAACAAGCCAAACCACAGCTCTTCCAAGGCCTGTTTTACATTCGGAGGAATTTCAAAAGCATCCAGGTGACTCAGAGCTCTCACCCTGGAGCTCATTTATTTTCTTTCAACTTCCATTAGTCAGTGAAAAGATGCCATGCATCCATACAGGTCCTGTCTCTGAGAAAGCACATTTCATTTCCAAGGAGAACACTCCCATTTTCCCTAACCTGGAGGAATTTCAGGGACTGGTAGGTCTGTGCAGCCACCTCTTTTGTTTCTTCCATCGCTGCCCTCCTCCAGGTATATTTTTAGCAAGTGAGAGTGATCTGTGGAAATCTTCATTCCATGGAACAGGCAGCTCTCAACCAAGGATGGAGATTAAAATGCAGGAATTAGAGTCCAGAGAGGTTTCTGCAGAATGGAGGCTGTTTCCAAGCCACAGTTTCCAGCACACTGCACCAGCTCAGCATGTGGGTGCTACATCAGAGCCAGCATTTCCCACTGAGCTCTGCTCCAACCAGATCTGGCTGCATGGACAAGCTGTGCCAGTGCAGCACCAGAAACTCAACTCCAGTCTCACCAAAATCCCAGAGCCCTTAAGATGGGCAGGGATTTACCAGCCGGTTGTGTTGGTCTGAGATCCTGGTAAAGACCTGTAAATACCTAGGTGAGCTGGCTTTCAGCCCTACTCTCTGATCCACAGAATAATTTTCAGCCATGAATAGCCTAAGTCAGGGATCAAAGCCATGAGGGCTCTTCCCTCGATGAGGGGATGCCTAGATTAGGCTCACAGGGAGCTCATACAGCTGCTGCAGCAGCGCCACGAGATCTTCACTGGCAGACACAAAATCAGGTCACTCCCAAAAGCTGCAGACACTGCCACGCAGCTACAGGGAGGCAAGTGGGGATGTCAGCAGCATTCCCAGATTCTGGAAGGGCAGGAATACTGCTGAGGCTTAGGGGTGTCAATTTTGGATGCAGTGAAGGGCTGAGTGTGGCACGCTCCATCCCCAGTAGAGCAGAGGGAAGGGGAGGAGAGCCCTGAATCCTGTGCAGGGATGCTCCAGACTTGCTGATATTCAGAGTTATTCACAAATTCTCTGAATAAAAAGGGCAAGAGGAGGTGAATGGCCTCAAGATGCATGGGCTTCCTGAGCAGCAGGACCCTGTTCCCTCTCAGTCCTTTCGTATCCCAGTAGGGTGAGGCGTGGTCACTGCTGGGTAATCGCTCTGACCCCAATAGCGATGTCACATCTGTCCCTCAGCAGAGCTCACATCTGCCAGGGCTGTGCTGCAAGGCCATGAATGAAAACCTACTCCTTCCTGCTGCTGCACCCCAAACCCCTGCTCTGGGAATGTTTTCATTGAGCTTTTTATCTATTTCTATCGATTTTCAGGGTAAGGAGTCAGTTGTTGGCAATGTCTCACCAGTAAATTTGAGGGCATGTTCCCAGCAAGGGCACTTCTGCAGATGGGGAAACTGAGGCACTGAGCTGCACCATGGCTGGTTCAGGGGGATCCCACAGATGAGGGATGGAGGCTGGGAACAGGAAAGGTATGGAAGCTGAGATTTGCCACGACAACAGGGCCTCTCTGTTCCTGCACTGGAGTCCTGCCATGACTGTGCCCAGGGCTCTGCGGCCAGACTCCTTCAGGATCTAGTCCCAGCCCTGGTGATCCCTGCAGGAGTAATTCCATGAAATTAAATTGTTTCTCTTTCACAGCCCAGGGTGCATCACAGTGTGGATTTGTAGCCATTTGTGGTATTAAAATTAAGAATGTGTCTTAAATGGGCTAGGTTGGATCAGCTGTAGGACAGGACAAGGGGCAATGGGTTCAAACTGAAAAAACGGAAATTTAGGTTCAATGCTGGGAAGGATTTCTTCCCTGTCAGGGTGATGAGGCCTTGATACAGGTTGCCCAGAGAAGTTGTGGCTTCTACATGCCTGGAAGTGTCCAAGGCCAGGTTGGACAGCTCTTGGAGCACCCTGGAATAGTGGAAGGTGCTCATGGCAGGGGATGGAATGGGATGAGCTCTAAGGTCTCTCCCCACCCAAACCATTCTGTGATTCTGTGTTTCTATGGCTACCCATGAACTCATCCTGCAGGGAGCAGACACCAAACCGGGAGGGATGTATGGATGGAACCCAGTAAGGCTCTGCCACCTTCATGGCCATGGTTCAGGTGTGGTACCATCAATCCAAGAGGATCTACTCTGACAAGCAGGCGGGACAGAGCCAGCCTGTGTTCCCTCACCCCATGGCAACATAGAGGGTCCAGGAGGTCCCCATCAAACAGAAAGTGAGGAGCACCCACAGCCAGGACCACCCAGGCATGGTGGGGCAGACAGCAGGTCCCTCAGTGGAGCCGAGAGATGCTCCTGTGTCCAGGGTACAGACCTATGGATGAGCTGCAGGGCCCCAGATCTGCCTGGGAACACCCAGACACACTGTTAATGCTTCCAGGACATGGTTTTCCCTTTCCTGGAGTGTCTGGGCTGTGTCCCAGGGCACTGGGTTGGTGGAGGTGGTGGTGGTGCCCCTCTGGCCTGGGTGTCCAAGGGACCTGTGCAGCTGCTGGCACAGAGGCAAGGAAAACACCCCAGGAAGGAGGCTCTGCCAAGGCAAAAGCTGCTGATTCAGCTGTCCCAGCCCCCGCCAGCCCAGCCTGGCCCTGCAGGCTGGGTGTTGGGGTGAGTCAGGTGTCAGCACAGTCACCATGGTCTGTGCTGAGCTGGCTCAGAGCATGCAGGAGCCCTGTGATGGGGTGCCATGTCTTCCCCCACCCCGAGATGTTGGAATGTGACTCCATCCAGGGGAGGTGCAATTATTACCTGACCTTTACTGAGACAGTCCCACCTCTGGTCTCACCTTTGCTCCATAGCAGACTGAGCAGGTGATGGAGCAGGAACAAGTGACTCACAGGGGGTGCAGAGGAGCTCAGACACCACTCTAGGGTGCAGGCTGGAGGTGCTCCTCTGGACATGGAGCTTTTCCCATTGACCGGCTCAGGGGCCTGGGCTGGTCTCTGTGCCCTTGCCCAGCCCTTGGCACAGGCATGTGGCCTCTGTCTTGCTCTTGTTGGACATGTGCCATGTGGCCACCAACAGCCAAACCATCCTCAGCTCCTCTTGCACCCCAACATCAATCACACCAGGGTTTTTTAGTCCATTCATGGTGTCAGAATAAGCTTAACTGTGTTGTAAAAGGGTCAGATTGGCTCTGTTGACCAGGAAAAGAATTTTGGCCAGTTGGGAGACCGCTGGGAAAAAGCCCACCATTTTCCACTTCCAAACTCAGATCTGGAGGGACCCCTGTAAGGCCAGACCCAATGAAATCTCCTGTATGGGACACCTTAGAGCAATTTGTACCAAACACCAGGGACTGTTGGCCATGGGGATCTACTCTGAGGGGAACTGTCTGGGCGGCTTGGGCCATGCAGGGTCATGGGCCTCCAAGGCAGAACAGGCAGGGCTGGACAAAGGATCAAGGATGGGGACAATGAAACTCCTGCACCCAAATGACTGTGCTTGAAATCAGCCTGACAGTGGAGAATGGCTCATCCAAGGGGTCACAGTGGTGCATTGCCAGGTCTGTGTCCTGAGGTGGAGGCAGGGGGGAGAGAAAGGTCATAGCACCACAAAGAAGGATGGAAAAAAAAGAGGTAAATGTGTGGGAGGCACCACAGTGAAAGAACCTGGGAGATGAGTTTCATTGTGACACACACCAGATTCATTTCAGACTGGAGAGGAACTGATGGGTAAGAAGAAAACCTGTCTGGAAGGACAGGGAAAAGCCCTGAAGGATCTTGCCCACAGGAGTGTGAAGGAATCCCAGACATAGCTCAGGGAGGGTTGTGGTCTCTGCAGACAGCAGGACATGGAGTGTGGTGGGGTCCACAGGAGCGAGAGACTCCTGGAAGGGATGGGGACAGCTCGAGGGGCTCATCCCCTTGGGGATAACAGCACTGTCTCAGCCTGGGGAAATGACAGTCATCACAGCTGAGCTGATAGGAACATCATTAGATTATCCTGGAGACAAACAAATGATTTTTCACAGTGATTCTGTCAAAGCAGCAGGGGTGGACACAGCAGCTGAGAGCTGGCAGAGCCCAGTGCTGGGGCTGCCAGTGGATTGGGAGGAGTGTCCCAAGGGGCTGGTTTTTTGGGGCACCTCTCACCCAAGGTGACCTGAACTTTGAAGGCCATGAAATGGAAAGGTGCTGTCCTAGAGGCTGCCTGGGTTCCTGGCAGGGAGTTCCTGCTCTGGAAGTGCAGCTGCCCAGATGCTGGGGCCGGCTCCTGCATGGGGTGCCCAGTGGCAGGAAAGAACAATTGATGCTCTCTAAGGCAGTCACAAAAATCCCCCAGCACCATTGGGTTGTCTTGCAGAATAGCAATGAGCTGAGCACCCCAGCCACCCCATGGCACCTCTGGCCCTGAATGGAGATGCCATTCCCAAGGATGGCTGGACGGGCAGAGCAGGGAGAAGGGGAAACATCACTGGTGATGCCACCAGTGAGAGAGGATGAAATAACCCTGAAAGACTGAAATCCTCCTCCTTAAAGAGTCCTGTGGGCTGAGGGCTGGTGGGCAATGGGAGCAAATAGGGGAGGAAGGGTCACATTTGGTGATGTAGGGAAGAGCAGAGCAGGATCAGGCACTGGAAAGATTTAGGGCATCTGGGTTAGCCTTTCTCTGCACTGTGGGTCCCAACACAAGCTGACCCTTGCACCCTCACCCTCCCTCTCATTGCATTTCCCGTTGTTTCCCCATCCCTTCCTTGCCAGGGCATTGCCCCCTGGCAGCTATAACCAGCAGCTATCATAGCCTTGGGTGGTTTGGTTGGGTTTCTGTCAGGTACCAAAGTCTCTGATCTCAAAAAGGAGCTGGAAAAGGACAAGAGATTTCTTCCCTAGCCTCTTTCTTGTGTGTCCATTACCAGCCTCGTCTGTGCTGTTCCTGGCACCAGCCCTGGTGCTCTTGCACACAGATCCCAAGTACCAACCATGCCTATCAGGACTGTGGGGATACAGAGGTAACATCCCTCTGTCCCAACCCCTGCCTGTAGTGGCAATATCACCTCTCCATCATTCCTCTATGGCAGGCACAGAAATCCAGGACATTGCTGCCATGGCTGTTTATCCACCTCCTCCAGGCCATTTCTCTCCCTGCAACCAGAGATGGGCATGATTTTCTTTGGCTCTTTCAAAGAAGGGAAGTGCCAGCTCCTGGCACCAGGGATGTTTTCTCATTCACCTTGGTACATCTTGGCAGATTACAGCTCCCCTCTGCAACTCAGTCTCCCCATCTGTTCACAGAGAGAGTGATGCTCTCTCTCTGACAACAGCGAGGATCCGATGCTGAGAAATGCTGTCTCAGACATCACCAGAATTAGCACAGTCCTACAGATTAAATTATTCCTCTTTCTTTTCTGATCTGGTAACGCTCAGTGCCTTTACCCGTGGAATACACAAATGAAACACTCATTTCTCTCGGTGCAAAGGCTCCATTCTCCACTGAGTGGTCCTGACTGGGAGAGCCAAGGGCTCAGCCTGAGTCCAGATGGACCTGGCAAAGCCTAAGCAGAGCCAGCATGGTGCAGCTCAGATGGGTTTAATTTCAGGGAACTCATTGCCCATATTCAGCACTGCTGGAACACAGGTTCTTTATGGGCTCAAGGAGGTTTGTCTGCTCCGAGGGAGCTCAAAATTCTCTAATAGTGGAAGACCTGGAATTCCAGAATCCAGGAGATGCTGCAGTCAAAGTTACTTGGGTTGAGGATAGAGCAGTCATTGACACCCCTTTTCTCCAGGGGATCATGAAATCCTAGAATGGCTTGGATTGGAAGGGCCCTTAAAAAGATCATCTCATTCCATCCCCCGTTGAAGGGGTTTTGTGGGGTCCCTCCCATTCCAGCCCTGCTCCCCATCCACAGGAATTCCTGGCTCTGCTGATGCTCCGGGAGAGGGAAATGTATTTCATAGAATCCCAGAATCCCAGACTGGTTTGGGTGAGAAGGGACCTCATAGCTCACCCTGTTCCAACCCCTGCCATGACACCTTCTACTGTCTCAGGTTGCTCCAAGTTACATCCAATCTGATCTTGGACACTTAGAGGCATGGGGCAGCCACAGCTGCTCTGGGAAGCCTGAGCCAGGGCTTACCACCTTCACAGGGAACAATTCCTTCCCATATCCCATCTAACCCTGCCTGCCCTCTGGCACTGGGAGTCACTCCTCCTTGTCCTGTCCCTCCATCTTTGTCCAAAGTCCCTCTTCAGCTCTCTTGGAGCCCCTTTAGACACTGGAAGGTGCTCTAAGATCTCCCCAGAGCCTTCACTTCTCCAGGTGAACATTCCCATCTCTCCCAGCCTGGCTCCAGAGCAGAGAGGCTACAGCCCTTGGAGCATATCCATGATCTCCATCCTGCCTGGTCCATGTGTCACTCATCCCATGGCCTGAGCCAGCCAGGCTGTCTGGGCAGCCTTGGGCTGTGTCTGCCCATTGTTCCTTGCCTGAATTTAAGACCAGAGTAATTAGGAACATGCACAGGCTGTAATTTAGGCCTAGCTGAGGCATTTCACTGCAATACCTGATCTTGGGTCTCAGATCTCTCCACCATCCTGATGGAAATACTGAGCTGCTTCCTCCCAGGAACAAGACTCCTCAGTTTTCTTCCAAGGGAATAAATAATCTTTTAACCTAAATGAGAAAACAGAGTGCAAATAAACTTCAGCTTTGCTTTGCATTTGCACTTTTTATTTGTTTTCCTGGTGGCAGATTCTCAGAACTGAGGGAACATGTAATTATGATGTTAACAGGAGCCTTAACTTCCAATTTGACATTTCATTTGACTGACTAGATATGGATTCACTGTTCAGACTTGTTCCAAGATAAACAACTCAATGGCTTTACACACATGTCCTCTGATTGTTACTTCTTCCATCTTTATGGTGTGTGGAAGGGGTAATTGGATAGGCTTTAATTAAGCTTTGTGGGGAGTTGTGTTTGGACAGAAGTTGGAAGCTGACTGTAGCCCAAAATGGTATATTCAAAATTATTTCCACCAGTTGAAACTACATATAACCAACTAATTAAAAAAACTTAAATGAATCCAGCTGCTTTGCATTTGAAATCGATCTTTTAATCAGGGGAAATATGCATTGGACAAAAGGTGCTGGACTGGTTGTTTTGAGTTACTGTGTCCTCTGAGGCTTAGAAACAGTAGATCTCATCAGCACTGCTAATTCTCCTCTAGGCATTGGGTGGAGGAAACAACCTCCCTTGATTTGGGAACCTCCAGCCAATTTTTCAGTCTTGAATGCTCTAATCTTTGAACTGGGTTAAGTGCAAGAAAGGAAATGTTCCCTTTGCAGTGACAAATTGTGCAATGAGGATCCTGATCCAATAACAAATTTCAGCCTAAGAAACTGAGGAGTTTAGTTGTTGACTGCATAATCAGGAGTCAGGTTAGCAAGAGAAGTGTAAAACCCAAGAAATTAAAAGGCAGCCAATACCAATCTCTTGTTCCAACTGTAATTTAGGAGATCTCTTTTTTTTCTGATGAGTCCTTTTGCATTGGAGAGATAAAGACCCACCTCAGCCCTGCTTTTGCTTGGTGCCTCTTAATCAGGATTCTATCTCCAGTTTCCTGCCTCCCATTTATCTGGGGAGCAGATCTCAATGTCCTGTTGAATGCAGATACAACAAACAGCAGCCGCTCTCAAGACCCCTGTTATTTCCCTTCTCCTTGGGGTCCCTGATCTGCTCCTACCTTTTAATGGCTCTGGATGTTTCCCAGACTCCCCTTGCTGGAGGCCTCCCCTGGAGACTCAGCTGGCCTTTGCCTAGCAGTGAGGTTGTGACAGGCAGGGAAGAGTGGTGGCACCAGGAACTTCCTCAGCTGGCACCTCCCTCTCAGCCCAGCTGTTTTCCCTCTGCAGCTCAGTGTTTTGTGGGATGAACTCTGAGCCTCAGGGGCTCTGGGAGCCCAGTCATATCAGGCACTTTGTATCTGCTGTCCCATTTCCATTTCTCAGAGCCAAATGTTGTCATATTTGGCATTTTAAGAGGGTTTTAGAGCTACTTTCTTTCTTTCTTTGTCCTCCCTTCTTCCCCCTCCCTTCTAAATTTTGAGGGCTGACTTTCAAAGTCTTTGTTTCAAAGAAATTCTTTTGCATAAAGAACCAAAATATGCAATTCATAGAAAAATCAAGGGCAATACAAGCAATAATTAAAACCCCACAACTTTTATCCAGCCAAGCCCTGGATTTGCACTGAAGATTGGCAAAAGCTGCCTTTTATACATTCTCCTTTGTACTCATGGAATACCTCACCCTCACCTATCCAATCACACAGATACTCTGCTGAACTGGGTCTGGACAACCAGCTCCTGGCTAATTACTATGGCAGGGGCAGGACTGATGTGTGACACCCCTGGAGGTGGCCAAATCCACAGGGTGATGGCCCAGCATGGCAAGGGAAGATGACCTGAGACTCCTGGCCAAGCAGGTTGATATGCTACCAGCACTGGGTGAGAAACACCTACAGTACTGTCATAGAATCATGGAATGATTTGGGTGGGAAGGAGCCTAAAGGCTCATCCTGTTCCATCCCCTGCCATGGGCAGGGACACTTTCCCTAGACCAGGTTTCTCCAAGCCCTGTCCAGGCTGGCCAGAGAGAGATGCACTTGGGGTTGGGGTGCTCTGCCTGAAATTGTCTTCTGCTGGAGGTGGGGTTGCTCCCACAGCACAGTGGGTTCATCCCTGTGATGCGGTTGTGTGAGAGCCACCCTCAGACTCAGATCCCTCTCCAAGGAGATGCTCACACAGCAAATTCCTATTTTTGACAACAAAACTGTTAGGACACTAAAAATGTCCAGGAAATATATTGCACAGGGGCAGCACTGGAGACAAGTCCACAGTGCTCATTACACTGTCACGCAGCTTTCACAACCTCACCCCCATCTCTTGGGGACCAAGCAGTCCTTCTCTGTGTGTCCTAATTCCCAAAGTCCTGAGGCTATAAAGGAATCTCAGATTCTTCTTCTTCTTTCTTTCTTTCTTTTTTTTTTTTTTTTAAAGCAGCATTTCTCACACTTTGCTTTGCTCAAAATGTTGTTGCCTGAAAGCAGCTGTCAAAAGATGAGAGCATCACACTTTTTCAGAGAACATCACCAGTTCTGAGATTCTGCAGTTTGTTTCATGATTTTTCAGCCATTGCCAATAGTGTTAAATCACCTCCCTCCTACCTACCTTGGGGTCCTGGAGGACGAATCTGGAGGTTCAGGAAAATTCAGTATTCTGGAAGGCACTGATCACTCATGGTAGAGCTGGTAGGGAGCCCCAGAGCTGCCTGGGTACACAACTATGGCTCATTGAGATTGGAGCCCCACTGACAAGGGCCATTGGGTGCACCCTCACACTGTCACAGGGCAGCAAGAAGGTGATATGTCCACAGCAGGGCCACCCACTCAGCACCCTTGGATGGACTCGGTGCTGTCCATGGCATCAGGGGTCTCACGGCTCCCTTTGGGGCATGAAGGATCTGTTTGGGGTTGGGTGGCAGTGCTATTGATAGACACAAACTAAATTATCATTTCACTCAGGCATTGGATGGCCCGGGCATCCCAGCTCCCTGCTTAACCTCCACACATGTTTGGGATGAGGGGCTGAGCATGGTGTGAGTGGTCCTTGCTGAGAATCTGCCTGTGCAGTGACAGAGTCCACATGAGGGTGCAGCCTCAGGCTGAAAATCAAGCAGGTTTTGGAAACAAGATTAGTTTTCTGCGCAGAAAGGATTGATATTGGCTCTTGGGGTGAGGGGATGCTGCTGGAGGCTGTAGGAAAATCCTCTCTGAGCAGAGTGGGTGACTCACACTCCTTCACATTCCTTGGACAGCAGCCATATCTCCTCCACACCAGGGCAGAACCTGAAGGAAGGAAGCTTCAGTGTGAGGTCTCTGTGCTTTCCATTCTCCCTCCCTGAGATTTCCAACCCTCCTATGCTCCCCCTTCCCCTGCAGCACCTGGTCACAGTAGGAGCCACTGGGATACCCCAGGGGAGCTGCTGGTCCGTGGTGGAGGTTTTGTGGTTACTCACCCCCACCTCTGAGCTGAGGACAGCTGGGCAAGTGATCTGAAAGCAGCTCTGAAGTTACTGGAAGCCTGTGGTTTGTTCCCAAAGGCTGTGATGCATTGCCAGAGCCAGGGCAGTCCAGCAGCACAGACACTCAGAGGGAGGCACAGATCTAGCTCCAGCAGGGCCAAGAGCAGTCCCAGGAGCTCAGCCAGCCTGGTGGGATGTTGTACTGCTCCCAGCTCCAAGGACCAGAGGTGTGATAGGACAAGTCTCCTTGGCTCTGCAGGCAAAGACTTAACCCTGTCACTGGAACCTGAAATATAACAAGTTTAGCTCAGAACCAGCTGGGCACTGTGGGAGTGTGTGGGGATATGGGGGAGCAGGGAGGCTCTGGGTGATGCCCACACAGGAGGTGCCGTGTTAAGGGTGGGCTGATCTCTGGGGTGTGCTGTGCTTTGAGGTGTATTCCTACTGGGACTGGTGGCATCAGAAGAGTGGCAGAGTTGGGGGGATGTGGCCAGGCTCTGGATGGATCCAGGCTGGATCTGGGGGAGCCACCTTTTCCCAAACCTGTAACCACCATCTGGATGGACATCCTTGATGTGCCCTCATTTTGGTACTGCCAGTCTGGGCTGAAGATAACCTGGTATGGCCAGGCTGCCCTATGGAAGCATCATTCCCACTTCCAACCATTTTAGCACTTAAAGCTGTTTTCTACTTCCTCAGCTTCTTGTGGGGATGCTTGTATCCCTGGGGCTACTTTTGGAAGTGCCCACATCCCTCTGCAGTCCTCAAGGATTTCAGGATGCCTCCAAGAGGCATCCTGAGAAATGTGTCAGGGCAGGCTGAACCCACACCAAGGCAGCAGCATTTCCCCAGGACCTGTTTGGTGCCCAGGACATCTGCAGATGCCCCAGATCCCTCCACAACCTTCTCTGACAAAGCCCAAAGCACAAACCACCATTTTTGTGTTATTCTCTTGCCATTTTCTGGAACTGTGTTGGAACAGCTCAGTTCTATCACCACTGAATGAAGCCCTCACCAAAGCCCTAGGGACTCAATGTTTCGATGTGTTGGGATCAGTCAATTTTGGCAGCACGAATTTGTTCTCCTCAGCCTCATAATCACCCTCACCCACATCCATTCGGGAATTACTGGCTATTAGAGGTGATTGCAGACATCCAGAGGTCTTGCCAGACGCTTCGTCCAGCCGGAGTTGTTTGTGCTTTGTAGGCACTTGTTGCAGAATGATTCCTATGCGGAATCACCATTTTGGGATGGTAAAACCAAACCCTAAATGCAGATAGACCGGGATGGTCAGCAGTGAGATGCACACATCCACCCTCCCCGATGCTTTTGAAATCTCTCTTGATGGCTTTGGGGGAGGTTTGCATCAAGAAGCCTCCTGTTGTGGAACCATCTCCTTGTGCTGCAGTGGAGGAGACACAAAGTGTTTTGAGAGCAGAGACCCTCAAAGAAGAGGCTTCTCATGTCCCGGTCCTCTCTGGGGAGGCAAGAGTTGCTGCAGCTCCATGCTACCATGTGTGGGCCAAGCTGCCAGGTTAGGAAGGTGCCAGCTGCTCTCAGAGCAGGGCCAAGCAGGAAAGACCATATGGTGAGAAATTCCATTCCTGTCTCTCAGTGGGGTGGTCCTAGCTGTGCTTGTGTGCCCTGCAGGGCGGAGTAACAGCCAGGAGTGCTCCAGTGACAGCCATGACCTCTGGAATCACAGTTCAGAGCACACAGGGACACTCACAGAAGTGTAGGTGGGAGGACCCAAAAACCGTGAGGAACATCCATCCCTGGACTCCTTCTCAGCTTTGGATGTCCTGTGCCCTCCTCTCCTTGCAGTACATGGCCCAGGGAGCACCAGGCACCCACAGCCCCCTGCTCCCCCCCAGTGCCATCTCCAGACTGAGACAGTAATGGGTGGTAATGGGAGCAGGGCAGCCCTGACCTGGGGTCAGTGGTTGCCAGAGAGGTTCCAGGTGGAGGTTTGGGATGCGGCTCCACCCATTTAAGTGGTGGGTAAAAGGTGACTGTTGCCATTGGTGCCTCTCCTGCCTTGGCAACCCTCCAAAAGTGCCAGCTGTAGAAAAGCCCTCATCCAACTGTCCCTCACCCTGAGCAAACAGACATGGGTGAGGTACCAAGAAGAGATTTTCCTCCTCAGCTCCTTTTAAAGCAGGTCCCCAAGTCAAAGCCTGAGACCAGGATTCCGTGTCACGACCACCTGGCCCATCCCCTCCCACCATGTTTCCTACTGCCTCTTGTCCCAGGGATCTGCTGACACTTCTCAGGTTTCTCCCACAGCTCAAGTCTCTCGCAGACCAACCAGCCAGAGGTGCTGGAAAGGAACACACAGAGGGTCCTTCAGGTCCCTTTGGAGTGCTGGGAAGTTGCTCTGTGGTAGGATGAAAGTGTCAGGTTGGAAATGCTGTACTGATGGAAATTGCTGGGCTACTTTGGTGCAGGACAGGGGCTCCAGCACCAACAAACACCAATGTCCTTGCTGGGTATGCTCTTCTGGCTTGCCTGAAAGACCAGACCAGTTTTTTATGCTTTTATTTGCCAGTTGGATTTTGACAAGCAGTCACTCCAGGATTTGGGGATCAGGACAATCCCCCAAGTATCTCAAGGGGGTGCTGATAGGACCAGTGTCTCCATTCCAAGCATTTGTAGGAACAAGTAGTAATGTCTATCCAAATACCTACTTTGACTGATGTTGGTTGACCTCTGTCCCTCCCAAGGCTACCACTCACATGGTGACACACCCACCGGTGGCCACAAACCCACATTTGCTACCATTGATTGTATGAAGAAGGAATCAACCTTTCACTTCCAGGATCAGAGGTGACAAAGGCTCTACGATCAGACTTACTTCTGCAGCACTTCCCACTTTGTGTGAGTACCCAGGGACCCCCTTGTCCCAGTCCTGAGCTGTGCCTGACCTCAAATTGCAGAACCCAGACACCACTTTACATTTCTCAGGTTCTCATTTCTGAGCAGCCTTGAACACCAACAATCTAAGTTTTCCCACCCAACAGCCTCCAAGACACTGAAAGATCTGACGGGAAGATACAGCCAGAAGAAAGAAGCAGGAATCCAAATCCTCTGAGATCAAAGTACTTTTGTCTAGAGACCTTCAATTAGATCATGACATGGCCTGGCTGCTTTTTCTTGTTGCAGTGTTCATCATGCTGATGAGCTTCATGTCAGCTTGGCCTCGTTTCTCCCTGCCACGTTGGCTCCAGCCTCTCTTCATTAGTAATAGTCTGTCTTTATTAGTGAATTAATTCCCCAGGAATTGCACTGCAATAAACTCTCCAGAGCAAAGACCAGCAAAGCCACATCTTGGCACCAGCTGGACAATAGCAAGTATTTTGTGGACAGAAAAACTAATCACAGAACTGCTAAAAACCTCCACATTTTATTCAAACCAGGCCTAGAGTCTTTGAAGCTTTTTCAAACAAAACAATGTTTGGTGAATGTTGGGTTTGGATTGACCTCTGGGTTGGGATCTTGGGAATGAGCCCTCATCTCTCTTGGAGACAGACCCCAAGGCACAGGTGAAATCCATGAAAGCAATGAATGCTCCATTGTCCAGGTGCTTTCAGACATGCCCTAATATCTGAAATGCTCAAAGGCCTTTGCCCACCCAGGTCTGGACACCTCCAGAGCAGGGCCTGAGCTGAGTTGGGCTCCCTGGGCTGCAGCAGAGAGGGTTGCAGAGGTTTGGAAATGTCAAGATGTGGCAGAAGACGTTGAATTTAGTCTGGGAATGAGGACCAAAGGGAAAGGAGGGTGGATGATGTCTTTAGAGTGATGGCCAGGGGGCCATTAAAGGGAGGGACAGGACAAGGGAGAATGGCTTCCCACTGCCAGAGGGCAGGGATAGATGGGATATTGGGAACAAATTACTCCCTGTGAGGGTGCTGAGGCCCTGGCACAGGTTGTCCAGAGAAGCTGTAGTTGCCCTATGCCTGGAAGTATTCAAGGCCAGGTTGGATGTGACATGGAGCAACCTGGGCTAGTGGAAAGTGTCCCTGTCCATGGCAGGGGTGAAAGGAGATGGGATTTAAATCTCTTCCCTACTAAACCAGTCTAGGATCCTATAATCTCCATGAGAAAAAGGGCCTCAGTGTCTGCTCCATCCTTAGCCTCTTCTGGAAAAAGCATCTTGCCCTGGAGAGCTGCTGCCTGTCTCCCTATCAGCTCTGTGCAGCCCCTGGGGACAATTTGCCAGCCTCCTCCTCCACCCATCACCTCTTCCCTTCCTCTGGGGAGCAAACAGCTCTATCAATAATTGCCATTTTGCCTCTTGGCATTATCTTCTAAACCCTCAAAGGCAATTTTGTTCCATACCACAGTTCCTGCCCATCCCATCTCATGATGAGGCCGGATGGCTGTTGGTCCTTTCTCCTAGATTTGGCAGCCAGGAGGGCTTGGGTCAATGCCCATCTCTGTGCGAAAACCACCACTCTGGGAGGGCAAGGGGAATATCTGCCAGTTATAGTCAGACTGAAATTCCCACAGGCAAAGGAAACAAACCCAAAGTGGATGAAGATGGGGGTGATGATTACCATTGGTGTTTTAGTCACAGCTGTTAATAAAAATAACAGCAGCAATAAAATTGCAAAAAATACTGGTAATTACTCTGGTGCTGATGAGAATAATAAGATTATTTATTAACTAAGAGCCATTATCATCATTTTGTAGTGCCTCTGCCTCTCAGACTGTCCCAAACTCCAGCCCTATCATATTAATGCAAAATGAGACAAATGAGAAAAGATTTTCTTTATTGCATAACCAAGAATAATATTAGGAACAGCAAGGTCTATCCCTGTCCCTCTGCTAACTGTCCTCCCACCATGTGGCAGGGGTTGAGAATTAGGTGGGATCTTGTATTTTCACTCTTTACAGAATCACAGAATCAGTTAGGTTGGAAAAGGTCTCTGAGACCATCAATTCCAACCTGTAACCTATCCCCACCTTGTCACCCAGCCCAGAGCACTGAGTGCCACATCCAGGCATTCCTTGGACACCTCCAAGGAAAATAAGGTCTAAAAGGAATTGAAGTTGGACTTGTGGCCTTTGGAGCAGCTGAGCCCCATGAGAGCTCGATGGTCAGACCCAGTGGATGGATGGACCTGGTGGGCTGGAGGGAGGAGGAACTTGGAGGAATTTTATAGCTTTTGTGATTCTCCATGTAAGGCTGATGGAGACAGTGGACAAAGGTCCCTGGGAGTGTATTTCCTGCAGCTGCCTCTGCTTGAAGGAGCAACAAGCTCCAAATGTGACAGTTTTCTATGTGTTTTTTGGTTCACCCACTTTTCTGTGACCATGCCAAACACAGGCTGGAGGATGATGTCCAGATTTGCCCTAGCTGCTTCTGCAGGTGCACCCTTGAACCTTGTGAAAAAAGTGGAGGGCAAAGTGAAGTGAGGAGCAGGGAGACCCAGGTCCTGCTCCCAGACAGTTTCAGGCCAGGCACCTGGATGGATATTGACCAGGGCAGAGAGATGGACGTGCAGGACGGAGGGATGGATATAGACATGGAGAGATGGTTGTGCAGTGAAGGGGTCTGGACCCTGTGTCTGGGTGGTGGCTACAAGCCCTGGGACTTGTCCCACTGTTTGGAACTACAGTGATGCCACTGCTGCTCAGCAACTTTGTCTGTTGGGCAATGGCTCCCACACAGCTCTGCAGGTCAGGGAGCACACAGAGTGGGAACATGTCCAGAAAAATCAGTAGAAGGCCCCAGAAACCCCCAGGATTGAGAAATGGGACACAGCTTTCAGGGATTGCAAAGAAGGAAGAAGCTGAGGCAGGGGGACGGTGCTATTTCTGGTATCGCACTCCAAGCTGTTCAAGCCTGGGAAGGTGGCAGGGGGGTGTCAGAGCTGGAGGGCACATCAGCCCTCCTCATGGACCTGTAAACCAGACATGGGGTGCAGGGGTGAGCACATAGTCCCACGGGAGTCTCTGGCATCCCTTTGCCACCCCCTGCTCCCTCAGACCCTCCTTGCCATTCCCTTCACTTGACCCCCAGTGCTCCAGCTCTCCCTGCCCTGTGCCTTTCTCAGGGTCTCCTGGCCTCTCTCCTCCCCACAAGGAATAAATCACCCTACAAAGCCAGCCTTGACTCTCAGCGGAAACAGCTGCCCACATTGTCACCTCTTTCCCACGGGATCTGGCTGCCACCAGGATGTTGTGAAGCTTTTCCCAGAGCACAGGAGGTTCATCCAGGAAAGCTGTTGGGGACCAATGGCTCTGGACCCTCTGGACTCACAGGGACTAATGTCCTCTCCTCCAGCCTGTGCCACTCCAAGCTCCTACCTTGATGTCTTCCCCATGAGAGGGGTCTTGAGAAGGGAGAATGGGTTTGGGTCCTTGGCTGTAAAAAAAAGGCCCCAAATGCTCAATTTACATTACAGGTAAAGGCTGCAGACCTGCAGCAGGGAGCTCTGAGCAGCAGGATTGGGAATCCGGGTTTGCCAGCCACCTCCACATGGTCTCTGTGGTTGGGTTAACACCAGCAGCACTGAGACCCTCAGCAAACAGTCCGGAAAACACTTTGTTCAATCCCCTTTGGTGGAAAGCAGTAACTCTGGGGCTGAGAATCTTCTCAGCCTCCAAATAAAAGCTTTCTGGAGGACCAGGGGAAAAATCAATCCAGCAGACTGCACTTCCCGCTTGGAGAGCTCTGGAGAGATAAGCCGAGCCCCAGTGGCTCCCCTGGGGCATCAGGGAGGGAGCAGAGCCTAGCCAGAACACAACTCTCCTCCTCCTCCTCCCATTCCCTGGCATCAGCCCATCAGGAAAGAGGGTTTCATCAGTCTGAGCACATTAGGAGAGGAACAGGCTGTGCCCAAAGCTTCTCCAGGGGTCCATTAGAACCCACAAATCCTTCCACCACCCCAGGATATCCCACAGGATGCTTTTGCTCACGATTTCCTCCTAAGGCACAGGGCAATTTTCTGGGACAGTGAGCTGGCAGGGTTAGTGTGTGGTGGGAGGAGAGGGTGACCTGCTTCTCTGGGTGCAGGTGCTTGGGTGGGAGCTGGGCTCCAAAGCGTATGAACTCCCTCCAAGACATGAGGGTTGGACACTCAGGCACATTTCAAGTGCTGATGCATTCCCTGGCTTGGCATCATCCCCCAGAGCTCACGGATTGTGTCTGGGGACTCTGCCATCCCAGGACACAGGCAGGGAAACCAGTCTGTGATCACAGTTTTCAGAACAGGTTGTTACTCAGTTCCAGGTCAGGGAAGGAGGAACATCCTCCTATCTCAGCACAGCCACTGCCACCCCACCACCACCACTTCACCTGGAGCCACACAACCCCCAAGCAGAGCATCACATCCATGTCTAATTCCTTCCTGTGGCTGTTGTCTCTCCCACAGGTATAAAAGCGTGGTGACACCACGGCGGGCAGCCGTGGCCATTGCCTGCTGTTGGATAGTCTCTTTTCTGGTGGGACTTACCCCCATGTTTGGCTGGAACAACCTCAACAAGATGCGGAGGACTCAGGAGCTGAACGGCAGCCACACAGAGTTTGTCATCACATGCCAGTTTGAGACAGTCATCAGCATGGAGTACATGGTGTACTTCAACTTCTTCGTCTGGGTCCTGCCTCCCCTGCTGCTGATGTTGCTCATCTACCTGGAGGTCTTCAACCTCATCCGGAAGCAGCTCAACAAGAAGGTGTCCTCCAGCTCCAACGACCCCCAGAAGTACTACGGGAAGGAGCTGAAGATTGCCAAGTCCTTGGCGCTGGTTCTCTTCCTGTTTGCACTCAGCTGGCTGCCTCTGCATGTCCTCAACTGTATCACCCTGTTCTGCCCATCCTGCCAGACCCCGCACATCCTCACCTACATTGCCATCTTCCTCACTCATGGCAACTCAGCCATGAACCCCATCGTCTACGCCTTCCGCATCAAGAAGTTCCGGACAGCCTTCCTGCAGATTTGGAACCAGTACTTCTGCTGCAAAACCAACAAAAACACTACCAGCACCACCTCGGCTGAGACAGGCAACTAGGAACTCGGAGAGAGCAGAGAGGGGCCTCTGTGCCCACCCAGTCCACACCCGGACTCTGTTTCAGGAAGGGGTAGTAAGGACCTGATGGATTCTGACTTCAGCAGGCCCCTGCAGTCCCCACAGCCACCCAGGGGGTTATTTATTCACAAGCATTGTACTGTTTGGATATTGTAGCCTGCACTGTTCCTTTCTGGTTTAGGATTTTTTCTCCCTGTTTGTTTTTGTTTTTCATTTTTTTAAGCATTGTCAAGTATTTAAGGAGAAATTGTACAGGCAAACATGCAATTTATCTTCATGCAAATAAAGTCCAGTGATCCAAACCACCCAGAAGGTGCCCTGCCATTGATGGAGACCTTCCATGGTGTTGGTGGTGCTGGGGGCACCTAATGCTGTGACCCCGTGTCTGTGGAGCCATGGGGGTATCTGGGCACTGGGACAAAGGGGTGCCTGTGGGAGTGAAGATGCTGCAAACCAGGAGAGCCCAGGGAAGTGGGATTTCTGAAGAAATTAAGTTTGAAAGCCCTTTCTTTCCCCTCTGTAACCAGGGAGAGGTGAGCTGGAGACTGAGACATGGAAAGAGATAGGAAAAGTCTTCCCATGGCATTGCCAGCACCCACAGGGTGGTGAGCCCACCACCTTGCAGAACAAAGGGTCAGTTTCCAGCTCTCAGCAGAGAGCTACCAGAGAGGTAGGCAGAGGTGAGTGTTGATGAATCCCTTAAGCATAATCCTACAGAACTCTGCAGAAACTGCTTTTGCTTCTCCAATGGCTCCCCATGGGTCCTAGTAGCACCCACTACCCCTGCGAGCTGCACCCAGGGAGTGTGCTGTCTCCACGTGTCTTCTCTCTCCCTTTACTCTGGTTTTGAATCATATTCCCTTCTTTCTCCTGGCTATTTTCTGTGAAATGCAGTAGCAAATCTCTCCCAGGCTGTTCATCTCACACCTCCCATGTTGCTCCCTCCCACCCTCCCTGTGCAGCCAAACTCTTTTGACTGAAACATTGTGGGTTGATGCAGCCAATCTCTGCAGCCCAGGAGGGAGAGGGGAACCTGGACTCCTCTGGGAGCAAGTGGGGGACAGCTACAGGCCACCATGTGGGTATTGATGCTGCCACAGGGCACTTTGACACCCCTGAAGTTCAGCTGGAGATGGACCATCCCTCATCCAGCTCTGGTCCCTCTGGATGCTGTGAGAGCCAGTCCCTGGTCTGCAGCAAGATGTCCTCCAGGGCTGAAGCAGTGGTAGGAAAAGTTAATTTGAGTTGATCTGGATTCTTGTCTTATCAGCATCCCTTGTTCACCAGGCTCCCATTGGAAAGAGAGGTCCTATGACCCTGGCCCTGCCCCAGCAGGGTCATGCTCCTCAGAGGGGACATCAGCAGTGGGCAAAGTGACTACAGCAAGTTCCCACAGAGTCTGGGGGTGCAGAGAGGAAAAGGACCTTGGATGAGTGAGATTTATGGGTGATTTTTAGCAATGTTGGGAGTGTGCAGCACAGTCATTGGGGCAGCCAATGGGGAGCAGAGGAGTCCCTTCTCCCACAGCTGCAGTCAGCTCTGTTTAGCTCGGAGGGATTAGGAGGGCAGCAAGGAAGAGGAAGAGGAGGTGGAAGGCTCATCCACCTACATTTTGCAGGGGCCCTGATGTATCTCCAGGCTCCTGGCTCAGACCACACTGGGAAAAATGAGAGCAGAGCAAAAAAAAAACAATGGCAAAGAGAGGAGAAAATCCTTTCCTTAGTCCTCATCACCAGTAGAGGGGTCCTGAATACCCTACCAACCTTCCCACAGTGTAGATGATGCTGTGCTGGTGCTGAACCCTTGGGAACAGCAATTCCCCATGGACTTCAGCTCACACCCCCATCCCAGGCATCACTAGGTGCCCTGGGGCCAGCACTGAACTTCTCACATGAGAGTGAGGCTTTGGCTCATCTCATATCTGCCCCATGGCTCCTTTGCCCAGTGCAGTGACTCCCATACCTCCACCTTGTCATATCCTGTGCCAGCTCTGGCCAGAGCCAGCACCTCCTGGAAAGTGCAGAGGGAAGTGTGTCAGGTCTCATGGAGCACCATTATCAGTGGTGCCTGAGGATACTGCAGCCTCAGGCTAGTGCAGAGAGGAGACCCCTGGCCGAGGCCGTGGTCCTGCACAGCAGCACCTTGCCTTCAGATTAGTGCTGCTGTTTGCCCGGCTCTGACTCCCACTTGCATCTTATTTCTGCTGCTTTTCTGGAATGATGTTTTGGCTGGATCCTTGCTAAGGTACCCAGGAACCTGGTGACTGGGAGCTCATAAATTAAAGGGCACGTGAATGGTTGCTCCATTAAAAATAACATACAGTGGATTTTTCCACTCTGTGCTCTCCAGACCTTTCCCGAGGAGCCTCACTAAAAGTGGATGTTGTCGCCCACCTCAGTCCCTGTGGGGTTACAAACACAGTCTGTGCTCTGTAGGACTGAAATAAGGAAAGGGCACAGTATGCAGCATGACAGAGTCCTGGAGATCAGCCTGCTTCCAGACCCTGTCCCTGAAAGGCCAAGGCCATGTGCCCAGGTGTCAGGGACACCAAGGGAGACAGAACACCCCTAGCAGTTTCCAGGGCTGGGTGTGAGCATGTCAGAGAAAACCAGCTCTCCACTTGCTAGCTGGGACTGCAACCTCCACTCTGTGGCATTACCACCAGTACCAACCACTTCAAAAATCCATCCAGTGGGATAAAATTAATCCAGCAATGGGATAAAATTAATCAAACAATGCCCTCTGATGGTGGAAACAACCCTGGCGTGGATGGTGCTGCGTCCCTGGGAACAGCAACACTCCCTGGACTTCAGCTTGGGCTGAAGGCGTCTGGGGACAGATGGGGACAAAGCAGAGGGGCTACAGGAGAGACAGTGCAGAGACAGGTCTGATTAATCACAGGCATTGCCCAACTTTGCTCTCCGTGGCACCAAGGGTAAGATGGGCTCTGATCTGTGGATGCAAGGCTGGATTTGCATCTACACTGGCAATGCCTGGGCCAGCCAGGGCATGCTCAGGATGTGAGTTTGGCCCCATGACAGAGCTGCCACACAGCTGGGAGAACTCCTACCCTCATGCACCCCAAACCAAGGGAGAGGTGGTGCTGGTGGAGAGATCACCCCATGCTGCTGACTCTGGGTAACCATGTGTTCCATGGGTCATTCTGGGCTCTGGTGTCTGCCCTGAGCTGGCCCAGAGCTCAAGTGATAACTCACCCTGCACATGAGCCACCATCTCACAGGGACGGGTCCTCTCCTCTGGATAACACATCAACATGTCCTGTGCCCACCATGGGGAGGTGACAGCTCCTGGCTGAATCACTGCCTCACTGGCGTGAATAAGAAAACTGCACTTCAATATAGAAGCATTAAGATGCCACAACATTGATGTGGCTTTTCTTTTTCCCCAGCCAGAATCATTCCCCTGCTCCAGAAGGAAATCTTTCCACATTTTCTTTCTCCTTGTTGGGCTCCTTCTGGTTTAGTAATCTCTCTATGTGTTTCATAAACCTGGTCCTTCCTTTCCAAGCTCAAAACCCATCTCCTCCAGCCTTGGCTGGGTGTGATCCTCTGTGACCCCACAGCAGCCCTGGCACATCTCTACACTCCCCCACCCAAGCCAACCACACAATAAGCAGGACAGAGGGGTTTTGTGGCTTTAATTAGGACCAAAGTCCCTCGGCTGGGTTTGTTTTATTGTTGCAGCTAACGACAGGTTCAGAGGGGGCCATGCCATGGCAGGCTGAGTTGCAGCCCCCAAAAGGACTGCCAGGGAGGGGCAGCCCAGCAGGCAGCAAAGACCATGGCCAGGGACATCAGCACCTGTCCTGCCACTGCCTGGCACCTGCAGGATCCACCTGGAAGAAGAAATGAGATCCAAGTCCTGCAAGGGCACCAAGAGAGCTCTGGTCAGGGATAGGTGGGAAACATGTCCCTCCCTCAGCTCTAATTAAAGACAAACCCAGCCACATTTACAGCCCTTCCTCCACCTCACCAAGGGACAGGTTTCCCTCAGGTTCATCATCCCACCCCTCCCATGCATCTCCAGCCATGGGACAAGGAAGACCCGAGCTGGGACTCCATCAGCAGGTGATAAGGATTAATCCAGGACACTCAGCCCACTCCAGCCCCCTGAAGTGATCCACCTTCTCTCCATCCTGGTGCCCCAACCCAGACCTACCTTGCTCTTTGTCTTGTCCTCCCATCTTGTCCTCATTTGGGCACTGCAGGAGAGCACAGGAGACAAAACCCCCTGAACTCCCCTTGTCTTACTCCACTTCTGACTCCCAAAGTGCCTGTGTCCTCACCCCAATGCGCACCTGCACATCCCAACCCTGCACACCCCATCCTTGCACACACCTGCTCCAAACAATCCCACACACCACCATCACTGCAGGCCATTGTCCCCCAAGATCCTGGGTGACTCCCAGGTGCTCTGTGTCCACAGCACAATGCCAAACTCATCCTCCTTGGCCAAATGGGCTGATCCCCCAGTGTGGGCAGCAGGGCAGGGGGAGATTCTGCCCCTCTGCCTCACTCAGGTGAGACCCCACCTGCAGAGCTGCCCCCAGCCCTGGGGTTCCAGCACAGGAAGGACACAGGAGCTGCTGGAGAGAGCCCAGGAGGCCACAGAGCTTCTCCAAGACCTGGAGCCCCTCTGCTCTGGAGCCTGGGAGAGCTGGGGGATGTTCACCTGGAGAAGTGAAGGCTCTGCAAAGAACCTAGAGCTCCTTCCAGTGCCTAAAGAGGCTTCAGGAGAGCTGGAAAGGGACTTTGCTTCAAGTGTCTGGAGAGACAGGGCAAGGGGGAATGGCTTCCCATTCCAGAGGGCAGGGTTAGATGGGATTTTGAGAAGGAATTCCTCCCTGTGAGGGTGGTGAGACCCTGGCAGAGGTTGCCCAGAGCAGCTGTGGCTGCCCCATCCCTGGAATGTGTCCACAGGTTGGATGGGGCTTGGTGCACCCTGGGACAATGGAAGGTGTTCCTGCCCATGGCAGGGGGTGGGACTGGGTGAGTTTTAAGGTTTTTTTTCACCCAGACAATTGTTCTGTGACTCCACAGAGCCCTTGCACAGCTGCACTGAGCATGTATGTGCTTGTGGGGCCATGTGCCTGTGGCCATCTGGGTCAGCACTCCTGGAGTGTCCAGCAGCAGCCCCCACAGAGCTGAGCAGTGACTCTCTGCCACACACCCTGTGCCACACCAACAGCCCTGGAGCTTACACAGGGACCGGGGTGCTGGGGTTGCCAGATTGGAACACTACCTGCATGGAAAGTGAGGCAGAGTGTGTATGGGAGCAAGAGTGTGCTCAGAAGCCATGGGATGGGAAATAGAAGTGTTTAAAGACACCTGGCCAGCACAGGAACACGCAAGGGGTGTGTGGGCAGTGATCCTTCCACAGGCCGAGGAGCGGCTGTGGGAGCCACATGGAATAGGTCTGTTCTGGATGCTCTGCTGAGGCAGGGAAATGTGAGTGAGAACTGTGGGCAGGATGCCACAACATAAATCAGAGCAGCCCAGGTGCAGAGGAGGAGGTTCAAACACCCCCCTCCCCCATGCCTGGGACAAGAGCAGGGGTAGCCAGTGCTAGGCCAGTCCTCCAGCAGCTCTTCTGGCTCTGACATTTCTGTTTTCCTTCCCATTTTTTTTCCCCATGAATAAGGGTGAAAGGTGATTTCAAGAGGCTTCCAGACCATAAACCCAAGAAGACCAAAGGTGCAGCTCCACAGGGCTGCCCAGTGTCCTCAAACTCCCTCTCAACCAGGATCAACACAAAACAGGGACAAATGACAGCACTGGGAAAGTGAGACCTGGCAAAGACAGGCAAGGGCTCCTGCTCCTCCTTCCCCTCAACCAATCTCACCTTTCACATCCAGTCTGCAGTCTACTGAGGCTTCCCCCAGGGGGTTCACAGCCTTGCAGGTATAGACACCCCCATCGAAAGGGCCAGGCTTGCGGATTTCCAGGGAGCACACGCCCTGATCAATCAGTGCTATGTATTTGGGATCTTCCCGGATCTCCATCTGATTTTTCAACCAGATGATTTTGGGCTGAAAGTTTAGAGCAGGAACAGAAATGAGAAACCTAACTGGCCCCAAAATGTAGCCAACTTTCTCTGCCTTTGCCTTGGCTCTGCCCAAAGCTTGTGGCCATGGTGGGATTCACAATCAGAAATATTTTGAAGATCCAAATCTCCCATTTGTAAGCCCTAACCACTGCTCCACCCTTCCTCCCCCAGCACAAAGGAAACAGGACATGGCTTGATTTAGAACCAGTCTCCCATCTCCATGCAGAAACACCCCAAATGTACCCCAGTTTGATTCAGAGAGCAGCTGCAGCCCCTTAATCTCACCCAACTCTAGTCCAACAGCACCAACCATCTCCCAGATACCTCCAGCCACGTTGCAAAAAACTCCACTGGTGTCTCCAGGCCAAGGTTATGCTGTCCATGGAGGAGCCACTGACCTGGGGGAAGCCCCGGACGGAGCAGAAGAGGTGAGTGCTGTAGCCCCGTGTAGTTGTTCGGTCTGTCAGGGGCTGTGTGAACTTTGGAGGCTCCATCATGTCCCGCTGGGGGATCTTCTCTGGCTGGTAAGTGGTTTCTAAGGAAATAATTTAATCTAGCTGAGGCAGACCTCAGGCTCCTGGGCTGACCGACACAGCACAATTCAGCACAATTCAGTACAAAGTACCCAAACCCACTTCTGTTCCCTCTAGTAAGAAGCCAGATGTCACTTGGCCTGACCCAAGGACCTGTCCCTTAGCTCAGAGCAGCCCTGTTTCCTCATCCAATCATGACATGCCCAGGCCCTGCAAGGAACAGGGGGGATGCCAATCCCCAAACTCACTGTAACACATCCTGTGTGCAGCAGGTTGGACCCAGGCCAGGCATATTCTGGATCTCCCACTCCAGCCCCAAATCTTAATCCACAAAAACAAGAGCTGGAGGGAAGCTCTGCAGATGGCAGACACCCTAGGTCACTGTGTGCTACCAGGGAGTAGGATGGAAATAGATGGAAGGAGAGCACGGATAGTTGGAGATTTGGCCCTGAGCTGTGGGGCCAAAGCCAGGGCTGTTCTGACCCTTCCCAGCTCCTGCCTCCATCTCATCCCAGGGATGTCCATGCCTTGGTTCCTCTCAGGGGGCTAAGCATGGCACAAGCTTTCGCCAAAGGAGAAATGAGGTGCAGAGGCAGGCAGGGGACCTCTGGACCTTGGGGATGCTCAGCCTCACCCCTGCTGGTCTTGTTCTGGGGACCAGCCCAGCAGCATCAGCACAATTCCAAGGAAGCCCTACTGGCTCACTGGTCAGGACCACTCTTGGCTACCACCCTCCCCAGCCCCTCAGCCAGGGACATGTCCCCACTTGTCTTCTCAATGTAGGCCACCCCAGAGGCTATGGCAGCACTGTCGCTGAGCCCGCAGATGTTCTCAGAGAACACTCGGAAGGAGTAGGTATTGCCAATGATGAGGTCGGAGATGGTGCAACTGGTGCGAGTGCAGCGCTCCAGCACTGTGAACCATTTCTGGAAGGAAAAAAGGAGGAAAAAAGAGAGCAGTGAGGAAATACAGGTTGTGACAAGGATGGAGAATGTGTGGGGTGAGGCAGGGAGTGCAGCTATCCCTATCCCACCAGGGCATCCCCAGCAGCAGGAGCACCCAGGCTTACCCCACTCTTCTTGTCTGATTTCTGCACCCTGTAGCCCTTGATCTCAGAGTTCCCATTGTCCACAGGGGGAGTCCACTCCAGGGCCACATTAAAGCCCCACACATCCACCAGCTTCAGGTTCTGGGGAGGGCCAGGTGGCTCTGCAAACACAAGTGCCCTCAGGGTGACATCTCAATTTGGTCCCCCCACATTCTGTACCTTGACCATCCTTTGACCTTGCTTTTAATCTCTTCTCACCCTGGTGCAGCACACAAGGGATAAGAAGCTGCAAGGAGCAAGGCTGGCAGAAACTCTGCATCCCCAACAGAGAAGTTCAACATGATCTTGTTGAGGATTCCACTGAAACAGGGACTCCAGAGTCCCTTGCCTTGTTGCTGTTGTATCACATCCCACCCAGAACAAGACCTACCAAACCAAGGAGGAGAAATGAGCCCCAGAGTGATCCTGCAGGGTCCCACCCTCAGCTTACCAACCACCTGGATGTCCAGGGTAGCCTTGTCCTCAGCTCCATTGATCTGCACGGTGAGCTCGTACTTGCCCGAGTCGCCGCGCTGGGCCTGGCGGATGTAGAAGATGGTGTCCCGAGCTGTGTTGCGGATGTTGATGCGGTTGGTGTCCAGGGGCTGCCCTCCCTTGGTCCAGCTCACCTCAGGCTGCGGCTTTCCCTGGAGCAACAGGGAGGTCAGGAGCCACTCTGGCACATGGTCCCAGCAGGTTCTGCTGGGAAGGACAGGTGGCAGAGCCACCTTGCTGTGTGCAGGCAGCAGCAGCCAGGTGCCACCTCTCCCATCCACCAGTACCCGTGAAAGAAGCAACAGCTGATTCCTGTCAGACTCACTAATGGGAAGCCATCAGACTCCAGGGATGAGGCTGTAACATCCTGGCTCCCCAGGGTCCTCATGGAGCAAACCCAGCTTTACTTGCCAGGGCAGAGCTGTGCTCTGATGGCCCAGGTGCTGAGCCCAGGCTCCAGCTTAACACCAGGGCTTGAACTCAGCAAACAGGGAAAATTCATATCTGGAGCATGGTCAGCACAGAGACCAAACTGTCTGTGAGACATGGCATGGACAAAGTCCCTCAGCTCAGGGGCCTCTCACTCCCTCTGCTTGGCCAGCGTGTTTCAGAGACAGCTGCCATGGTGGAGATGCTCTGGTGATGTCCCAGACAGGATGAGAGAGAGAGCGGAGGAGATGACCTCCAGCCTGGCCCACCAGTGTCAGTGTTGCTCTGCCATCACACAACCCTGGGGCTGCCTTCCTCCAAAGGCAGCTGGTCCCCTCTAAGGACCCCAGTCCTGTGCTGTGGGGTCCCAAAGGATGTGGCCAGATCCTGGACAGGAGGATGAGCTGAACTGGACTTACTGGCTGCAACAGCAGCAACAGCTAGCCCTTGTCCTGAGGTGTTTGGGGTTGTCCCACTGCAGCATCATCAACAAAGATATAGCAGGGGAAAAATGGGATCTGGCCAGGAAGAAGAGAGAGATTCCTACCACATCACCCTCTCTTCTCCCCTAAGACACAGAGACCAGGCCAAGTAAGAGCACAGTTGGACTCATAAGCTAACCTGCAGGAGCTAACCTGGAGTGAAATGCCCAGCAGATTAAAGCCCAAATCACCCACCTACCTGAAAGGGGATCATGATGTTCACAGCATCACCCACACGCCTGATGTAAGTCTCCCGCAGGTGCCGAGGCATGCGGATCTTTGGGAGCTCTGGGGATCAGGAATTCACTTTGTGAGACAAGGAACTCCCATTCCTCACCTGGCTTACCCTCCCCATACACACTCCTGCTTGGCCACCAAGAAAATCCACCCCAGCACAGCAACCTTCTCACTCTCATCTCCTGGGCAGTGCTGCTCCCCTGCAGGGCTGTGCTGGCCTCTCCCATTTTCTGTACCCCAGAATGCTATCTATCCCTGAGATCCCAAGTCACTAACCCAAGGGCAGCATTCTGATGGTTCATTCACCCCTCTTCATTACAGCCAGGCCTTGAAGACAGCCTGGCCTCAACCGGAGGAACCACAACAAAACCTATATGGAAACAAGGCAGGGAACAGCATCTCCCAGTTGGGAAATATCTTTCCCCCTGACTTTCCAAGGCATAGATCCTGACTTCCAGCAAGGACAAGACTTGGTCTTCACCTTCTCTGTGCAGTCCTGGCCACTGAGACACCAAAGAAGTGTCTGATCCTACTAGAGCTGTGAAGCCTAAGGCTCGTGACAAAGGCAAATGTCCCCACAAGGAAACATAACAAAGACAAGTAAAAACCCCACTGGAGAATGCTTATGAAGTGTGTCCCCTTCCCAGGGCAGAATATAAGCTGTACAACTCTGCCAGCTCAGTGATACCCAGGGCTCCCTCTGGAACCCCTCATAAGGGAGCTGGGAGTCACTGCCTGGGTTAAATGTGCACGAGCTTAACCCTGGGGAGGGACCTGGCCAGAATAAACCAGGCCTGAGCCAAACAGCTGTGAGAGCTGGGGAGTACAGGGACAGGCCTGACAGTCCCTGATGGCCCTTCCTGACAGCTGAGACAGTCCCTGCTCTGCTTGTGCTGTGATTTCTGCAGGGATCCATCCCTCTGTGCTGCCACTTGGGCTCATCAGTCTCAGTAGGGCAGGGAAACCTGACCTCGGGGGAGGAATGTTAATTCATGTGTGTTTTCCCCAGCTCCCATGCCTCACTCAGAGGGATGGTGCTGGCCAAGGTCAGTGGCCACAGTGACAAAGTGCCATGGTGGGAAGGCCTTTTTCCTGCCCATGTTCCCTGCAAAATGTGACTCCCATCTGATCCTTCATCTGGTTTCTCCTTGTCTCTCTCCACCTCCCAAGCCCACTCATCCCACCTGTTGTTAAGCTCCATGATGTCCGATTGCTGCTATTTAAAATCCCCTGGAGTGCTATAAATGAACTGGTAAGATTTATAAAATGCAGGCCTAGAGAAAATGTGAAGGCCAGGAGGCAACAAATGGGGAGGGAAGAAGAAGGGAGAAGAAGAAAAGAAAGGAAAAGAAAGGAAAGGAAAAGAAAAGAAAAGAAAAGAAAAGAAAAGAAAAGAAAAGAAAAGAAAAGAAAAGAAAAGAAAAGGCAAAGTGGGGAGGGAAGAAGAAGTGATCTAAAAGAAAGAAAAATGAAAAGAAAAGAAAAGAAAAGAAAAGAAAAGAAAAGAAAGAAAAGAAAGAAAAGAAAAGAAAAGAAAAGAAAAGAAAAGAAAAGAAAAGAAAAAAGAAAAGAAAAAAGAAAAGAAAAGAAAAGAAAAGAAAAGAAAAGAAAAGAAAAGAAAAGAAAAGAAAAGAAAAGAAAAGAAAAAGAAAAAGAAAAGAAAAAAGAAAGACCCAGTAGATTAAGTTGTGTGTGGGTCTCTCAGCTCGTTCGGTTTTACACCTGTACATGTGCCTGGGACAAAGCTCAGGCAGCAGGGACGGGGTGTGGAAAGCATGATCTGTGCATTTGGCATCTCATGCCATCCCTCACACCCCAGTTTTCCAGTTCATGAGGTTTGATGGGATGGTTTAGAGGTCAGAGGTGAACAGGTGCAGCCACCACCCCTAAGTCACATTCAGCTCCTCTGAGCACACTGGGAAGATGGACCCTGCAGGACCCTATCCACAGGCTGATAGTCTTCTCTAAGCCTTTTCCTATGAAAAGCTGGTGGTTCCTGGAATAACTTTTGTCAGTATTACTATTTTTAGGCAGATGAAAAATCTAATGTGTTGAATAACAAGAAAACTTGAACATTAATAATTCCTTCTAGAGGGAAAATGAGTCTGTATTTGCTGTTTGATGAGTGAAAACTGGCCCTGCCCTCCTGTATCAGCCGCTGCACATTGGCAGCACCCTGAGAGGAATGTGAGTCTTGCTAAGCATGGGAGAAACTCATTCATTAGCGAGTTCAGCATGATTAAAGTTCCCATGCTCCAGACAACCAGCTCTTGACTTCCCTGAGCTAAATAAACAAAGCTGTCCAATGTGTGCTGTGGCATATTCGGGATGTAACACGGCCAAGGGGAGGAGACGTGCTCAGGAGCAGGTGGATTCTGAGCTAGTGCCATGAAATGGGAAAATGTGTCTCTGCCTTTTGAGTCCTTCACCCCCAAAGTTTCAACATCAGCAAGATTGGTGAGGTCAAGAATCTTCTCCCAAGGGAATTGGACACAGTCACTGAGAAAAACATCTCAGTTATAAAGGCTGAGCAGGAGGACAGGGCCAGTTTGGCCAGTTCATAGTTGGGCTGGATGTGAGAGGCTGTTCATGCTGCAGGGATGGACAGAGATTTCACACAGGAATTCTGCCCTCAGGAGCAGTACTCACGGAGGATCTCCCTGATGAGCACAGGCTGCTCCAGAGTGGCCGGAATGCTGGCTCCACCGGCACTGACAGCCATCACACGCACATGGATCTTGTCCCCGGAGCTGAGGTTTGGGATTGTATAGCGGGTGGAAAGAAAAGGCTCCTGGTTCACAGCTTTCCAGTCTGAATCTGTAACAGACCCAGCACAGCACTTTGGATGTGCCATGGACAGACAGACATACCCTGAGCAGCAGGATCAAGGCCTAGGTGAGACCTAGAGGGAAAGAATCCCTTTCTTGGAAATGTGAAATGATTCAGGGCACCACCAGAAAAAGGGACTTTGGAGGGGAGGTTGCCCACCCTTGCCAAGGAGTGTGGGGTATGAAGTACTGGCAGGAGCTCAGCACTAGAGTACGAGGAAATTTGCAAGCAAGAAAAGGCACTGGGCCAGCGAACACATCCCTGCTGACCAGGTGCATTTCTGAAAGGAAAGATCCTTGGAACTCCTTGTCAGCCACTCTGCTTCTCTCACTGCCCCAGGACAACACCGGGGCACAGCATGGCCTCCACAAACCCCTTCACACTGGGGTAAGTCTGCTCAGGACCTGCTCCTCACCAGATAGACCTCTCCAAGTGTTTTTCCTGCTTGTAAAGGATGTCTCGAACTCAGTCCAAGCCCAGCCTTCCCCCAGCCCCAGCGAACACGGCCTTGTCATGTTCCAAACCTCTCAAGATGTTTCTCATCTTAGAGATGAGAAAATAAACTGCCCCAGGCCCCCAAGGACTGGGCATCCCAGGTGGGCAATGAGAGTGACCCATATATGCCAGGGTGTGCCAAGCTCCCATGTGCACTTTCAGAGCAAGAAGGTTTATTTGTTGATGCCATTGGAGCAGCCAAATCTCATCTGATCCTCTTTCCCTTCACCACTGGCATTGCTCAAATCAGCCCTAACTCAAATCTCACCGTATTTTAGTCAACCAGAGTCTTGTACATACCCAAATATAGTAGTCCTGTGGCCCCACAGTGATGACAAAGGGACTAGAGTTCTCTCGACCTCCAGCAGACACAAAGCAAGCCAGGAGAGCATCCAGAGTGGACCCTTTGGGTGCTGTCAGACAGATCCCTCCAGGAATGGCTGCATCTTTCCTTGTCCCATGTAAGGGCCTTCTCACACATCCCACCTAGTTGTGGTAACCTCTCCACCCCCAGTCCAATGATGGAAGCCTCCCACAGCCAAGAATGTGTCCATCATGTGTGCCACAAGCTAAACAGCTGAGGATCAAATTCCCTGATGTCCATTGGCCACCTGGGTCTCCCAAACCACTCCAGCTCAGCCTCCCCTTGCAGACCCCACCAACTATACAGACCCTTCACTCTCGAAGCTCAGCAGAGCTTCAAGAGAGTGTCCAAAACACAAATCTTATCCACCCACCCCATTCCACTGACCAGCAATACAACTGGAGAACTGTGGATAATTGCTGGATAATTGCTGCCACCTTCCAGCCCACCTCCATCTACCACAGCCCCCCTCCTTTCAGACATAATCAAGTCTGCTGGTACATGCCCAGGACCCTTCCCTTCCACATCCTCCCATTTTATCCTCATTCCTTCCATGCTTCCTTTTGGGCAAACATGGGAGGATTGAACTTTTTCCCCCTATTTTCTTGGATTACCATTCCAGCCCCAGGTTTCTGCAGATCTGGAGCTCATCAGAGACCATACCCAGAGGTGTGTTGGTCTCTGCTCCACACTAAAGCTGGACATAGGAGTGACTCTAAACCTGCTCCAAGCCCTTGATAAAGACATCACTACTGTCTGAGGCCAATGGGATGCCCTGTTCCTTCACGGATAAGAAATAACCATTCAAAATGGATCTTTTTGGGCAAAGAAAGGGAATTGTTGCTGGGGGAAATGCTCTGCTGAGTTTCACCCAGCTCCATCCCATCCCACAACCATGCACCATCTCTCTATACTCGCAAGGCAGGAAAGACCAAACCTACTTCCATCTTTGCAGATCTCCACCACATATCCATCCAGGCCCGCCCGGCCCATCTGCTCTGGGGCTTTCCAGGTCAGCGTGAATGAATTTTCACTTACTTCTTCCACAGCCAAGGATAAGGGGCAGCTGGGTGGCTCTGTAACAAATCCACAATGGTCAGGCAGGGCTCGAGTACCACGGCTCTAGGAGGGCAATCACTCCACCTCCAGGTCTGTCTTCAGCCCACCTAATCCCCAGCCCTTCTCCCATTGCAAAAATATCCTTGATGACTTCATCCCCCCGTCCCTTCTCCCTGGCATGTGCCCACACCAAGCCTTGCTTATGTCCCCTCCCCACTCCAGTGTTCCCCACTCACCTTCCTTTGGTTTCTCCGGTTTAGGTTCAGGAGCTGGGGTTTCATCTAGGGGAGCTGGGGAGCCTTCTGCAGGCACTGGAATCACTTCTGTTCCAGCTTCTGTGGGGATGGGAGAAGGTTCATCTGTGGGGGCTGGGGACTGCTCCGGGGGATGCTCAGGGGCTGGGGGCTCTTCAGTAGCTGGGGCTGAGGCTGCTTCTTCCTTTGGGGCTGCTTCTTCCTTTGGGGGTGCTTCTTCCTTCGGGGCTGCTTCTTCCTTCGGGGCTGGCACTGCCTTTTTCTTGGCAGCTGCAGGAGCTGTTTTTTTGGCTGGAGGTGCAGTTTTGCCAGTCATCGCTGCAAAACTTAGGGGCTGGGCAAGGGGATGTTCTGGGGTCTCTGCTCCAGGGTCTCTGCTCTCTCTTGGGGTTCCTGCTCCAGACAAAATAGCTCTCCTTTGGATCTTTGGTCTGGACTCTGGGGCTGGGGTCCTGGCTCACAACCAGGTGTCTCCACTCTGGACTGATGGTCTCTGCTCAGGGTCGGCTGTGCTGGGAGGGGGGAACCAGGTCACTGAGCCAGAACAGGGGCTGGGTGACTTTTATAGGCTTTGGCTGGCACTTGTCACCTCCCTGCAAACCAATCTGCCTGTGCAGGCGGGACTGCCAGGAATAGCCACCCGGGACCTGCACATTCAGCAGCCCCAGCTGCCCCCTCCTATGGGATGGCAGCACACGGGCCCGGCCCCCCCAGCGGCCCCCCTGGACTCACTCAAGACTGTGTAGGCCAGGGCCAGGTCACCTTTATTTGGGGACATGGCTCCTGTCCCCAGCACCAGCACCCCTCTGGCTAAGCGCTTCCCCACCCCCACTGCCACCTCCTCTGCCACCCACTGCCTCCCAGTCCCCACAGACTCTCCCTGGACCCCCTCATCCATCCCCCTTGCCTTCATTAGCCCCTGCATTAACACCAGACTCCCACTCCAGCCCTCCCTGTTAATCCTGCATTGACCCCCCAACCCACGTGCTCCCCTTCATGTCCTCCCATAGTCCCTGTAATCCTGGACTCCTCTCATCCCTCTGTCCTTCCTCAGCCTCATCCTCAATCCCAGTGAGTTGGAAGAGGTTGGAAGACAATCTTTGGGCTCATCTGGACCAACCCAGCTGCCCATATCCCTAACCTAAATTTCTGGGGAAGATAAATCACTCACCAGCCCCATGCCATGTTCTCCAGCCTCTGTTCTGCCCAATCAACCATCCTTGTCCATGGAGACTGGTCACCCCAGAACTCGTGCCCAGCCACCCTACTGTTACTCCAAAACTCAGATTCACACCAAATCCCCACAATGACCCAAGAAAGCTCCATTAATCCTATGGGTCATAAACTACTCACCCCCTGCTTGTTCCTGTTCTCTTACTTGCCCTCATGCTGTGCATAAAGTGAGTCCTTCACCCCCAAATCTACTAAAAGTGTATCTGTATCCCTAACCTTCCTGCAATCTGGGTTGAGAGAGTGTCTTCCACATTTCCCAGCTAATTCCCTGTCTCCAGGGTTGTTGCTATGGAGCAGCCAGGCAAGCCTGGCTCTCCTGGCTGCTGGTCCACCAGCTCACAATTCTGTGGTCCCCAGGAAACACCTCCAGACGTGGACATCAGGGTCAAGAGGCATCTCTGAGACAGTCAGAGCATGAGGCATGTTCTCTGCCAGAGCCAGATGATCCCAGCTTTGCTAACAAGGGGCTAGTTTTCTAGGTAGGGGGAGCTTCCAGGAATGGGAGGGAGAGAACATCATTGGCCAGGCTGGTCTTTAAATGGATGGTGACACCCCAAAAGAGAGCCTGAGGGATGCACCCCCGCTGAAGCAGCATGGCCTTCCTGCTCCAGGAGGGATATTTTTTCTCTCCTGGTTATTTGGTAGCAGGACAAAGCCAGTATACCACGAGATGATGTTGGTGCCTCAGGGAGGGTCTGTTTGCCTCCAAATTATGTGATAACACAGATGTTCCTTGATTACTTCCCCAGTGAGGAGGAATATGACTAGTCAAAGTTCTGCCTTACCCAAAACACCCCTAGAATGCCTAAGGCATGAGGTCCTTGAGGCAGGAGAGAGTGATATATGGCTCCCAGGCATTTCTGCTGCCTGCATGGATGGGTAGTGGCTGTTCCTTTCCCAGAGCACCTTGGAGTGGCTCAAAATTGCCAAGTCGGTCAAAAACCAAAAAAACCCCTGCAGTTGCTCTAGCCAGAGAGAGGACAAGTCCTGCTGCCCAGCACGGTAAGGAAGGACTGGAGGGGATCATCCGTTCACCCTGCTCCTGCTGTCTTTTCCTCCTGGGGGTCAATTGAAGAAGCTCTAATTTCTTGGCCCACCAGGATTTCATCCTGCCTTGGATATCCTTGGCCCCTCCTTGACTCCTCCACTTGACCCCTCCACATAGGCCATGCATTGATGACTCTTCCCATCAGCTCACAGGTGGCCAGTTCCAGACTCCCACAAACATCTGCTCAGGCATCTTCCCTGTGTCTTTCTCAATCATGATGTCTAATCTGAACAAAAACCCCACTTCATTGAAAAAAAAAAAAAAAAAAAAAAATGCTTGTATTGTTTACATGTTAAGAGAAGCAATTTAAAGAGCTCAGAAAGAAAAATAAATCAATACCAAAACTGCAGTTCATAAGGAAATGAGCACTCAGATTTCTCTCTGATTTCAGTTTGGGGGAGTGCAGCTGAAAATTAAATACTTTCCCCAGGAAAAACGAAGAACATCAATGCAATCACTTCACTTGAAATTTAAATTTGAAAGAAACTTGGTTTGTCAACCTGCTCCATAACATTTGAATGTTTTTGCTCTGTTGATTCAGGGGGTGACTAATAGGTGATGAGCAAATGAGTCAATATGATTTATCATCCACTCTTATCTGGGCTGTGTTACTAGAGTTTATTGGCATCTTGTTTATTCACATGTTGGGCAAGCACTGGGTGTTGAGCAAACCCCAGCAGAGAAACACCGAGGAGCTGTTGCTGTCGATGGCAAAGGCATCAAGGTACATTTCCCCAATTCCAAGTCAAAGGGTTTCCCACAGGCTCCAGAGGCAGGAGTCAATGTTTCCCTACCCACCACAATGGCTTCAACAACAGAGATGGAGAAACTGCTGCCAGGAGGTGATTTCACCACCCAGGACAGAAGTGGGCTGCCCCAGTCCCCAGTTTTGGGTAAGGGAGCTCAAATTCATCTGGTGATGGAAATAAAAATCACAGGAAGGGAGCTGTTCCTGCAGGCAGCTGGAAGGGTTGAATATTAAAAGTATAGTGATAATTTAAATATCTGCACATTTTTGCCTGAAACTGTAAGTGTTTCAGGATTTAGCTGAAATACAGGTTATCCCTGTATTCCAGTGAGAAAAAAATCTCTTCCTACAAAAAGCTTATACTTTTTTTGACCCACATTTCAAGCCCACTGAGTCTCTGATACATTTCCTTACTTATTTTCCAAGTGAGTATAGGTCCTAAAGAAGGGGAGCATCGTTTATGCCTGAAAGGATCAGATCCTCCTCATGCCACTGTTATTCCAAGTTATTTTCAGCTGTGTCTGTTTGACAGGATCCCATTGCAAAGAGGTGAATTTGTCCCCCCAAAACATCAGATCAGCCCATCCACCCAGACTCCCAGTTCAGGAAACCAGAGACCTTGCCAGGTGGAATGGGGGAAGCCTCGTGAATGCCTTCCCCATCATGACAGCTGGTGTGTCGGTGCAGGGAGATGGAAGATGCTTCCGACAGCTGGGGCAAATCCTGGAGGCTTCCAGAGATTAGGACTATCCCCTAAACAGGGCTCCAGGATTAGACATGAGGTGGTGAGACCTTCCCACTTGCACATCATAAAGCAAAGGGAAGATGCCAAAGCCTGGAATAAACAAGGAGCTCAGGGTGCGAAGGGCTTCCTTGAAGCTGACACATCCTCTGTGCTCATCCCCTCCTGTCCCTGTCCCCATGAACATCTCTGGAGATCCTGGTGGGCTCTTTGCACCCCAGCAGGAGTATGAAAGCAGCAGATGAATGTCACACCTGGGCCACTGCAGGCTCTAGGCATGGTGTCATCTGGTCCTTGGCACAGCCATAGGTGTGGCCATGGCAGAGGACAGAGCGCCAGGGGATCAGCATGGGTGTCAAAAAAGAGAGTCACCCACAGCCTGTATCAGGGGATACCCAGGACTGACAGGGTCCCCACTGCTAACCCCAGTGAGATAAATTCAAAGTCACTGAACAGGACAGAGAAGGAACCATCCCCACCTCCCTTTGGCTACATCCAGCCCTGCAGACATTGTGTGGGCTGTGAGTCCATGGGAGACGTCATAGAAGGCCAGAAAAATGCCCAAATCCCCTGAATTTCAGCAGAAAGGATGTGCCAAAGCCCCTTCAGGGGGACTATTGCTGGTGGTTACTGTAGCTGATTCCTGTGTGGGTCTGTGCTGTTCCTGCCCTCCCCTGTCCCCTTTCCAGGGTTAACTCAGATCTCCAGAAAACCAGGGAGCTCATCTGGAAAGCACACAGTGGCCAACCACAAATGCCAGCAGGGCATTTAGGTAGGCAGGCTCAGTGTTCTTCCTACCATCTCCCTTATCCCATGTCCCTGCTCCTGGCTTCAGATCCAGCTCCCAGCAGCATTTCCATCCTTGCTGTCACTGTGATATTCACAGAGCACTGAGTCAAACAGACAGGGCAGGCAGCAGGTGGGCTGGGACCAGGCATGATTTCCATTTGTCTGTCACACACAAGTGGACACTTACTTCATCCAAAAAAAATGACTGCAGGCAGGGGGTCCAGTCCTGACCTGGGACACAGCCCCAATTCCCCTCCCAAAGGCCCCAGGAAAGGACCTGTCCAGGTGTCACCTTGGGAAAGGAATTTTAAGCAAGTATTGCTTTAAAATATTCTTGTCTAGTCTAGAAAACACAACCAGCTCATAAAAAGACATCCAGGAGCATCTCTGAGGTTCTGAGGGGCATCTCTTGCCTGGTGGACATCCCTTGGTGGGCACCAGTACAGGGTTCTAATGGCCACAGGCTCCAGAGTTGTCCATGTCACTGGGTGCAGCCCAGCTCACCCCAGCAGCACTCAGAAGCACCAATTTGATTGACTGACTCTCCAGTAACCCTTTTTTCAGAGAAAAAGTTGTCCAGCCCTGACACAAGCTGCCCAGGGCAGTGGAAGAGTCCCCAGCCCTGGAAGGATTTAAAAGCCTTGTGGATGTGGCAGCTGAGGGTATGGGTTGGTGGTGGCTTTGGCAGTGCTGACTTAAGGGTTGGACTCAATCATCTTAAGGGTCTTTTCCAACCTAATTGATTGTCTAATTCCATGATCAGTCAGGGTTCACTCACCTCCAGATCCCCCAATGTGACAGCTCTAGCTGGTCTATAGCTGCACAAATAATTTGGCCATGACAGACACTCAACCAGCGTAGCTCATTAGGGAATTTGGATAAACAAGTCCCTGGACAGGTCAGATTCAAGTTCCAACAGGGGACCTCAGCCAATCCCTATGAACCATGGATACACCTACATCACTGGCCAGTGAGCTGGGCAGAGCTAACACCTGTGACCAATCAGGTGTAAGAATGGGAAATTAGAAGCCCCTATGAAAGAGGGAGCACCTCAATAATAAAGGTGGCAGTTGTGCATGAACGCAGTTGTGTCTTGTCACTTGTCTGTCTCCCTCCTGCAACAATCCAGTATCAGCTCACTGAGCATCAGGGTGGGTGCCCAGACTTGCACTCTCCCTGCTGGGATCAGGAGCTGCCTGAGGCAGGGGATGTAAACACCCAGAACCAACTTTTGGGCTGTTATTTTGGGGCTGTAATGGGATTATTCTCCTCCAAAATGGGTAGGGTAGAAACATAGGAAAACCCACGCAGAGATGTCCTGTTACTTGCTTGGAGCTAAGCCAGGGAGCTCTGTGTTCCCTCCAACCTGTGACAGCACTGCAGTGATAAAACCATTTCAGAGAGGCATCAGCTGCTGCCCACAGCCAAAATGGTTCCCTCAAGGCCACCTGTGGGGCCACCACAATTACAGTCACAGTACAAGGGGACAGCAGAGCCTGAGCATGAGCTGCAGGGCAGGAGCTCCAGGGCAGTGACCTGCAGCAGCTGTACCCAGGGCCAGCTGGGCCTGAGCGTGCCGGGCCAGCAAGAACCCTCACGCACCTTGGCACCACAGCTGTCACCTGCAGTGTGCCCAGGAGCAATGTCAGTCCTGGGGCATTGCTCTGCCTGGGGTGGGTTTTTTCTAGCCCTGCCCTTCTTCTGGGGCTGCCAGCAGGAGCTCACCTAGAACAGAGAGCCCACAGGGACAGGTCTGTGTCAGCCTCGCTCTCTTCAGTCATACCCGGAGAGGATATGAGAGTCACCTCTACCAAAGCTTGGGGACGGCAGCTGGAGATGCCAATAAGATTTTGTCACCACCTCCCTGCCCTGTTCTGTGGTAGGGAGAAGCTGCAGTTAGCAGCTCAGGTTTTCCTTCTTTATTAAAACCAGGACCTCAGGAAGGCCTGAATTGTTTTGAATTGCTGGTTTATTCTGAACATATGCACCCAGGGGCCAGAGCTATACCAGCTGCTTCTTTCTCCTGGGCAAGGAGCTGGGAGGCATGGCAGGAGAAGGGGGAGGGAACAGCTCAGCCCCAGGCTCCACCAGCACCAAGGGTGAATTTCAGTTTGGATTAGGACCAGCAGGGAACTCAGTGTTTGCTCTGCACTAGGACAGGCACCATTTCTCAGAGCCTGCTTTGCTCATCTCACCAGCAGTCCCAGGCAGAGCCAGACACTGCCAGTCCCCAGCCTGGCCCTAAGGACTTTGAGGGACTGAAACCCCTGCCAGGGTGCGCGATGACATTGGCCAGTAACAGCCCAGGGTTAGACTCTCCCGGTCTTATTTGACCTTCAGCATCTCCTTCATCAGGTCCCAATACCTCCATCAAGGATTTAAGGCCACCTTGAGTCACTTCAAGGCCATTACTCCTACTCCTACCTAGTCCTGTAAGACTAACACTGGTGTTTCCACTTCTCCCCCCCAGCCTCTTCCCATATTTTTTCACATCCAACACCTCCTTTCCTTGCCTTATATGCTTTCACTGGCACCTTCACCTCCCCTGTGCTCTCCCCATCCCCTCCGCCCCCCTGCTCTCTTCAACCCACTCCCAGTCCCTGCAGGACTTTGTCAAGCTCTAACCTGGAGCATCCCTATTCAGCTGAGAGCAGGTAGGACCAGCAGGCACGTCCTGCAGCCAGACCTTCCCCAGCCCCAGGGACACTGGTGGTATTGGGACCAGCCATGTTTCAGGTGGGGCAGTAATATCCCAAGGAAGACCTTGAGGCCACTGTGGTGGTGGCCACAAGGGCTGCCTGCACCTTGCCAAGTCCAGGGTGTTTGGGAAGGGCTGTCCCTCCCCAGGATTTTTGGAAGCAAATGGGATCTGCTCTGTTGTTGAGACAGTATGTCCTGGGCCCATCCCACAACTCTCACTAATCCAAACAGCTTTATTTGAGAGCTTCCCTGCTGTGTCCCCCTCCATGGAGAGTTTGCTGGGTCAGAGAGGGTATGAGAGGGTATGAAGCATCCCCAAATCCCAGTGACTTCCACCAGGTCCCAGTAAACTGGGAATACACACCAGTTTGGGTTGTTCACCAGGGCCCAGCTGCATCCTTTTCCTGCCGCCACCAGAGAGCATCATGGGGACACTGGATCCAGCTGTCCCCATGTTGGGTCCTGCCAAAATCCTCCAGCTAATGAAATCCTCCCAGCCAAGCTTTGGAAATGCCTGGTCTTTTGAGTCCCTGGTGTCCCCAGAACCAGCTGTAGCCCAGTCCTCTTCTAGATGCAGGGGCTGGAGTGCCAGGGTCAGGGCATTCAGGAGCTACTCCCTACTCTGTCCCTGTTCAGAATAGCATGCCCCATGCCATCTCTGGGGGAAGCATTTCCCCAAAACACCTCCAGAGCAACTGGGCCAAGACATGGTGCTCAGAGAACAAAAGGAGGTTGATCTGTTGGTCCAAGAATCTGCAAAGAAAAAAGAAACAGCCATGGAAGATGCTCCAATCTTATCCTCCTTGTCCATGAGCAAGTCAATGCCAAAGGGACACATGGATATTTTCAGGGAAAGGCCAAAATCTCCAGCTAGACGTGAACAAGGAGACTGAGAGGCAGGGATGAGGCTGGAGGTGGCTTTGGCTCTTACCCATCTCCTGGGGACTAGGAGGGGGCAGAGATCCTAAGGGATGCAGAGACAAGAGGGAGATACGTGGAGTCTTCTGCCTCCCAAGTGCTGACCTTAAGAAGGATGAGAAATTCTCAGTCACACAAAATCTGAGAGCAGCCCTGGGAGAAGAGCTTGGGCTGTTGGTGTTCAATGTGCCCCAGCTGTGTGCACTGGGTCTCAGAACCCCCCTGAGCCGACTGGGCTGGTCCCCCAGTGTGGGCAGCAGGGCACGGGGAAATTCTGCCCCTCTGCCTCACTCAGGTGAGACCCCACCTGCAGAGCTGCCCCCAGCCCTGGGCTTCCAGCACAGGAAGGACACAGGAGCTGCTGGAGAGAGCCCAGGAGGCCACAGAGCTGCTCCAAGACCTGGAGCCCCTCTGCTCTGGAGCCAGGCTGGGAGAGCTGTGTGTGTTCACCTGGAGAAGATTCTGCGAAGAACCCTAGAGCCCCTTCCAGTGCCTAAAGGGGCTTCAGAAGAGCTGGAAAAGGTCTTTCCTTCAAGTGTCTGGAGGGACAGGGCAAAGGGGAATGGCTTCCAGAAGGCAGGGTTAGATGGGATTTTGAGAAGGAATTCCTCCCTGTGAGGGTGGTGAGACCCTGGCAGAGGTTGCCCAGAGAAGCTGTGGCTGCTCCATCCCTGGCAGTGTCCAAGGCCAGGTTGGATGGGGCCTGGAGCACCCTGGGATAGTGGAAGGTGGCCCTGACTGTGACAGGGGGTGGGAATGGGATGAGCTTTGAGGTCCCTTCCAGTGAAACCAGGCTGGGATTCTATGGCACAGTGAGCTGGGTGCAGAGACCCACCCTTTGCTCTGTTGCACAGCCAACACGCTGAAAGAGCCCATCCTTTCTGCAGGCTGGAAATGCCCCAGGATCCCACTGGGCAGTGGTGGCCGGAGGTGTCATTCCTGCCCAGCACCTGTAAAGCCCTTGGGATCTCTTGGGGTGCTTAAACGTTGCAGGAATGCCAAGCAACATGCAGGGCTGTTGCCTGCCCTGGCTGGCACTGAAGGTGAGAAGCTGATTTATTTTCACAACCTGCAAAGCCCTGGGGAGGTGGATATATCCAGGCTGGAGACCAGGGATGGCTCTTTTCTGTCCCTGGCACTATGACTTCAAAGTAAAGCATTGGGACTCTCCAAAAGTTCACATCTTCCCATAAGCCAGGATGACCCAGTCCCATCCCACCACCCGCACAAGGAAAAACACCCTTGCTGGTCCCTTTTTAATACTGCTTGTGACCGTGGTTAGCTCTTTTTGTGGGGTGCGGGAGAAGCTGCACTGTCCTTTTGCAGCCCAGCACAGCAGCCAGGAGGGCCGGGGAAGGGGGGGGGGGGGTGGACAAAGAGGGAGCTGCCAAGACCAGTTACCTGATCCCGGCAGCTCCAGTGTAAACTTAGCATGGCCTTTTGGAAAGTACTTGCTGTGGCAAAACACGCAGCAAATTGCTGCTCTGAGTGCCAACAATATTTTGAGATTAGCAAATCTTAAAACTTTCTTTGGGGTCGTGGGTTGGAGCCCTGCCAGTATAACTGGGGGGGTCGCCCTCACCTCACATCCTCCAGCTCCCAGGGATTGCACCAAGCTGCAAATCCTTGCTTTTTGAAGAAGATGGGATAAGGTCTGGGGTCCCTGTACTCCCAAGGAGCAGGACTGACCCTCTGATTTCTTTGCCTTTTCCTTTCCAGACTACCTTGGAAAATCACCATTTTCCTCCCTTATTTTATTGAACAAACCCAGCTCCCACCAGTTGCCCTGACCCTTTCCAGCATCAACCTGTGCTCCCTGGGAAAAGTCACTGTGACCTCCAGCACCATCACCCTGTCCCTCCCCCCCCACTGTCACCAGTGTCCCCACTGTCCCAAGAGTCCCCAGCACCCCAGCACTGGGCTTTCCACAATGCTTCAGGGTAAGAATGCCTAGCATTTAAAAGCCACACAGGAGGTGGGACCCTGGTTCTTCCAGACATGCTACAAGTTTTACAAGCTCAGCTTAGGGCTCCTTCAGCCTGTGAGACAAAGAGAAGGGAGAAGCCTTTGGAACTGAGCAGGAAAAGGTGCATCAAGTACCTGGGAGCCCCAGCTACGTGCATTCCAATGGAAAAATCACCACAGATTCTGCATCTTGCAGGAGATTGACCTCTGAAACACTGTCCCAAGGACAAAAGATCCTCGACATGGCATTTTAACCCACGATAAATCACTGGGTCATCACAGGAGGTCCTAGGGAAAATCCCAGGCTACACCTGAGAGTTCTGTGGCTCAACCCTTTCCAGGTCATTTTGTAGTTTGGGTGCAGCTGTCTGTGTTGAGAATGTCACAGAGGAAACCACTTCAATCCAGAGAAGTATTCCACCAAAGTTCTGGAGGAATGTGGGACTGAAACCCCTATGGCCACTGTTCTTCCATCCATTCTGTTTAAGTGAACACCCTGATTTATTTCAGGGTTAGAGCTCCCATCACTGAGTTCTCAAAAAGATTGGTGTTGGCCACAGAAAGTCATTCCTGTTTGTATCAGGGAGAGCAGAAAAAGTTCCTTGTCAGAATTGTCAGTGTAGCTGAGCTCCTATTCCTCGTGGAAATACTATAAAATAAAAAGCTGCCAAGGCAAAGTGCAACAGCAACACAGACTGATACTAAAAATAGTGTTCCTGCTTATTGGCATTGTGGGACAGCTCCCACCTGTGATGCTGTATGGAACTGTCTTCAGAGGGCAGGGAAAATAATTCAGCAAAAGCAGCACAGAGCTGTGTCAGGGAAGGGTTTTTCCTCCAGAGGCTTCTGGGCACTGCCCAGGCTCCCCAGCAAATGGGCACAGAGCCAAGGCTGCCAGAGCTCCAGAAGCATTTGGACAATATCCTCAGGCACAGAATGGGTTTGTTGGGATGTCTGTGCAGGGCAGGGGTTGGACTGGATGATCCCTGAGAGTGTCTCCCAACTCAGGTGTTCCTGTGATTCTGTGATCTGTGGTTGCCCATGTCCCAACACCAATGCCAGCCCAGCTGGGACCCTGTAAGGTGAGATGTCCCCTGGCAGAAAACAGCCTCAGAGCACTTGTCCTGCACTGTATTTGCAAAGGGGCTGCAGAGCAGCATGAAGCTTCCCTGAGCACCTAGCATCATGCAGGCCCCTCTGCCCAAGACCACATCCATGAAATCCCAAAGATGGATTGAAATATTTGGGATTAAAACCATGAGGTACAAGGAAAAGTGGCCAGATTGTCTTTGTTTTCCAGTGCCTGGGAGCTTTGGAGCCTCCTTACAACTACCATGGAAAAATTGGGCCCAAACCTTTCTCCATGCAAAATGGGACATTTTGGGGTGTGTGACTTTGACATGGAGGTCTCTGTACCTCAGCAATTGGAATATGGAGGGCTTTGGGTGGATAAGGCATGTGCTTGCTAAGAAGCTGTGATTTTGGTGTATGATGAGGGCTTTGGGGTCTTTTTGAGGTCTGCTTTGCTCCTGGTCGTGGCTCTGAGTGTGCTAGCTGAGCCCTTAGCAGGTCCCTCTGCACCCACAGGGGAAGAGGAGCCAGCAAAGGATGTTCCATGGCACCCGGTTTTGGGGTGCTGGGAGGGACCATGGAGCACAGAACAGGGCGGAGAGCTAAGCATCAGTGTCAAGAACAGTGCAAACACGAGTGTGCAGAACCCACACATTCTCAGCCCGAGCACAAACCTCCCTGGAGCCAGAAAAACAGGGTGAAAAGTCTCCTGTGGAGTTCCCCCTCGCCCGGAGAGATTTCTTCGCTCTAATGCCGCCACCCAGTGGGAGAAACTCCCTGACATGGGAAAGGCTGGAAAAGAGGGTGTTGGGTTCCCGGCCATCCAAGGGCTGCCCTCGGTGGCCTCCCTGCAGGGATGCTGCGATTGCACTCCATCCTCCATTTCTAAGCACCGATCCCAGCCTGGGTGCGATAGGCAAAATGGAAATGGCTCACACGGCACCTGAGCTCCTCCGACACTCAGCGAGGGAATGGGGAAGGAGGGAAGATGCACCGGGGTCAGGCGAAGGCTGCAAGCCCAGAGGAGGAGGAGAAAGCTGAGGTGCGAGCAGGGTCCCAGCGATGCGGACAACCCAGTCCCAAGGCGATGCAGGGACACTCACAGTGCTCCCCTCCTCCCACCGCGGGATATTTGCAATCTGAGCACACAGTGCCTGCAGAAAACCGAATTCCAGAGTGTATTCAGCAGCACCGGGACTTCAAGGAGGGAAAATAGCCAAACACAAAACTCCCTGGGATTGGTCAGGGAAGCGAAATGTCTTTGGCAGCGGCCACAAGAGCAGCGAGACGGCGAGCGGGGAAAAAGCAGAGCGGTGGCCAGCAGCCCCCTGGATCCCCACAATGCGCCCGTTTGTTGTCCCCGTGGGCGGCCGGGTTCCCGCAGAAAGGAGCTTTCAGTGGGAATATTAAAAAATTCAACCTCTCTCAGCAACGCAAGGTTTGCTGGATTGTGCGATGGCACAAAGGGACAGTGTTTTCTCAGGAGCGGGAGGTTTTGTGGCTGGAACGCGGCGCTTTTACTCCCGCACAGAAGCTGCCTGAGTGGAATCACGGCGTTATCGAGGCGGAATCGTAGTCAGAGACTACTTGCCTTAAAGGGAAAACGCAGGGAAAAAAAATGTGTTTATGGGTATAAAATCAAAGAATTTGGGGGGTTTTCTTCTGGCTGAAAGCCGCAGCCATTTTCCTAAGGTGGCGTAAATTTCCAGGAAGCAGGCGTATTCCTACAAAATCGAGGGGAAAATCCATAACTTTTTCTTTTCCCTTTGTGCCAAGAGGAAATTTGTCCTGAGAACAAGCCCTGTGTGCAAACAAACACACTGTCCTTTCTTCCGAGAAGCACACATGCTTTCCCACCCACTCGAAATTAACCAGAAAAATTACTCCTGGACCAGCAATTCCCTGATAACCCCAATGAGGGGGCAGCACCCTGGCTGAACCAGAAGCACGTGTCCCGATGGGGATGAATTTTGGAAGCATCCATTATCTCTGCAAGCTGGGAAGCCATTCATAGCAGCTGCAAACCCATCCTCGAACTCCAGCCCACACTCGCGATAAGGGAGAGGGACTGGAGGTGTTGCAAAATAAAAAAAGATGAGGACATTTGGTGTAGGGAATCTGCTCTACAGCTGCAAACGGCCCCACGCTGGCACTGGGGCTGAGAACTGTGCACAGCTCATTACACCTGGAGTCTAATAACCTGTAGCTGTGCCCGAGGTCCCTCTGTGTGTTTAATTAGGATCATAGAAGATATTAATTACTTCAATTTTTGGATAAGAGAATTGTTTGGTTTGGAACGGATCTTAGTAACTGCATAAGCACTCCCCAAAAACAACTGAGGAAATACTGGCGGACAGGCTGAGAATGGGAAAGGGGGATTTTTCTTTTAAAGATATCATTGGTTCTTAAGGGACTTTCCCTGTTGGTGTGTGCGGAGCAGTGAAACCACCCGGTAAAGCCGAGAAGCTCCGCAGTGCCCCGGCATGCCCGAGACAGGAAATCCCGGATCGAAGCACCAGGACACTGCTCTTCCTTCTCGCAACGAAGCCTCCAGCCCAAGAGCTGGACGAAGCACCTCTCAGTATCTCTGGGAAGGAGGATATATCTCTGACCGGTGGAGAAACGCCAGCCCGAGGTAAAGCACAACCCGGCCGCGTACCTGAGTGGTCAAGAATGAGCTCGCAGCCCACGGCATGGGAATGAAGCACGGTGGAGTCACCGGAGTGGGTGATGGGGCTGACTCCCCAGCACATTGCAGAGCGAGAGACGCCAAAACCTCTGTACCCTGGAGGGGACGGGTTAGTGTCAGCTCCGACCCCGCAGAGGCTGCGCTGGGCACCGGTCCTGACACTGGTGGGGTTCTGGGGAGAAAAGGGCTTGAAGGAGGCTGGGAGGCTGGAGCAGGGTTTGGGCAGTACTGTAGCAGTGGGGAATGAGTGTTCTGTCCCCTGTGATGTAGGGCAAACTTTGTTCCAAGTCTCAATTCCCGGCCTGCACCCAGTTGCGCCCTGTGTCCCAGCCTAGGCCGGCTCCCCACTAGGATGCCCAGCCCCGTTTGAGGGGGTGCTCAGGTCCCTCCGTGTTCGGTGCTCCTGGGTGTCCTCATGCCCGATTCTCTTGGATGTCCTTCTGGAATCCTTATTACTCGGGGTGTTTGCAGCTCCCCCATTCCCACTGTCCCCGCGACCATCATGCCCACTCGGTCTCAGATCCCAGTGCTCCCTATACCCCCGTGCCCGGTGCTTCTGCTCTTCTGCAACCGGGTCTTCCCGCCTCCACCATTCCCGATGCTCCCAGGAGCCCCGCATCCAGGTTCCTCCCAGGACCTCCGTGCCTGGTGCTCCCGACTCCTTCTTCCCAATGCTCCCAAGGACTCCCAATCCCAGCTCTTCCTTTACCCCCATGTCCTGTACTCCCGGATCCCCCAGTTCCTCCTGGCATCTTCGGCTCCCTGCTCCCCTCATTCCCGATGCTCCGGGGTCCCCCATGCATTACCCGGTTTCCTGGGCTACCCCGTGCCCCCAGTGCCCCCTCTCCCCCGACAAGTCTCCCGTGCCCGGCCGGTGCCAGGTGTTGCCCGGTTCCCCGCTCCTCCTCCTCTCCGCCCTGTGCGTCCCTCCTCCCCCTGGAAAGCGAAAGCGCGGCGGGCGGAAGCCGAGCCCTCCCCGCCGGGCCGGGGCCGCACCGGGACCGCTCGGGGGCCGCTCCGCGCCGGGGTCACCATGGCTTCCATCGGCAACTTCTTGCGACGGAGCCTGCGGCGTGCCGGCCGCAGAGGTGAGGGGCGGAAGGGGCTCCGGGAGGTGCCGGTGCTGGTACCGGTGTCAGTGTCGGTGTCAGTTTCGGTGTCGGGACAGGTCCATCCCCAGTGCCGCGGCTTCGTGAGCCGACATCTGCCGGCGGAGCATGGACGTTCTGGGGCAGTGCAGCGCGACTGCGCCGGGTGCAACCAGCGGCAGCGGCTCGGTCCCTCCAGCCCTGCCCGTTTTCACCCCACCCCGCGGAGCCCAGCTTGGGCCGGCTACCCCATCTCCCGGGATGCACCCCTTCCCAGAGGAGCCCACCCCAACCCCAGGGGCGGCCCCACAGATCCCTTATCTTTCTACATCCCAACTGAATAGGGCATCGCGGGGTATGCCAGCGCGTGGGATCTGGGGCACCCGTGGGGGTATCTGTGGGGAGACCTATGAGGGAGACGGTGCCCCTCAAAGTAGTTGGGTGTTGCAGAGTCTTCAGAAGAAGGTGCAGAAATTGGTCTTTTGGGATTTGTGAACTTTTCTGAGATACTGAATGGACCATCAGAGTTTTCTGGCTGCTGTATCTCAAGCTGAAACAAAGCAGGTTGAAGCAATCTATGGATTTGGGGGGCTTACTGCGCTCCCCTCACTGTCTGTTTTGTGCTGGCTCTGGCTCTGCATGAGCTCGATGTTCCCAGGTCAGCAGAAGAGGTTTGATAAAGCCAAAGCCATTTCCTCTCTGCTGGGGCAGGTGAGCACCTGGGCAGCACGGGAAGCTTAGCTCCCCCGCAAACCAGGTCGAGAACACTTTTGCACTCCAGAGGTCGGGAGTTTTCCAGGAGTAAAGAAACCGGTTGTGCCACAGGCAGAGTGGAGCTGAGCGCAGCCCTCGGCGATAAGAGAGCCTGTGGCAGCCTTTGCCCTCTCCATGCTCGGTGGATGGAAGGGTGAAGATCCACGTCACCAGCAGCCACTTTCCATCTGGGACTTACGAGAGTCCCCCTGGCCACCTGCCTCCTTCCTCTCCTCGCAGGGGATGCTCCCACTGCTCGGGGGCTGGGGGTGCCCCCCAAATGTTTCTGACACAGGCTATGGGATAGTCATTGGCTCTTGTGACCCTGGTTTATGTTCCCAGGAGACGAGTTACTGTGAATCCTGCCAGTTTGGGGCAGCGCTGGAATCCCTAATGCCACATTCAGTCTGTTTAATAGTTCACTCCATGCATCCCTGGAGCTCATCTTCCAGCCCAGGGATGGGGAGCTGTGGTCTTGGAGGGTTTTAGGCTCTGCCTTTCACACACGGAAGTGTGGATTCCCCAGCAGTCCCATGTCTGGCTGTAAAGCCCTCCCTGGCAGAGCCTAAATGGCCAGGCTGTCCAGCAGGTTTGGCTTGTTTGCTTGTAAACCCTATGGACAAAATACAAATCCAGTCCTTGCTGGAGAGCACAACTGGTGTTCTCTGAAATGCAGAATGGGACTGGATAGACAGGATTTAACTGCACTTTCATCTTGCCCTGGTGATGGGAAAACAACTAATGCAGGTGTCCAGCGTGGATGGGGGACACCAGCAGCCCTTCCATGGCACAGCCTTATTCCCTGGGGTCCTCCCAACAACAGCTTCCTGCCTGGGTCAGAGGTGGGATTAGACCAAAGCCATTGCTAGAGCATCCCAAGGGAGAGCAGGAAAAGCAATGCACATCTTGTCAATCTTTTCCCTGGCCTGGAGCACCTCATTGGGTAGGTCTAGGATGATCCTCAATGAGGATAAACCAGAGCTATCCTCAGTCAGGTCTCATCCTTTTCCTTCTGCAAAGGGACCTCTTTGGGATGAATTTCACCTTGCCAAAGAGGAAGAACTTTGCATGTGGAGCCCCAGGGTGCACAAAGAGGTGGCTTTGAGCATCTCCCCACTCTGAGCTGGGAAAGGCATTTCTGATGCCTGGGAAGGAACATCCTGTGATGGGACCATGAGTGTCACCTCCTATGAGCCTTCTGTTCCTATCAGCTTCCAGAGATCTGTAACAAAGGCTGGAGAGGTATTTCCATACTAAAGAAGGTAGCTCTGGAGCTGGAGGAACATGTGGGCAGGGTGTCCACCAGCACTGCTTTTGGAGGAGGATGCCATACATGGAGAAGAATAATGGGAATAGCTGATCATGGTCATGCCTTGCCCTAACCAGAAGAGCCCAGGGACAAACTGGGATCTGGGGAAAAACTGCAAAGGCAGATAATCTCATCCAGCCACATACTTATTTTCCTTGCTATTCCTAAAAGAGCTGCTCAACTTTTCTGCTCCAGCTCCCCACCATAATGAGAGATGGGACAGTTTCTGTGTCAAGAACAAGGCACAAGTGGCCTCTGGGAGAGGGAAGAGCTGTGTCTATAGTGTCTGTCTGGAATTTAACTCCTTTCTAGCCCTCAGATCTCATTGTCCCACTGTAGTCATCCCAGGGCCCTTGGAGAGGCTGGATGGGGCTCTTTTCCCTCCTATTCCTTCCTGGTCATTCAGGGTGTGACAGCTAATGCTTCCCAGCTGCCCTCCCCAACCAGCCCAACAAGAACCAGAGTGTAATCTCCAGGAACTGCTTTGCTTTGGGAGCTGTGGTTTAGGGAAAACCCTTGAGTAGCTCATTTGCAATCAGCAGTTCCCAGGACATCTGGCAGAGAGAGGTTGGGATTCTTCTGACTGGAGCTTTAGGAGGTGCTCAGACAAGATCTAGGCTGTTTCTTGCTCTTTACTTCCCCTAAGGGAATAAAATTAACTGCTATAAACACATTCCCACACCTCCCTGTAGATGTTTAATGCAGAGCCCATCTGCTCTCCCTCATTCCATGTGCCCACTTTGCTCTGGGCATTCTTCTGCCCTCACTGGGCTGGGGCAAAGGAAGGCTGGGAGTATCTTAGGATTTTCCCTAAAAGACTCAGAAAAGCCATTTCTCTTTCCTTTTCATGTCCCCAGGTGTTCATTTTTGGGGACCAAAAGTTCTGGGCACCAGGATCTGGTTTTCTCCAGCCACTTCAGCCACTTGACATGTAACTCTGCAACTGCACCCTTGCCCTCAGGACACCTCACACCTTTCATTACACTCTGATCTGATTATTTTGGAATCTTTTTGGCTTCAGAAGGAAAAGATGGGGCCTCTGCTGCAGAAAACACCCCCCCGCAGGTATCACAGGGGAAGCTGGGGGAACGGAGCTCAGTCTTCTGCTCTGCTGGACAGTTCTTCTTCGAGTACCTGGTGGTGGTGTCGCTGAAGAAGATGCCAGATGGACGTTATGAACCCAAAATAACCTACCAGTTTCCAAAGGTACTTAGTCCTGTGTTTCTGATAAGATTAATTTTCCACATTTAGAAGAGAAAGGGATGTTGTTCTTCTCCCATCATTAAAGCCATGGAAGGAGAAGAGAAAAGTGCCCCATGCCTTTGAGTCACAGCTCCAGACCCCAGGACCTTGCCTGCCCTGGGTTGAGGTTGGTGGGACCATCTGTCCCTCCCCATGATCCCAACCCAGGGCCACAGACCCCAGGAGGAAACTCCCAGAGGCTGTCCCTGGCCTCCTGTCCCAAAAAGGGAGACCACAGTGGGGAAATCACACCTCAGGGAGGTGGCACAGGAAGAAATCCCAGTTTGCAGAGGGTCCCTCTGCTTTGCCCCACTGTCCATGGGGTGGAAGTCAAAATTTGGATTTTTGGGAGGTGCTTGTCCAGACATGTGCAGGCCCCTTCTGCATTATTCAGAGCCAGGGGTTGCTTTGGGACAGATGTCATTCCACTGAATCCCACTCAATTCCTGGTGAGGATGGGGACCCTCCATCTCCCTTACCCTTAGCATCACTTCCTTCCAGCGCGAGAACTTGCTGAAGGGCCAGAAGGAGGAGGAGGAACGTCTCCTTCAAGCCATCCCCCTCTTCTGCTTCCCTGACGGCAGCAACTGGGTGCCTATCACTGAGTTCACCAGGTACTTGCCCACTGCAAGGTCTGGGCTGGGGCCCCCATCCCTGTTGGACTCCTGAGGACTGGAAGGACCAGCTCAGCCCAGCCCAGTCCATCCCAGCTCATCCCAGTTTCCTCTCCTTGCAGTGAAACCTTTTCTTTTGTCCTGACAAATGTGGATGGCAGCAGGAAGATCGGCTACTGCAGGCGGCTTCTGGTGAGCCCTCCCCACCCCACACCCATTGGGGGTGTCACCCCCTCCCCACGGTGGGGACACTTCACCTCCTGCTATGCCCAGAGCTCCACTCTTGGGGACGTGCCTCAGAAGGCCACCGACCTTGACCAAAGTGGTAGCAAGCAGCAAGAGGGTACTCAAAGGGGATTTTTTAAGCTCTCTGATGAGGCATCACTCAGATATTGGATGGAGGAAACAATGAGTGCTCACAAAGCATGTGGATGTGGCACTTGGGGACATGGTTTAGGGGTGAATGTGGTGGTGATGGTCTGACTTTTGGACTTGGAGATCTTGGAGGGCTTTTCCAAACTTAATGGTTCTGTGATTCCCCACTGGCTTCCACAGCTTCCCCAGCTGCTTTCCCTTATCTGCAGTGGCCAGGATGGCTGCAAATCCCACTTGGGAGCAGGATGGGGGTGTCAGTGCAGCCATGCAGGTGCCAAGGAGCTGGGAGCCCTCAGCCCCATCCCCAAAAAGTGCATCTGAGCAGTGATTGTTCCTCAGCACACGGGTTTGACCAGCTCAGAGGCTCTAAGGTGCAATGGTCTTCTCTGGCTGCTGCTTTAAAACAGGGGCATAAATCTGGGAAGACATCCTTGTGCCACAGCCTGGGGAATTGCTGGATCCACCATCCCTTCATCCTGGTGAACATTCCCATTTTGGCATCCAGGGCTGAGCTCAGGCTGTTGGAACTGAATGTCTGGAGGGCTGAAAGTGCAGAGAGGAAACAGACCCAGGATAGTCCAGTTGGGAAGGGGAAAAAAAGCCAGAGAACTCATCCCGATGACCCCTGTTGTAGCAGAAGGCAGGATTAACCCTAAGGATGGTGGGGTAGGATGTCTTGGAGAATGTGTGTCTGGGTGGGAGAAATATGCCAAAGGACTTTGCATCAAAATAATTAACAGCTTAGGCACCCAGATCACCTTCTCTGGACACCCCCTCTGCTCTTCCAACATCAGCTGCATTCTTGGCCTTGGGCCTCGCTTTGAAAATCCCCCAGTGAGTGACTGGGAATTTGAGGGGAGGAAGTGGGGATCCCTTTGGAGAGTGTGGGGCTGGTGCATGGGGCTGGGAGATGCTCAGATCCTTTTCCCACACTCTTCCAGCCATCTGGGCGTGGTGTCCGGCTCCCTGAGGTTTTCTGCATCATCAGCTGCCTGGGCTGCTTTGGGCTCTTCTCCAAGGTAAGGGATGTGGTGGCTCTGGCCCAGTGGTAGCCCTGGTGACTGCTTCTTTTTCTTCTGGGGATTCCGAGCTCACATCTTTCTCACCCAGATCCTGGACGAGGTGGAGAAGAGGCGCCAGATCTCCATGGCAGTGATCTACCCCTTCATGCAGGGTCTTCGGGAATCGCCCTTCCCAGCTCCCGGGAAAACTGTCACCATCAAAAGCTTCATCCCCGAGTCGGGCACAGAGGTTGGTGGGGGACTCAGGGGCACCTCCTGGACTGCTGCAACATGAAGAGCCCAGGCTACATCCTCCAGAGTTGCAGCACCCAGGGGTGCACACCATAGCAGGGCAGGGTGGGTCAGGCTGACAGGAGCCTCATCCCTTGGGAATATGGGTGTTATCTCTCTCCTGATCCTGAAGGAAAGCAGTGAGATGAGGATGGAGCCCATCCCCAGGGGATGCTGCCCCATCTTTGCATCCTCTGCAGCTCCCCCAGCCTGTAGTTGGAACTGCCACACAAAAACCTCTCCGCACACCATCAGGACTTGCCTGGCCCTGATGCCAGAGCAGGATGTTGTGCCTGGGGCTGGGAGTAGGGTGTCGTGCCAGGGGCTGAGAGCTGCTCCTGAGCCAGCATCAGCTCCTCTGGCAGGTTGGGGAGCACAGTGGTGCCAGGGCTGTTGTGGGCTGCAAATTTCTTACCAAAAGAGGTGGTCAGGCACTGGCACAGCCTTTCCAGTGCTCTGGTGGAATCACCATCCCTAGAAGTGTTCAAAAAACACATGAATGTGGCACTTGGGGATCAGGGTTAGTGGTGAATGCAGAGTTGATGATCTTAGAGAGCCTTTCCAACCTGATGATTCCATGATTATACTCTTCTCCATATCACTGTAGTCAGCTCCCAGTCTTGATTCCTGCCTGGTTTAGCCCCCAGGCAGGTGCAGGTGTGTTACAAGCCCAGTCTTTCCCTGTGGAGAAAAGATCTGATCCAGGCATGGATGAGAAGATCTCATTGCGCCCACACACAGCCCAGACTCGCCCAGGCACAGCCTTTTAATTTGCTTTTTTCTTTGTCTTGTGGCAAAGCCCAACTGGAAAAATGGACAAGATTCACTCTGGCACTGGGAAAAATATCCTCAATCCTGAGCATCCCAAGGATGTGCCCTGCCAGGGAGGGCCTCTCTAGAGCAATTTATCAGCTGGTGATCTAAGCAATTCTTCATCCAGGGAGCTTGTGGAGGACTTTGCAGGTTGCTCAGCACTCTGTCTCAGGGCCATGGTTGGAAGCATGGCCTGGGCTGCTAGAGGGAGAAGAAATGAGGATGTTCTTGGGAAGAGCTGCACTCTGGGGCTCCAAGCAGGGGCTAGAGCAGGGCGAGGAGATCACAGAAACAAGGAAAGGAGGGGAAATAAATCCTGGGTGCTGCATGGGCTGAGAGCTGGGGATGGGGCAGGATTTGTGCTGGAAAGGGGCTGTGGGGACCAGCCAAGCCTGATGCTGCTGGCTGTGAAGATGCTGCTTTGGTGGAAAGGCACATGGAGAAGGGGATTTTCCCCCTGAAGGATTGGGAGAGGGGTCACTACTATGTCATGAGCTGCACAGTCCTGTTAACCCCTCAGTTCTCACCATCTTCATCTGCCATGGGGATTGATGGGATTGGAAGACTTGTGGGTAAAGGCAGCTGAGTAGCCAGCCTGCCTGCAAATATCTATTAGATCCCTCACTTTTGGGATATCTTAGCCAGGAATTTCCAGGCTGACCCTGCCAGAGAGGCTTTAGAGGAAGGTTTTGTGGCATTTGTAGAAGACATGCCCACCCCACTCCCTCCTTTTCTGGCAGCTGACAGATGACCTGTCAGATACTGAGATGGGACATCTGCCACCCCCTGCCAGGGACTTGGGAGCACTGGAAAAAAGAGGCATTTGGGTTAAAAATCCAGTGCCCAAATAAAGAGCCCCACAGTGCACATCACTGATGGCTTCCCTGAGCTCTCAGCGCTGCACAAGCTGAATCTTCTGGCAGGATGAAATGGGGTTTGTCCCTTGCACATGGACATGGTGCAGGTGCTGCAAACGCTGCGTCATTGCTTCCAAATGTGCCATGGCAGAACTGGGGGAGTGTTGCCCCTTCTAAGCTGGGGTTCTGCGGCTCTTCCCTGGCAGCTCATTGAGCTTACACGGCCTGTGGATGCCCACCTGGAACATGTGGAGTTCCAGGCTCTGCTCCAGCGACTCAGCCCTCACCTCATCCTGCACATCTTCGCCTCTGCCATGTTGGAGCGGCGGCTCATTTTCCTGGCTGAGGAGCTGAGGTGAGTCCTGATCTCTTTATTATAAAAATGCCCATAAACATGCCCTTGAAGTGGCACAGGACACAGCAGAGCTCGAGGTGGGAAGTTCCCTCCTCCCTGCCGTGATATCACTGCTGGCTGCCTGTCCCACAGTGTCCTGTCTCAGTGTATCCACGCCGTGGCTGCTCTCCTGTACCCCTTCACCTGGGCTCACACCTACATCCCTGTGGTCCCTGAGTGCCTGCTGGACACCGTGTGCTGCCCCACACCCTTCATGGTTGGCATCCAGATGCGGCACCTGCAGAGGGTCCTGGAGCAGCCAATGGAGGAGGTATTTCATCCAGAGGGGAAGACAGCTGGATGGATCCTTTGGTTAATCTGTGTCCCCAGGTTTGGTTTGGCCATGGGGCTGGAGGCTCTGGTTGTGCCCTGTTCCCATCCAGGGAGGCTGGAAATTAGGTGTCCTCCGTGGCCCCTCCTGTTGGCACCTGGGGTGATAACTCCACACTACCCTGGGAGCTGCCCTGCCCCTGTGGCTCCAGGAGCTGCTGTTGGGGTTATCCTAGTCTTGAAGCAAGGACAGCTGTGTGGGGACAAGCCACCAGACCTGCAGCAAAAATTGTCCTTGTGGGGAATGCCCTGGTCCTGCTGCCCAGGTCCCTCCTGCAGAGAGTGGCTGATCCCTGTCCTGCTACGCTCATGGGCTGGTGACACACCAAACCCCAAAATGGGTGGGAGATGCCTTGGCAGGGCTAAACCTGATCACTCCGTGCTCTCTTTCAGGCTCTGATAGTTGATCTCTGTGAAGGGAAGATCATCCAGGCGGTAGGTCCTCCCTTTGTGGGTGTGGGGCTGGGAGTGGCCTGGATAACCCCAGGAAGGGCCTTTTCTCCTTTGGTGTCAGCTACCTGGCAGCTTCCACGTTTTTAAATGGCTTCAAACTGCCAGATGGCAGGGTTAGATGGGATTTTGGGAAGGAATTCTTCCCTGTGAGGGTGGTGAAGTCCTGGCACAGGTTGCCACAGAAGGTGAGGCTGCCCCTGGATCCCTGGAAGTGTCCAAGGCCAAGCAGGATGGAGCTTGGACCAATGTGGTCTAGTGAAAGATGTCCCTGCCCATGGCAGGGGCTGGAATGGGATGAGCTTTAAAGTCCCTTCTAACCCAACCCATCTGGGATTTTGTGGTTCTATGATTCTTGGGGCAGAGCCATCTCAGTGGCACCCTCCCAGGGGAAACATCCCATGTGGGGATGTCTACAGCCACTGCACCTGGCTTGTGAGCCAGAACAACAGGGTCCATGTGTTGGACATCCCAAACCCACATCTCTGCAGGACATTGTGATGATGATTTATTAATGAGCTTTGAAAGCTCCACTGACAGGCTACACCAACCCATGGGCCCCTGAGCCAGATTCCCTCTGGTGCTTCATGTCCCCATTGCCTTCCAGGTGGGTGATGAGGAGGAGATCCTGCCTGGGAAGCTGCAGAATGAGATGCTGGTGTCTCTGAATAGGCACAACAACAACAACAATGTGCACAGTAAGGATGTCTATCCTTGTAAAACAGCCCTGATCTGCCCTCTCCATGCTAGAGACTTCAGCCAAGGGATTTTCTTAAAGTCACCTGGTCCGGGATGTTTCTCCCCCTATTTTCAGGGTGATCCCTTGGCTTTTCCTCTGTCCTTTGAAACATGAGAGCAGGAACAGATAATTCTGCTGGAAAAAATGATTTTTGCTAATATTTAGAGCATTAAGATGCTGCCACCCTGTAAAGCCAGGGTTCCCTCAGCAAAATTAGTCTGATTAGTAGCAGAGGAAGGCTCTAAGCAAGTAACTGCTTGGGATGCAAACACAGACCAGGTTAAAATAAGCCCATCTTGTCTGTGTTCAGAGGTCCCATCCCCATCTCTCATGCTCCCTGTCCCCTTCTAGCCTCAGAGCAGGTGAATGCCCTGGTGTCGGAAGCCTTTGTGCACTTCTTTGTGCGGCTGGTTGGGCACTACGCCTCCCACATCAAGTGGGGCAGGAGTGGCTCTGGCAGCTTCCAGGAACGAGCCTTCTGCAAGGCCATCACCTCCAAGAGCTGCCGCAGATTCGTGAAAAAGTTTGTGAAGACGAACATGTTTTCCCTATTTATTGAGGAAGCGGAGAAGAGCAGGATCCCACAGGAAGGTAATGGTCCCAGTTCTCATCCCCTCCTGTTGGGTGAGCTCTGTGGAACCCTGGGCTGGTTGGTTTAGGGGCAGAGACACCTTGTGCCTGGTGAGGGATGGTGTGCAGCCCAAGCTGAGGGTGCTCAGGGCACTGAGCAGATCCTGTTTGCTCTCAATGGCCTCATTTCTCTATCCCTGTCAAGCAAAAAAAAATTTTTAAAAATTAAAATCCTCATTTGTGACTCCCCATCCCTGGAGGTGGGGATTCCACATTGGATGGGGCTTGGAGCAAACTGGTCTAGTGGAAGGTATCCCTGCCCAGGGCAGAGTTTGGAACTGGATGAGCTTTAAGGTCCCTTCCATCCCAAACCAGTGTGGGATTCTGGATTCTACGATTCATTTTAGAACTCGTCACTTGCCTAGAGCTGGGGCCAGCTCACTGGGAGCTCTGTGTTGAGGCAAACAAGTGGCAGCAGCATAAACATTTGGCTTGGGCACAGCAGCAGCTGCCAGGAGCCTGACTCAGCTCAGCCCCCTGCTCCATGGCAGCAGGGCTGGTCCTTCCCCCTTCCTGGGGATTTACAGGGCATAGGGCAGAGCTGAGCCTCCTCCCAGCCTGGGACAAGGATAAATGGGCAGTGGAAGTGGAGGAAACCACACAAAATGTACTGCTGGATGGAGATATCCTGGGCTGGGATCTGCCACCCCACCCGGGGGACTCCTGCTGGCACTGCCTCAGGTGCTGCTTCTCTGCCCTTTTATGTGAGACTTTACGGGACAAACCTGGGGAGAGAGACAGGGATGGCACAATCCTGTTTTCTCATTGTATTCCCAGTCTACATCACCATTCTGGCTTTTTGCTGGGTCTGCTGCTTTCTCCCGTCCTTGCTGGTGGAAAACATAAAACTGAACAGGACTGAACACATGAGTTAAAACCTCTGGCTAACCCAGAACAATAAAGCCTATTTTGCATGAGAGGGATGGGTGGCATTGCAACCACCCCCATTTCATGGACTTACGGAATCTGAGAATTCCAAAAAACTGGGTTGGAGGGACCTTTAAATGGCATCTTGTTCCACCCCCCTGCCACGTGCAGGGACACCTTCTACTATCCCAGGATGCTCCAAGCTCCATCCTACCTGCCTTGAACACTTCATTTCCACATTCCCCCTGGGTCCTCTCTGTGTGCAGGTGTCCATTCCCTAAGACTGTTTGAGACACAAACACTTCCCAGAATTTAGGCTGTGCAGCCCCATATCTCCCATTTCAAACACTAGCACCTCATCCTTGACTTTTTCTCCTCCACAGCGTATTTCCAGCAGAAAATAAAAGAGTACCATGAACAGAAGAAGCACCAAAGAGACTCCTGAAGTCCAGCCTGAGAGCAGAAGAGCAGGAGTGGGATTGGCATATCGCTGCCAGCAGCACCACACTGGACTGTTCCTGTCCACCTGGGACTCCTGAACTGTCTGGGCAGCACTGAGCATCAGTCCTACCCTTTCTTCATCGGGGCATCATTGGACTGGAAAACTCTGCACGCAGCTAGCAGCAGGCTGGGATTTCTTTCCCAGTCCTGGTTGCTCCAGGGACAGACTGACTCCCAGTTCTTGGCCCTGCACAGTCCTTGTCCCCCCAGTACCTCACAGAGAGGCAGGGCAAGCCAGGGCTGGGCTGCAGGACAACAAGGGTTTAGAGTAATTATTAGAAGGGGGAAAAAAAAGGGATGAGTAGGAAATAGAGTTAATTCTCATTAAACAATCCCAGAGGGTTGCAAATAAGGAACATCTCATTGCATGATTCCTGAGGTTTTGTTAATAACAACTGTTTCATATTGTTTTATTGAGCCATCGTTAAAACACCAGCAGCAGCAGGCGAGGGGGGAGGGCTTAGTGATTTCCTCTCTCGCAGCTGCCCCATCACTGGTGCCACAGAGCCAAATTTGGCTTTCTACGGAAACAAAAATATTCATTTCCTGCAGGTTATTTATTTGTGTTGGAGCAAACTGTAAAGGCTACATGGCTGTGGGGTGTCAAGGGGGAAACAGTTGATCAACAGCTTTTGGGAGGGAGGAAGGATTTGCTCCATCCCAGAGTAAAACATGTCACCATCCTCCTTGGGTCTGGTCTTGGTGCCAACTTTTCTTAAAACCTTGAAATTCCCCTCTGAAATGCCAGCAGCAGATAAAAGCTAAGTGATGGTTCTCCTCCTTTCTAAATACACTCACGCAGGAAATAAATATTGCAGCAGGGAAGCTGGGCTGCAGCTGCAGATCTGACTGGTCCCACCCACAGAAACCCAAGCCACAGGCAGGGAGACCTTCCACTAGCCCAGGTGCTCCAAGCCCTGTCCAGCCTGGCTTTGGACACTTCCAGGGATCCTGCCACAGTTTCTCTGGTGTGCCAGGGCCTCTCCATCCTCACAAGGAACAATTTCTCCCCAATAGCCCATCTAACCTTGCCCTCTGCCAGTGGTAATCCATTCCCCCTTGTCCTGTCACTCCAGGCCCTTGTCCACAGTCTCTCTCCATCTTGTGGTTCCTTCAGGTTACTGAAAGCACACAGGTCACCCCAAAGCTTCTCCAGACAGACAACACCAATTCTCAGCCTTTCCTCACAGCAGAGCTGCTCCATCCCTCTGACCACCTAGATGCCTCCTCCCCAGCTTCAAATCCAGTTTAACACAACTTTTGCAGTGGTACTGGAAGCCCCAGCAGGGGATTTTGCACAAGCACTGAAATCCACCAGGCTGCCAGTTGGCTTTTACTCTCAGAGCTGAGCAACATCCACCCAAACAAGAGAGATAAAATACATTTATTTTCGAATCCTTCATCCAGTCAGGCACAAATGTAACATAAACACTGCTGGACATAGGGCACAAACAGCAGTAAACTCTCCAGTCCTGCTGAAAGAAAATCGTTGATTTGTTGTTCAGCCCCCACATGTGTTTGGAGGGTAACAGTAATTATCTGCTAGGAAAAAAGGGTATTTTTTGAACTGGGGGTATCTTCTCTGGCTCCACAAGTTCCCCCTCATAGGTAAAGAGAGTACAGGGTTAACTGTAGGAAATTAAAGGTTAGTGGTATTTTTGTTTGTTTGTTTGTTTGTTTGTTTTTTTATTTTATTTATTTTTCAAAGTTCAACTGACAGCAGAAAATGGTGTGGAAAATAAAGGGCACATATCATGAACAATCCCTTGGGAAACAGCCACTTGTCTTACCCTTCTGCTTGTTCATTATTGTTGAGGAGATGCCAAAACCTTTGGTTGTGAAGCCAAACACCATCTCATTGAGAAATTGGGAAGTGGTCGTCGTTTTGGGAGTAGCTCTTTTGGTAAGAATTACAAATCACCCGGGGGACAGGACTGTGTGATTGCTTAATTCCTCCTGGAGAAAAAACTGACAAAGTTATTCTTCAACTGCTGAAAACAGATACACAAAATGCATCCTTAAATCAAAAAATATATAAAATTTCAAATGCAGTCAGTGCTCCAGCTGCCAGGCTAGGGTGAACTTCAGCTTCAGAAGGGCTGGAGCTGCCTTAGAATCATCAAATCCCAGAATGGTTTGAGTTGGAAGGGATGTTAATGATCACCCAGTCCCACCCCCTGCCATGACAGGGATACTTTCACCATCCCAGGTTGCTCCAAACCCTGTCCAACCTGGCCTTGGACAGTTCCAGGGATCATGGGGCACCCACAGCTTCCGTGGGCAACCTGTGCCAGGGCCTCAGCACCCTCACAGGGAAGAGTTTCTTCCTAACATCCCAACTAAAAATCTCCTATTTTAGTTTAAATCCATTCCTCCTTGTCCTATCACTGTTTCCTTGTGTAAAAGGTCACTCGCCTTCTTTTATAGGTATTTGTTAAGTTCTGACTTTAATATCCCCCCTTTAATGCCCAAAGAGTGGACAGACTGTTTGGTGGGGACACACTGGGAAGGCTCAGCTGGGGCTGCTGGGAGCAGGAACACCAGGGCTGGGTCACATTGCAGCACATCAGCATAACCCGCAGTGTATTTTTAAATCCTTCCTGCTCAAGATTTGCTCAACACTTGATCCAAGCCTACAACACTAAATCAAATAGCACCAAGAAATGTTTCTCTGAATTGGAAAGAGCTCATTTATTCTGCTAAATTGTTAACATAGTTCCCAGCAGAGCACTGGCCAACTCACACCACCCAAACATCTTGGGGCCCGTCCGGCAGGCAGCTCAGCCCCCACTGCTGATTTGGGACTCAATCCCTGCTATGCAGCTGCTCTGGGGAAGATAATTTCATGCTCTGGCATGTGTCACCCTCTGCCAGTGGCCTCAGTGCCAGCAAACAGCCCTGGGAGGGCTCACCCTGCCAGAGTCAGCACATGACTAACAGCACAGTGCTTCCCACTGCTCCAGGGCCGGAGCAGCCCCTGCTCCCAACCCTATCCCAGCCCACCTGACCATAACCTCTGAAATGCTGTATATAATTTCACCCTCTGGAAATGTATTAAACTCCTTTGCAGCTTCATTCCATGCTCACAGATAGGCCACAGCAGCACTGGAGGTACCTGGAGCAAGCTGGGCAGGTGGGAAGAGGAGGAAAACAGTGCTTTGGAACAAAGCTGATGACACAGAAAGAGGCCCTGAGGTGTCCTGACCTGCCCCTTTCCTGTGTTAAAGCCCTTATCAGAGTAAGGGAACTCTTTCAGCAGTTCTTAAAGCGCCAACACAACACCCAGTGGAAATTTCCAGCTTCACTTTACAAACTGAGAGGAAAACCTGCAAAGCAGAACTGTTTTTTTAGCAGGGCGTGTTCTCAGTCCCAGGTGCTGCTGCTGCAGAACTTCTTCCTCGTGAATGTCTTCTTGACACAACAGAAAGAGCCCATCACAAGATCAGATTTTGTGAGCCCACAAATGCCCTGTCCCCCTTCTCAACCCCACAAGCACATCTAAGGTGACCCATGGCCACAAACAAAGCAGGTGGATAAGCCATTTACTCCATTATCTGCCTCTGTACCCAAAGCATGCCCCTCAGCAGCACTTTAGAGGGCTTGGATTGCCAGCAGTGACTGTTGCCTGATAACACTGAAACTACATCAGCAGAGAAATGGAATTTTTTCTTGGCTGGAGGCATCCAAACTTCCAGGGGAAAAAAAAGGTGTCCTATTGCATTTCCTGAACAGCAACAGGCTTTAGTTTTGCACATTGAAGTCTGGTCCTGCATGGCCTTTTAAAGGCTTTAGTTCTTCTCCAGTTTCAAGTATTAGTAAACTATTTGAAGCAGCCTAATCTTAAACCCCTGAGGATTGAGAGCAGGAAATCTCCCTGTTTACATGGGTAAGAGGGCACAGAGGTGTTTGGTCAAACATTGGACTTGATGAACCACCAGACTGATTATGATTCGAGGAAATAACTCACACTCCAGGGACTTTCCAAGCAACAGTTCTGTATCCACTTACTGCTGATGAAAGGAAACGTGTGGTTTGTAAAGTGCATATTCAAACCCTTCCAGGCTCTCCCCTTGAAGACTTTTACCTGCTCCCCTTGAAGGACATTAGCAGAAGTGACATTGTCCAGATCAACCCTTTCCCCAGCTCCTTGCAGTTAAAACGAGTTCCCTGAATTCCACTCGTATCTAAAAATGTCATTCTAGAGCTGTCACCTCATACATGGAGATGCTCCTGGCACTTGGAGCAGAGCTCCAGGACACTTGGGAGCTGTCCCATGATGCAAGAACCAAATCCCCTTTCTGGCTCCAGCCTGGCAGGGACTCTGAGGAGACCCCCGACACAGGACCAGGTCTCCAAAGAACCCTCAGCTGTGCTTGCCATAAAACTGCTGCTTACAAGATTCAAAGTGGGAGTGCAAGGGTGAAGTGGGGAAGCCTTACAGGAGTCTCCTCCTCATCCCAAGCATGTTCCTGATTCCTCCAGTGCCCCCAGGCTGACACATGATCTCCAGCTCACTTGCTGACACGGTGCCACCCCAGGGGAAGGAACCAAGACTTCCAAGCACAGAAGATACAAGACTGGGCACTTCCCTGTGCCAAGGCTGAACCGAAGGGCTTGGCACCTCCTTTCCACTTCCCAGCACTGCCAGCCTGGTCTCTCCCCACAAACACTGCAACCACTAACCAGAGCCACCTTCCTCCATGTCCCCTCTAGTCCTGCCCCTGCCAGGACACAAGCAAGCCCAACCTCTCAGTCCATGGGAAGCTGGACACTGAGTACTGCCCAGGGAGAGGGAACAAGGGTTTCAAACCTCTCCAGGCACAGCAGGAACTGAGTTTTCTCTCAACTTCCTGAGTACATTTTCTAATCATAATGGTATCACAGGAAATCCACGTCAGCACTTCCAGGAGCTGAGGGAGGTTTTGATTTATTGTTACTGAGGTGTGAGGTTTTTTGGCTCGGTTTTTTTCTGACCAAGAGCTGTGCTTCATTCCTTCAGAGCCATGTCGTTGTCCACAGGCACTTGGACTGGGCCTGGCCTCCCAGCACAGAGGAGTTCCTTCTCAACTTCAGAGAGATGCTCCATGGTGAGAGGGCTGGGATTTCAGGCATGGGATCCCAGAATTCCAGCTTTGCCCCCAGGAGCTTCTCCACAGCCAAGACAGATCCTGCTGGTAGACATCACCTGCTCAGTACTTCAGTCCCCTTGCTCAGGGACTGAAGCTCCCCTCAGTGCCAGGGCCTGTGGCATCAGATCAACTTCATTAATATGCAATTAAACCTCCATTAATCTTAGTGTTGCTCATGCAGTTCACATTTAAAATGACATTAGAACAATGGCAGAAAAAAGAAACCCAGACTTACTGAACTACACAGCAGGCAAAGCTCTCAGAGATCCTAGAATGACATCATGATCCACATAAAAGCACTGGAAAACTACTCTCTAAACCACAGGCAGGTTTGTCATTCACAAGTCTAAGCAGGACAGAGCAACACATACATCTCAAGACAACTGTTGCTCTCAGAATTCTTATTTATTAAGAGCAGAAAGGAAATTTTGCTTAAGTTTTATACATAAAAAAGTAAACAGTAAAATTTTTTTTCTTATAGTCTTTTCCACTGAAGAAAATTGAGAAATAAGTTGTCTTTTTAGATAATGTTTATTTAAAAAAATAAAATTAATTGACAAAGATACCACACTATTTTGCATGCTGGGCATCCCTTGGCTCGCAGGATCCTGTTCAGCATGAAACCGCTTTGTCAGCAATGCACGGGCAAAACCCACCCCAGCCTGGCTCCCACCTGGCAGCTGCTGCAGCCACACAATTTAGTGAGATATCTCTGGGTTTTTACCAGCTCAGGTCTTTAGTAAATCAATTACAAGTGGACACTAAACAAGTATTTCACTAAGAGATGATGAAATATTAAAATTAAAAGCAAGTCAGATTGCAGCTGTAATTATACTATATTAGAAACTTCAGTTGGTGGGGATCCATTCACCATATAGACATTAATTTGTAATCAAGGTAATTACAAAGACAGAGCATTTACTTCCTGCATGCTTTCCCAGGCTTGGAACCAACAGAGTTGACTACATGGAGAGTTGACTAGGATGTACTTGGAATTCACTCTCTCAGGCAGGAGACTAGTTAGGAGTGTTACTGATAACAAAGAAGAAAAGTTACACAACATTGATTATTATAAATTACTTTGTTCTTATCTGCTTTTAGCCTTAGTCTCCTACAAGTCTTCATCCATTCCTGTAGAAATCCAACTCCTTCTCCATTGCCCTGCTGCAGCTCCCATCCCTAGTGGTGGTTCGAGTGCGTGGGGCAGCCCTTGATGCGGAACACGTGGATGTGCAGGTGGGCAGCGATCTGGTTGCACACACTGACACAGTATCGGAGCAGGTCAAACAGGGACAGGATCTGCACAGGAAAAGATCATGCACAGTTACGGCCACATGTTCCTTGTGTGCCACACAGGATGTAACAGCCCACACTCCACAACCACAGCACTGCACTCCATTGAGCTGAATCTCCAACTTCAGGAATAACCATGGAATCACAGACTGGCTTGGGATGGAAGAGACCTTAGAGCCCATTCAGCTCCATCCTTGCCATGGGCAGAGACACCCTCCACTGTCCCACATTGCTCCAAGCCCTGTCCAACCTGGTCTTGGACACTTCCAGGGATGGAGCATCACTCCCTCAAGAGTTTCTGGGAATGCTGGGTTTTCTTCCAGCCTAAGACAAGACAGACTCTTAATTCAAAATCAGAAAGTGGAGAAGAGTTACAGCAGCTACAGAGATACTGTGAAATGCCCCATTAACTCTGAATGGTGATAACCACACCCCCCCCATCTTTTCACATCACATCAATACAATTTTACTGAAAGGTTAACACTGTTTTTTGTACATTAAACTTGAGTATTTGATAAGCCCAGATAAGCTGAATTTAGGATGTTTTTCCCAATGGGTGCTGGAGTCATGACAGACATTCCAGAACTTAAGGCACAGCCAGAGCACCCCTGCATTGCCCATCACAGAGCCCCTGCTAATGAGGCAACACTCACCTGAAAAATATTCTAATAAGTAAGTTTTGAATATTTGCTACAATGTTTTGAAATTTTAAACTATCACAGTCATCAAGGTTGGGAGCAACCTTCAAGATCATTGAGTCCCACCATCACCCCAGAGTCACCATTATCACCGTTAACCCATGTCCCCAGGTGCTGCTACATCAAGACACCTCTTAAACACTTTCAGGTAGTGTGACTCTATCACTGGAGTCCAATGCCTGATTAACTCTTTCAGCATTTTTTTTTTTTTTTCAAATATCCAACCTGAACTTCCCCTGGTGCAGCTTGATGCTGTTTCCTCTTGTCCCGTCTCTGTTCCCCAGGAGCAGAGCCTGACCCCCTCCTGGCTGCCCCCTCCTGTCAGGGAATTGTGCAGAGCCAGAAGGTTCCCCCCTGAGCCTCCTTTTCTCCAGGCTGTGTCCCTCAGCCTCTCCTGGTGCTCCAGCCCCTTCCACAGATCCGTTCCCTTCCCTGGACACACCCCAGTCCCTGAATCTCTCTGGTCTGGAGGGGCCTAGAGCTGTCCCCAGGACTGGAGGTGCCCCACCAGTGCCAGCACAGGGCACCACACAGGGCCTTCTGGACACACAGATGGCTGTGACAGCCCAGGTGCTGTTGCCCACCTGGGCACACCTGGGGTCATGTGCAGCCACTGTTACCAGCACTCCCAGATTCTTTCCCAGCTTTCCAGCCACTCCTTCCCCAGCCTGGAGTATTCCATGAGGCTTTTTTGACCCGAGTTCAGGACCTGGCACTTGGCCTGGTTGACCCTCCCACCACCGGCCTCGGCCATGGATCCAGCCTGTCCAGATCCCTTCAGAACATCCACATCCCACCCAACGTGGTATCCTCTGCAAACTGACTGGGAGTGCCTCGATCCCCTCAGCCAGACCATCCCTAAAGACAGTGCCCAGGACTGTCCCAACACCAAACCAGGGACACTGTGACCCTGGCTCAGCTCTGCACCCGCTTCAAATCCATCCCCCTCAGGGATTCATTCAGCTGGGCACAGCCAACACAATGAATTAGTGGCAGAGCTAATTAATAAAATGAGCTTGGACTCACCAGGGCAATCCAGAGGACAATATACTCATCAATAAAGCTGTTAAAGTACTGGTCAAGGAACAACAATGCTGGGCCTATGAATGCTGTGTCATACAGATACATCTCACTCTTGGTCATGTGGGCAACCTGCAGCAAAAAAAAAAAAGTGAAGTTTAAGAAATTAACATGCTCCAGCCAAGGCAGAACGATTTCATAATACACAAAACCAAAGCCATTCAGTTCAAGCCACATTACTTGCAAAGTATCAAATACTCAAGTGGCAGCAACAATACTGTTTGAACCATGATGCTCCACAGCTATAGAGATGCAAGATTTACAGAGAGGCATCTTTTATTAGAGTAGAGAATGTAGCACAGGAAAAAAACCTCACAAGTTTTCCAGCTCAGCTCTTCCTCCTGCCAGAAACCAAGCAGTGAAATGGAAGCAGACTGGTAAATTTTAAAAGTTGAGCCTGGAAAAAAAAAAAACTCTCAGCTGCTGGAGCTTCAAAACTCAAGGACACTTGGTGTTCCTCTCTCTCCATCTCTTTTTCTCCCATTCCTTAAGAATAACCACCTTTCTCTGGTTGCAATTTGATGAACATTTTCGGTATTCAAGTGTGCCCTTCCCACCTCCCTTCGTGCACAGAACCCATCCCACATTTCATCCTCACTTCACAGCATGGTTGGGATGGGACTGAGCACCAAAGCAGGCCTGGTAAGAAAGAAACTCTTCTCCCACTGTAAACTTAAACTCTTCCTCCACTATGAATTTAAACTGTTCCACTGTGAGTTAAGTCCAGCACTGACCCAGCTCACAGTAGCCCAACAGAGGCCTGCAGAACTGGGATAGCTTTTGAGGCAGGATCTGTTTAACCCTCATTCACTGACACCTCCACCCTCGTACAAACCTGTTAATGATTTTAACCCCTATTTTCTTCCAATTCTTCAAATTAAACCCTCAGCAAGTGTTCCAAACCTCAGCAGCTCCATCACCTCCTCTCCTTCTGCCAAACCTTCTTCCCCTTTGTGTCTAAGGGGGATTCCAGACACCTCTGTTCCAGCCCAACTCTTCACACATGTGCAAAAATACATTGCAAAAGCATGAATTAACAGCTGGGGAAGGAGAAACAGCTCTGAGCTGTCCTGGTGCTACCTGTGCAACCACAGCATCAACTCCAGGTTTCCACTGCCCTTTCAAACAGAAAAAGACTCTGCTGCACCTCCAGACTACTTAAAGCAAAGCTGCTCCTCAGTGCACGAACAAGTGCAAGTTACTCAGTGGAATACCCAGAGAGCTCCATGATCTATAAAATGTTGTCCTGCAACAAGACTCAGGAGGGTTCTGGCACACTCACCACCAGTTTATTTGTGATCTTGGCAGACACAAAGCCAAAAGTCAGGATGTAGAGGCAGGGGTGCTTCTCAAAGAGCTGCACAGCAGATTTCTTGTAGATCATTGCAGCCAAGGCGATCACTGAGCCAATATGGAGAAAAGGTGAGAGGACACTTGTTCCCTATGGTGAGATTAAAGCATGAGATTAATAAAACGTGCACACTGCAAAGAAACCTCAAAGAGCCCCTCAAGTCATGTGCAATGAGGAGTTAAAAATAAAATCTCATTAGAAACGTCTTTCTGAATGCTGGCGGTAGAAGAAAAAAAAATTGGTGAAACTTGACCATGGAGAGAATGCAGTAGAAACTTTCTGGTGCTGGGGAAAAAAAAAATCAGATTTTAGGTAGCAAGAACACTGTTACAGAAGATGCTTCTGCAGATACCTCCATTTGTTCTTTCACATTGGTAATATAAATAATACAGATCTTTCAGAAGGATCAAACCCAGAATCATCTTGAAAAACTCAATCTTGAAAAAATCCTGAATGGATTTTTGCACATGATTTTTCTACGAACTCTTCAGTGAGGGGTGTATTTGTATAATTTGGTTTATCTCAGTAATTAAAAACAAATAGCAAAGTACAATGAGTACTTTTATTCAAAAATGTTAAAACTTTGACTCCTAAATCTACTATTCTTATACACATAATATTAACTTGTCTTTCCCAAACCAGCAAGGAGCTGAAGCAAAAATAATTCCCATGAAGGAGGGATTATGTTAAATTCAAACTGTGGCTGGAGAGCCTCCATGCTGAAGAGGAACCGTTAGCTCAAGGTACTCACTGCTATAGTGGATCCATTTTTGCCAACTCCACCCGTGAAGATCACACCAAAGTAGTTCGTACAAGAGAATATGGTTCCTGCCACAGTACAAAGAGCTGGGAATATTTTCACCTGAATATTCAGTATTGGAATCTTAATGGAAGAGAGACAAGAAGTTAAAATATGGGCAAATTCAAATTTAGGTTAATATTTCAGGTGCACTCAAACACTCCACTTTCCAACACGATGTTTGCTCTTCTCTCTCTGCTATACAGAATGACATGTCTACAGAGAAAAAAATATTTTCTAAATTGCTTCCATGAAGCTTCCCAGAAAGCCAGACTTAATGTTCAGTTACCAGAGAAGAGACACAAAAAGCAGAGAAATGGACAGAAACCCAGAACTTCCTCTAAATCATCCCAGGGAAGAGAGTCATCACCTGAAGTCAAGATCAAGCTGTGAAAAAAAAGAGTCACTTGGGATGGTCAGATAAACCCTTTCAAGTACTGGATCCCATCTTTTGCACAAGGCAAGGCAAGCAAAAAGATCAGACATGTCAGTCAGAGTCAGTGACCCAGGAGAGGAAGGATGAAGTTGCTAAAGAAGGGGAGAACAAGCACAGGCAGTTTCAAAAGTTTTCCTTTTTTTAAACAGTCATGTTTCAAGCAGAACAGGAAAAACTAGAAATGAAGAATAGTGTGAAGTAAACCACAGGAAATATGTTATGGAAGCAAGTGTTTAGAGATAACTACCCAAAGCTTCCTAACTGTATCTATTCAACTACTAAAAGCTCTTTATTCAGGAACTGAAGTCGTGGCACTCAACTGAAGAAACACTCAGCTCCCCATTGAGTCTGGCCAGGAACAGAAGCCCAAAGGAGGTCATGTTGCTTCTATTTTTCTTTAATTACACTCTCAGAGTAGCTTTCAGCAGGTAAATCATGGAATATTATGAGTTGGAAGGGACCCATCAGGAGCATCCAGTCCAAGCCCTGTTCCTACTTAGACACCGCAACAATCCCACCCTGTGCCTGAGAGTGTTGTCCAAACACTCCTGGAGCTTGAAGATCATTCTTGAAGATCCTAAGTTTTCTATTCCATTCAACAACTGAATCTCTTGATCTTTCTAGGGCGTGATTAAGGGGCAGAGGAGTTTTAACCCTTTGGGCCTTGTTCAGCCCACTCTACAAACCCCACCCAGTTTCAGGACACTCAAATATATTTCTTCCTTGATAAGCCTGCCCTGCTAAGGCAAAAAAAGGGCATTTCCTAGAAGATTGTAGAGAAAGAATAAAGACAAGAAAAGAGAAGGCTTGAACTGCCAGACTGGAGCACTACTTGTAATCATCCATTAATGTAAAGAGGCTCAAGCCCCCTCAAGCTGTTCTAAAAGCAGGTACCTGTGCTGACCTCTGCCTCAGAACTGATACTTTGGTATTTAAAGAATGGGGGTGGGTTGATTTTTATAAGCAAAAAGAAACAGTAGCAAACTCCATTACAGGAATCAAAAGACATTAAGGCTGACATTTTCCCAAGACAAAGGGAGTTTGCCAGGAAAAACACCCCACAAACTCCCAGCTACCACTAGAACATTGGAGAAGGATGCTCAGGGCAGGAGAAGATAACTGAGTGTTATAACACCCAGTTTGGCCAGTTTTGGGTTCTTAATACCCTCCTTTTGGCCTTCACAGCAGCTGCATTAGTGCAAAACATGTCTGAAGAAAAAATTATTGACAAACAGCCACATACAGAAATTTGACAGAGGAAAGCCAGAAGTGGATTAAAAAACTAGCACCTGCTGAATTTCTCCATGTACAAAATTGGAGCAATAAAACCAAAAGTGGGAAGCAGCAAAACCAAGCAAATACCAGATTACTTTTATTTTTTCCCTCTTAATAGAGGGAGAGAGGGAAATGTTCCCACAAAGTGGCATTGCAGCCCCTGAATTTTAACTCAGAGGACACTGGAAGACAGCTGCAAGGCTTCCCTGTCTGGTATTCCATGTATCACTACAGCCCCTGCAATTATTCTGCCCTTCCTAGTGATTCTAGGGACTTCATCCAAAGTCACCCACAGGCAGAACTTCCCCAAACCATGTCAGCAATGCAGGGACGTATAACTAGACACATCTTTTACAGGCAAATCATGATCTCTGTTAAACTCTCTGAGACTAATCACAGAGGCAAGGCTGCATCACCCAGAGAGCTGTAGAATCCAGGTAAACCCTGGGAAAGAAGCATTCCAGGTTGGACAGGGCTTGGAGCAACCTGGTCTACTGGAAGGTGTCTTTGGCCACGGCAGGGGATGGGACTGAATGAGCTTTAAGGTCCGTTTCAAACCAAACCATTCCATGATTATAGATTGTTTGGGAAGAGCCCAGGCATGGCAATAACCAAGTGCCAGCAGGCAGAGTTGGGAGCGGTTGCCAGAGCATTAAAGCAAGTCGGGAATATTTTCCCAGAAAATTACTGCCAGGATTCCAGAATACATTCCATCAGTTTTGTGCAGAATGAATTGGATTTAAAAAGTAAAATTATGAGGAAACAGGCCAGATCAGAGCCCAGCTAAGGGCTCACGGAAGCAGCAGGGAGAAGCATGTAAGAGACCACAAGAACGCAAACAGAGCAGCTTCCTCCAGGAACTCCTCCTGTCACCAATCCCACAAACACCACAGCCAGCTGGGCAACTCAGACCCTGGAGTCCCTCTCACAGGTCTTGTTCCCAGCTGGAGTTTGGAGCTGTCCAGACACACTGCAGTCACATCTGCCCAAGAAACAACTTCCAGAGGGCTGAACTCCAGCTTCATATTCCCCAAGTGTTTGTGCTTTTTCATATTCCAGACCCTGTGGAGAAAACTCCAAGCAATTGCAGCACTTTTCTTGCTTCAAGCAAGAAAATCAATTCCAAATATACATTCTATTAAACAAGTTACCCCAGGCTTCCTTGTTTTACTCGCATGTCCCAAATGATCCAAGCTGGAGCCATACTCAGCATCCCACAGGAATTATCCAGGTCCAGGAACCTGGGAAGCAGCGTTTAACAGGCTTTGAAGAGAATTTACATTTCCAGAAATGAGGGAGCCAGGACAGACACACTGTTTCACAGAATAAAGGAAAGGTAATGGAAGCAACAATTGCCAAAATCCACAACTCTGCATTTTGCCTGTTCAGAGTGTTTTGCTTTTCCCATGAAAAGTGGAATGTTTGAGTACACAACCACATTTACTCCATATTTCCCCCAAACAGCAGCAAATAAAAAATACCAAACCACCAATTTTGCAGTCACATCAAGTATTAAAGGATTAGAGAGGGCTGGGTGAGAAGGGGTTGTGCGATTTATTTTACTCTGCAAGCAGTAAATAACATTTATCTCTAAATGAACACAAAATCTCACTCGTTGAATTAAACAGGATTGTCATGGGAGACCTGATTAAGGTTGTTCTCAGAAGAAATGCTCCATTAAACCAACCAAACCAACCAAACTAGTTTAGTATTTTTGGTAGCTGCCTTAGGCAAATGCTGCTGCAATCCAGAGCTTCTGACAGATTTCAAGATTTTGCTGAAAAGGGTTATTTAAAAGGCTATTTTAGAGTTATTTAAGCTATTTAATAACAAGAGACCCATTTCAAAGATCACACAAACATCAATGAATTGTGCCAGAGATTTCTGCAGCAGCATTTTTTCCCTTTTTTTAAAGAGAAAAGTGAGAACATGAATTGAGAAATTCTCTTGGTAACACAGAATATGAAATTATAGCTGCATGGAGATGATGGCCACAATAATATTTCTGGAAAACTTGGCACCAATCAGGTGATGTGTAGCCTCATTTTTATTTTCTAATCAGTCCTACTCAACCTCATTCCCTTTAGATGGTATTTACTTTGCAGTTTATAGAATTAATTAATGGTTTGGGGTTTTAAGCCTGAAAGCACAAGCAGCAAAATCAGGATGGCCACGATTAACTCATTTGGAATCCTTTCCACATACTCTGGGTTCATTGCTCCCATTACACAGAGCAGATTAGAAATTCACCCATTTGGGGTAAAGCTTTTCAGGAACCTTTTACAGTATCTCAGTGTTATTGAAATAAAGATTTCTTTCTCCTTAAGAATTGCATTTATCAAACATAAAGAGAAGATCAATAACCAGGAAGGAAAACTAGGAAAACCTTCCAGGAAATCAATGCTTTGGATTTCCAGTAAACTTATATATTTTTAATTTATGTATGCACATAAATGCTTTTCTGTGGACAATGCCATTTTGATAGCTCAATGTGACTTCAGTAGTACTTACTATTGTATCACTATGATTATCATTATTATTAAACTGTCAGCTGACATGGCCTGCTGAGCCGTTACCAAGTTATCTGTATTACACATAGATATAGATATAGACATAGATGTAAATAAAACACCTGCAGCCAGGCTGTGCCAGCAACTCATCTAATCAGGATCATCTTAGTTTAAAAGGAAAAAAAACCTGACAACTAGGGGTTTCCCTCTTACACAAATCAAGCTAACAGCTACATTCAGGCCAAATTATCAACTGATTATCTACTTCCCAACTGCTCTCCAAGAGTTCCCCCAGATCTTATCCCAGTTTAATATTCCTCCACTGTTTGTTGAACGGACTTCATTCAGGTTTTGGCCAGGATTTCACCAAAGGTTTAATGTTCATGCAATGTTTGACAGCTTTCTACCTGCATGCACAGGGTATAAAATAACTGTATTTTAATGACTCTGATACAGCCAGAGTCCATCATGCTAATACCGTGGGATCCAAATTCAAAAATCTGTTTCCATTTATAAGGAAAAATGAAACCTTCCTGCAGAACTGAAACTGTCTTGAGATGTGCAGGAGTCCTTCAGTGACCATGGGATTATTACAAAGCATAAAATAAGAACACGAGCAAAATTACCAGAGATTGCCAAAAAGGTGGTCCTCCAATCACTGCCAGTAAATGCATGATTATTATGAAGATTTGTACTTCAGTCACATCAATTCTGATTAGGTATAAAAAGCCAAAAAAAAAAGCAAAATTATTCAAAGCAATTTTAAGTCAGTTATTCGCAAGCTCAGCGGCGCAGCTCTGTCATGCACAGTATAAACACCCTAAAAGGCTGAGGAAAAGAGGAAAAACTTACAAATAATTTAGAAGGCAAAAATATATTTAGTTTTATTGCTCAAATTAAGAGCAATGTTGTGCTATAATTTTGTTTTACTTCACAGTGCAATAACAGAAATCTATTTTAGCAACAGGAAACACTGGAACTCCTCACTGCCAGTGGCAGCTGCAGAAATAAATATTCAGTTTTAACCTTGTCCACCAAAAAAAAAGAGAATTTAGAAGAGATGATAAAATTCTAAAAATGTATTTTTAACCCCTATTATATTTCCTACCCTATCTTAACGTGAATATTCTCTGAATAGCATCAAGCTCTGAAAAGAAACACAAATCCCTAAAGGGTTCATGGAAATGCTAAATCCTAAGTTTCCTATTCCATTCAACAACTGAATCTCTTGATCTTTCCAGGGCGTGATTAAAAGGCAGAGGAGCTTTGACCCTTCAGGTCTCGTTCAGCCCACTCCCCAAACCCCACTCAGTTTTAGTGGCAGCAAGAAGAGAAACCACTTCTAGTTCCAGCAGAGCCAGGATGCTCTGCAGAAAAGAATGGGAGAAAACAGGGAATTCATGCCATTGTTTTAAAGAGCATGCAAAAGTCTTGGAGGTAGAAAGAGAGAAAAACAGGTGTAAAAATGAATACCAGGAATAGGAGTATATAAAAATGCAAGTGAAATGAAGAGGATGGACTTGTTGGTGTGATATATTTATATAGATAGATAGATAGATAGATAGATAGATAGATAGATAGATAGATAGATATAGATATAGATAGATAGATATAGATATAGATATATAGATAGATATATATATACATACATATATATGGGGGTGTATATACACTATATATGTTATAAATAGGCATATACATCTTATACAGCTAAATATATGCATATAGATGCAAGTTATATACAGAAAATGTGTTATATATAACATATATATTATAGCCATAAAATAGTATCTTGCCCTACAGTGCTACATCAAAAACAACCCTTCAAGGCAGTTTGAAACATTTCTGGCTTATCTTTACTTCCAATGACATAGTTCTACCTAAAAGACTCCAAATCACTTCCTGCACACACAGGCTTTGCTGCAACAAAACCCTGCTGATATCATTTGCCCAGGGAAGGAGCATTATGGGGTGGGCTTTCCTTTGTCTGCCTTAAATGAGTTACAAGACCATGGAAGTGATTTTAGTATCAGCTCAGTGTTTCTCCATAGACTTTGTTTCAGTTTGGGAGTGGATCTCTCATTTGAGGACCTCCATTCTGGTCAGCAGCAGAGCCATACGTACAAGGGTTATTCCAACGGGATAAATCCCTTTGTGGACATCCCCCATGGCAGGGGATGGAATGAGATGAATTTTAAGGTCCTTCCCAACCCAACCCATTCTTTGCTTTGTCAATTTGCTTTTCACTATACAAACCTGGAGATGTGACACCCAGGAAATAACCTTTGAAGCCCTCCTATATTCAATTTGCTCAATAACAATCTTGCAACGAAATCACAACTGGCTGGGGGAAAGATCAACTTCCACTGAGGAAAGAATGTTCTGAAAGATCTCTGTTTTCAGTCCTGATACAAACACATGGAGCCACTGAGGTACCTTGCAAGGAAAAAAATAAAAATGCTAGAAGAGATACACAAACCAACTGATTTAATGCAAATTGCTTCCTCCCAGCCCTTGGAGTCAGCATGGAAATGTGTTCTCAGTGCACCCAGCCAAGGAAAGGCTGGAGCAGCTCCATTCCAGGAGCACTGGAATGTGTTTTTGCCCATTTCACTACTTCTGTCAATCACCTAAAGAAAAGAAAGAAACTGAGAAATTTCACAGAAACAGTGACTAAACTCATGGAGGTAACTCCAATTTACAGCTTTCCTTGGAAAGGAAACCTGGTTTCTTTTGGCAGCAGAAATCTTATGCACAATAAAGTAATGTCATGTCTGGAAACCCAAGTTATTCTGCCAGACAAACCTTTGCAGGAGGCTAAGAGCCCAACAAATACATGAGGAGCAGTGCCTGGATTGAGATTAAGGAGACAATTTTATCTTTATACAGCCATGGCACAACCTTTACTCCCCTGCACAGGGCTCTGCCCTTCCAACTCAAACAGAAACAGCTTCAGGCAGCCAAGGATATTTGTTAAAAACTCCTCCCAACTTACAGCAAGATTCTCCTATTGTAGAACAAATATGAATCTTAACTTCAGTTCCACCTTAATATTCTGTATTTTTAATACCAAATGGCTCCTTAAAACAGAAATCAAAAGCATTAAGACCTACTGAGGAGAAACTAAATAACAAACTATCACCTGAAGAAAGCATAAATTATTAATCTAAAGGAGGAAAAATGCCTGGGAACATTCCAAGCTCAAGAGAATCACTGTCAGATGACTTAAAACTATAGGCTTCATATCAGTAAAGCACATGCCTGATGCTGGAATTATTCAGTGAATTTTTTTCACAAGATGTCAAGCAGCCTCTAGACAGATGGGATGTGATGGAGCAGTCATCCCAAATTCATTAAAATCCAACTACTTTCTTCCCCCCAAAATACCTGCTCAGCTCTACTTTCTCTCCCATGCCAGCACCATTTCCTGCCATCCAGTGGGCTCAGGAGATTGGCTTGGCCAAAACAATCCAACCAAAAAAGAAGAAAGCCCTGTCCCATTTCCCAGCCCATCAGCTTTCCTGGTGTTTTTTTCTGTGACCTCGGGAATGCTGGGCACCCTGAGGAAAGGACAGGGACAGTCTGCTCAGCCCCTGGAAGCCACACAACCCAGCACTGAGCCAGTGGGACTTGTCAGCTCCAGACTGGGGAGGAATAAATGGGAATGACAGACAAGTGGATCGCTACCTTCATAAATGTCCTAAACAGCCCCTAAAATGAAAAATAAATGAAAGAATGCCATTATAAACCAAAGCAACAACAGTTTTGCCAACAGAGATGTGAGTAAATCTGCATTGCCTGAAAAGCATTAACACGTCAGGTGATCCAGAGGACATTCTTATACCTAAATGGTTAACTATAATTTATGCATTGTATCCAGAAAAAATGAGCTAGCAATCCAAAAAATCCATAAATTGCCTTGGTCACCATAGTGTTTTTAACGTCTGGTAGAGCTAGGAAGTAACTAATAAAATGGGAATGCAAAAGCAAGGCTGCAGGAAAGCACTTGCTCCATTTGGATGGAGACTGACCAATGCCTTTCTTTCTGAGGGAAAATACACCCAACTTGCTGTAGTGGATGGAGAATTTATTTGCAAAGCAGGGTAATAATGTTCCTGCTTAGATATGACATCATTAGTACTGTACTTTATTCTACATCAAGTTCCATTGCACATTCAAGTGACTCTCTCATGGTAAACATGAGAGAAAACACAATTTTGGAGTAATAGATCATTTATCAAATTATAGTAAAAAAATAAGAAAAAAAAGCAGAAAATAGGGAAAGGGCTTTGTTCCTGCAGATTGCCTCATTTAATTACTATAATCACATTTGATTGCATACAAGCAGGTAACACACAGAGCTGTAAGAAAGCAAAACCATTTCAAAGCAAGAAGGGAATAAGCCAGTTCAAAGATTTTATTTTCAACTTGTGTTTTTATTTATTTACTCATTTAAATAATACAGTGGAAATCGTGAGAAAAAACAAATGGGAAGAGCAAGCAGCATGAATTCCGCAAGAGGTTCTTAAAGCCTCTGAACTGGGCTATTTTTATTAAGTGGGTTAGTTTCAGGCATCACTGGAGCCACACTTCCCCCCAACCTGACAGCTTTGCTGCCTGATGTTTCCTGACAACTGAGCCATGTCAACACTGCCCAGACACTGACACTGTGCACATTGTTTGGAGGACCATTAAGCCCCACAAAATGAAGAAAATGAAACAAACCCTTTTCCCAAGACATTCCCACACGACAACAGATGGACGGAAAGTTACTCTACAAGTTCAGCAAACACAAAAGAATAAAGTTCCAAAAATCTCTTCTTAAAATAAACCAGGGGTCTTTTTTATCTTCTATAAAATAAACAGAAGACACTGAATTGAGGTTTAAAATCAGCAGGAACATCCAGGTGAAGAACAAGAACAAAGAGCTGATGCTGACAACAGAGCAAAGAGCCCAGACGCAATATTTAATGAACTAAAATGCCCAGACAGAACATCCAATGGCAAGGCTGGGGAGAACACTCCTAGTAATGCTGAGAAGTACTGATTCTACAGCAAAGAAATGTCAGGAAAGAATAATAACCAGCAGAGCTGTAGAAGGCAGGGACAGGGTCAGGCAATGTCAGCACTGTATTGGGAGTAAACCATAAACGGTCTGAAAACCAGAATATCCAAGGATTTAATTCAAATGTAGTCAGGGAAGCATAAAAGTTGTGAGTTTTTAAATGCACTCAGCCCTTACTTCCCATCTGCCTCAATTCACAAGACAGGAGAATTCCTGCAGAGCTTCCAGGGGCAGTTGCAATTCCTGTGGCAACACTGCCATCCGTGGATTCTCCTGCACACACTGCAGTATTTTCCTCTATTGAGCCTCCCTTCCCTGTTGTGACAAATTGACATGCAGATTATTTGCCAGTCTTCCCACATAAGAGGAGATCCAGAGAACCCCAGCCTGGTTTGAGTTAGAAGGGACATCAAAGCTCACCCCATTCCACCCCCTGTCATGGGCAGGGACACATTCCACTAGCCCAGGTTGCTCCAAACCCCAATGAGGCATGGGGCAGCCTCAGCTTCTCTCAGCAGCCTGAGCAAGGGCCACACCACCCTCACTGGGAGGAATTCCTTCCCACAATCCCATCTGTACCTGCCCTCTGGCACTGGGAAGCCACTTGCCCTTGTCCTGACATTCCATCCCATGTCCAAAGTCCCTTGCCATGTCTTTAGGCACAGGAAGAGGCTCTAAGGTATCCCTGGATTCTTCTCTTCTGTAAACTGAACAGCCCCAGTTCTCCTATCCTTTTCTCATAGGAGGTTTCCATCCCTCTCATCATTTTTGTGGCTAAATATTGTCAGGAGCATTATTATTTTAACATTTTGTTTTCTATAAAAGGCTGAGTGGTGTCCAGATTGAATCTTCCTCAACACCTTTATTTGCAATTCCTCTATATCATTGTGCTAAACTGTATTAAAACAGCCCAATTCTGGTCTTTGAAAAATCACCAAGGCAAAATGTTCCAAACAAAAGTCACATTCCATCAGGACAAGAACTGCAGGGTGACACTGCAGAGCTGCAGGGAGAGGGCTGAAACTCTGGTACTTCAAGTGTGAATGTGGGAAATAATTGAGTAAACCTTTTGATTCCCAAAATATTTTTATTTTTCAGCTTTTTAAGCCTTCAAGTGCTTCTAAATAATTTTCCCATAGGCTACAGGGATAAGTTAAACTTCACTAACAATTAAGGACATTTTTCTCTCCTTGGTGAACATAAAACTTTCTTATACAGCAAGTACAAGGTTTAGCTGTGCTGCAAGAATTTGAAGCTTCATACTCACTTCATACTGTCCCAGCTCCTGTATTATTTTCAAGATAAGGTTATATTATTGTATTTTTTCAGTACAAATGTTTGTGACATGAAACAGCCAGAGTATGAATATGCTGTTTTTAGCATAGCAAATATATGTTATTTTCTGTAGCTTACCCATCTGAGATGTGCAATATTGACCTAAAAATCTGTTCTGCCTGACCTCTGAGTGTGTAAGTGATTGATGCTTCATTTGTCTGAGTAAAACATCTAGAAGCAGCAGCATCCTTATTTATGAGTTAAGACTGAAACTAAAGATGCCAGAAGGCATCTGAAATGACTCATGTATATTTAAATAGATTTAAAAGTCTATCCTGTAACTCAGTGCCTAAAACCGGGTTAAATCAAGTGCGTGAGGAGACCCGTCACAGGCAACACCTGAGATTCTGTCTCAGGAGCCAGTGACAAGAGCTCAGGACAAGGGGAAGTGGCTTCCCAGTTTCAGAGGGGAGGAATAGATGAGACATTGGGAGGAAGTTCCTCCTTGAGTGGGTGGTGAGGCCCTTGCATAGGCTGCCCAGAGAAGCTGTGGCTGCCCCATCTGAAGTGCCCAAGCCAGGCTGGACACTGGGGCTTGGGGCAACATGAGGTAGTGGAATGTGTCCCTGCCCGTGGCAAGGGGTGGGACTGGGTGAGCTTTAAAGTCCCTCTAAACCAAACAACCTGGGATTCTGTGAAAATGCCCTGCCTGGCCCATCCCTTTACCCAGCTGGCTGTAAAACCAGTATCGCCAGTATCTCCTGGGATGGCAAAGGCGTTTCAAACAACTTCTTTTCATCAACCAATCTAAGTTATTTCCACCCCACAACCATCACCCCACTGAATGATTTCAGAACTCTTGAGTGTTTCAGAACTATGTGACTTGATAACTTTTTCCGCCCTTAGCAACTCCTTGTTCAGTTGAGATGTTGATATCACATCTCATAAATCAAGACATAAAATCTTGATTTAAGCTCTTCCTTTCTTTGGATTACTGCTTGCTACATTACTATTTCCAGCCTTTCATAGATTACAAACAAATTATTTTAAAAATTAAATCACTGATGTGACCTGACTCCCTTTAGAGCCATCCAGCTCCCAGGGTCAGTGGGAGACACAGCAGGATTTTCCAGATTGCTGATGGTGCTGCATGTAAAGCAGAGACAGTAATTCATCTTCCTAAATAACCCCCTGAAAGCAGAGATTTTGCCGAGCTACTACATGAAAAAACAAAAGAACTATTAGAAAGTAATTAGGATTAACACAGGTTTAACAAAGGCTATGTAAACTAACTACTGAAAAATAACTTCACTTTTGTTTAACATCTGATGCAGTTCTGAGATCAAAAAGCTATTCTAATATCCTCAAATCTTTCAAGGAAAAGTCCAGGCTAAAAATTCATCAATAATAACTATAATCTAGGAGATATTGCAAGGAAACCAATTCACTCAACTTTTAATGATAACATTGGGAGAGGACCTCACCCACATACAATGTATTAGTCAAAAACAAAAACAAAAAAAACCCAAAAAAAAATAAAAAAGAGGTGAAATAAGGAAGAGAAAGTCCTTCCTAAGGCTAGCAAACTAGAGGGGAGAAGGTTTTATTTAGCATAGACATAAGGAAAAGCATTTTGAAAACAAAGACAAACTGGAAAGGAAGTTACTTCTTCATGAAGCTACAAGCACAAGGATCACGCCAAACAGCTTAAGCCAGACATTTTTAACCAGACTTTCTAAGTTATTACACAAGGCAGAGTTCCCTGAAAGAGCCAAGAAATTCTCCTTTTTTTTGGTGGAAAGGTATTGAAACGGCAGCAACAAAAAAAGCTTTTTTAAAAAAGTAATTCCAACAACATTATTCTACACCCACATTTAGAGCTGCTTCCACAGCTCTGCTTGGCTTTTAGGTGAAGCCAAAACTGTGATAAAAAGCAAAGTTTAAATCAAACTTTTGTTGAATAGGCAGGTTTTGCTTTGGTTTCAAATAAAATGTGATGCTTTCAAAACAATTGGTTTCCAGTTAAATCAAATTTTTCCTACTCGTTGAAATATTTTTCCTCCTTGTGTTAAATATGAAAACACTGGTGAAATCCCCTGGAGAAGCTGCTTTCCACAGAGCAGTGCATGACAAAAGTGCTGCCCTGCTCAGTCCATGCCGCTGCCAAGCAAAGGCTTTACCGTGTAGTTCCAGAACGAGGGCCCCAGCGTTCCCGTGAGGAGCTGGAAGGCTACTGTGCAGAGCATGGACTCTGTCACATCAAATCTACATGCGAGGGAGAGAAACAGTTCAGAACATTCTCCTGAGCGCTCCTCCGAAGGGGAGCCATTAAAACATCTTCAGTCAGGCTAAAGGACAAAATCCAGGGGCGGGATGATTCAAAGGGCAGGTCAGAGAAGGGATTAACCACAAAACCATTCTAACCCACACAGTATTTTACACATTTAAATCTTCATTCAGAACTTCTGCAATTTACAGTTTTACCATATCACTCCAACACGTAAGGAAAAACAATCAATCATTTGGTATGTGCATGAGGGAATAAATGAAATTCTTTTCTCTGAATCACAGTGAATTAAATCTATAACCAAGCACAATTCAGGACTCTCATCTCCTGACCTCATGTTCATGTCTGCAAATAACACTGAATATATGAATTCTTTAGCTGAAGATGCTCCTGCATGTTTTAGTGGAGCAGAAATGCAGATTGTATTTCAGTTTGACACCTCAGAGGGAAAGGGTGAAGTTTCACCTCCCCTGTCATGCAGCTCCTTGGCAAATAACACTCTAAGAAGTGATCTTAGTACCCCTGCTCAGGGGTAATCATGCTCCATTCTGTATATATTTATTTCTCACCCCTGACAGAAAAGGATGAAAAATATGCTGGAGCCAACAGGGCAACAGGAACCACCCTTTTTCCTAATACAGTGCCATAAATCTGCATTTTGCCGTAACAAAAAGATTTTAAAACAGGATCAAATAAAAGAAAAAAAATATCCAACTATCTAGTTTAAAAAGAAAATATCTCAACAGCAACAGCAGGGTCAGCCAGAACACAGATCCTGTTTATTGCTGTGCTTATCAGAATGTGCTGGAACAGACACCCACCATGCCAAGGAATTAAAAATGGGCAGCACAGAAAGGTTTGTTATGGCTCCACTGCAGGGCTCAGGTGCAGTGACAATATGCAGACACCAGGTCTGAGGAGAGGAGCCACTGAAGTTCAGCCTGATAAGCATTTTCAGTTTAATTATCACAACACAGTAAATAGCTGGGAGAGGTAATAGTTGGTATTTTGGGGAATACAGGAAGAGAAAGCCCCATGTCCAAACCCCGTAGCTACCTGGTTGCTTCACAACAGCTGCAGTTTCTATTCCTTTTTTCCTAGGTTATTTTAGGTGATATTTGTAAATCAGATATGGATCCATTTTTAAGACATCATCTGGGAAGCTTAAGAAGGGGCATTGACCTTGGCATGTGCTTCACTCCACGGAGGTGCTGGCACTGACAATCCCTGTGCCTGCTCTGCTGGGAACCCTGTCAGGCTCCTGAGTCTGGAGCCAATTAACACAACAGGGGATTAGTGCTGCATCCAGAATATTCCCTTGTCAGTGCTAATTTATTGAGTATATTCCATGGGCAATTCTTAAAAGGCCCTAGTTGACTAAACAAGTCATTAGACAATTCAAGAGCCACCACTGGCTCAGGGCTCAGAGACAGCTGCAGTCAGTCCCTTCCTTGTACTAACAGGGAACCCAAACCAAATTCTAATGGAGAGATGTCCTAAGAAAATGATCTAACAACAACAGGAAACAGACACTTACACTGGAGATGGCCCTGAAATCAAGTCAATCATTAGCAACACAAGCTGATCTAATACAGCTTTTTAAGGCTATGTGAAACTAGGGGGGAGGTTTATGCACCATCCTCCCCTTCCTCTCCCAACTCACAAAACTCCATGAAAAAGTCCCAAATCACAGCAGACAAGAAAAACGTTTCTGCCTCAACTGAAAATGAAGTTACAGGGCTGCAAAACTCACAGGGATCCATCTACCAGCTAATGCTCTGGTCTGAAAAATGATGACTCTTCCATCTGTCTTGTCTTGTATCTACTGAGCATTCAAGTGGGATTACTAAGGCCGGGCAATGAACTGGGAATCTGAGCAGGAGACAAAGGACTGTTTTCTTAAGGGAACCACAGCAACAAAAAAAGAATGTTCAACATCAGAACACATGAGAAAGAAAGGCTGAGTCACGTGCTAGGAGTTATAAAGTATACTTAGTTATAAAGTTATTAGAGTTTTATCCTAACTCATTCCAAGCCCACAGTTTCACTTGGATGTAATGAAATATAATAGCATGAATAAAGCAAACTGTACAGAAAAAATGAGGACATGAATTAAAATTATTTCCAGCACCAGGAAATTCTTGTTGAGAGAAAAATAATATTAAAAATGGGCTATAAGTCCCTTTCCTTGCTATTATACACATCTGATATGTAAATTTTTCCTTCTGCTGCTCATAGAGGTACATAGAAGTTGCACAGGTCAGGCAACAGCCATGTGCTTGTTATGTTGTAGTTCATTATATCACAGAGCAGTCAGAATTCCAAGGACTTATCAGAACAATCAGGACCAGCATCTCTACACATGACCAACAGGATCGTGGCTGAAAATGCTGTTGAAGGATTTGTGGGAGAGAAGAGGAGGAGGGGGATGTGGAAACCACCCCCACACCTTTTCCATGAGCCCTCAGCAGCTGCACAGGTTTCTGTGACACTGCGACTGAGGGAGCAGGAGGTGCAGGTTACCAGCACCAAACTTCACACCCACAACAAAGACACTTCAACACATCCTGCTTGCATGCACAAAGAACCCAACACCCCCCGATATCAACAGAGGCTCTACTTTGCTTCAGACTCTCCTCTGTAAATAACCTGGGTGTGAAAGTTCTCCAAGAAACGTTGGAAAGTTTTAAGCTCTGCAATCATGGGGATTATTACCTTATCTCAGAGTGGAGATCCTGAGGCTGTTCCCAGAAGCAAGAACTCAATGTGCTAAACTCTAACTTGGAAGGCTTCCATCCCTGTATTGCAGTATTTGGTGTGTGTTGTCTATGCAAGATAAAACACCAACACCTCCTCTGCTGAGGCTGAAGAGGAAGGTTGGCTTAGCTGCTTTCTGAAATCCAGCCCCATTTCTTCACCTCTCCGTTGGAGCTTCGTGGCAGCAGTGCTGGCTGCTCAGGTGAGCCAACCCATTATCCCATAGGCTCTTGGGCCTGCACAGCTGCTCCAGAGCCACTGAATAGGAATGTTCTCCCAAATTCTCTAACTCTCCTCAAGAAAGGCTGTTTTGTTCAGCAGCCTGAATGCTTTTGCTTTCTCTGGGGATTATTATCCAAACAGCAAAGTAACCATTTTTAACTTTTCAGTTATATGAAAGGTGGTAAAAACTGTTCTTCCTCTCTTATTTATGATATTCCTTTGTGAAGCCTCCTTGGAAATTAATTTCCATCTCATTATGTCTGTATTTACACATCTATAATTCCTACCATCACCAACTTCTGGTATTTTCATTTTAAAAGGTTGGAATAAACCAGACAATGTAGTAACTTGTAGGAGAAATGCTGGAGATCAAGGTACAGCTGCACCCTCATGTCTCTGGATGGACCCTTGAGAGTTCAGTGCCCACTGGATTTTTTCAATATGATTCAGCACCTCCAGCACTTCTACCATGGAAAAGTGCACCAGGACTTTACATGTGCAGTTTGTGTCTCTCAAGAAAACACAAAGCTGGACAAGGGGCAATGGCTTCCCACTGCCAGAGGGCAGGGTTAAATGGGATATTGAGAGGAAATTGTTCCCTGTGAGGGTGCTGAGGCCCTGGCACAGGTTGCCCAGAGAAGCTGTGGCTGCCCCTGAAGCCCTGGAAGTGTCCAAGGCCAGGTTGGATAGGGCTTGGAGCAGCCTGCGACAGTGGAAGGGGTCCCCTGCCCATGGCAGGTGTGGAACTGGATGAGTTTAATGTCCCTTCCCACTCAATTAATTCCATGATCCTGTGATTCTAAGATGTGCTACAGAATCCAGCTCTGACCCCCTGGATGTGGGACAGCCCCTACAGTCAGGCTGGAGCAGCTGGAAACATCCTCAGCCTGCACACACTCACTTCTCCCCCTGCACTTTCTGCAGGGACCAGGACCACTACTGAATCCAAGTGGGATAACCCCAGATGAGGGAAGAACCAGGTGATTACACCTGGGCTCCAGATAATATCAGGAAAATCCTTTCAGGATTTGTGCATCATATTCCCTAATGATCCGTTTTCTGCCGCGTGATCCTGAAGTATATCACATCTGCTTCCACAAGGACACATCACAGCTTGCCAGTTTGATTTGTGGGATACACAGAAAAAAATTTCCTGTTTCCCAAGCAGATGTGCCCCTGCAATGGCACAGCTGCCCCAATACATGACTCGGGGCACTCAGGGCAGACAAACCTGTACCTGTGCTGGACAGCATGTCAGGAGAACCAAGTCATTATTTGGGCTGTTTCAATACTAAGTGTCTCTCTTGACATTCAAAATCACCTTTTTCGAATGTGCTGAGTATTGCTGTTCTTCCATAAGATCATTCCCATATCAGGTGTTTTACTTAAAATTTCTGCATTTAACTCTATCCTTGCTGCTCCCTGCTGCCTTTGTGCTGCTGATATCATTAAAATTACTTTCCTGGAGCCTGCCCCACTTGCCTTGAGACACTTCCTGCTTCCTCCTGAGGAATTTTTAAGCAATACTGACCTCTAGCTATTCTTTGAGCTAGAAACCAGTTGCTTTTTGAAGAGTGCAGTGGTTGCCAGGATCTAATGGAATTATGTGATCATTTGAAGATTGAGACAGATCACAAGACTTTACTGACTCAACTGATTATTTTAAATCCTGGAGTAGCACAGAGACCACCCCCCCAGCTGTCAGAGAGAAGACAAAGAACCTACACAGCTGATGGATTCAGTAATCAGGCCCAACTGAACTAAGTTTTACTCCTCTACCTGCAGAATCTGTAGGAATCTCACAGAATGGGTCCCATTTCCCCCTCCCTCAGGGGAACTGATTTTACCCTGCAGTCTGGCATGCTCGGCTCAGCTTCAGAGACTTGCCAAGGCTGGTGCAGTGACACCAGAGAGAATCATGGAATTGTTAAAGCTGGAAAAGCCCTCCAGGATCAGCAACTCCAGCCTGACCAATACCTACCTTGTCACCAGCCCTGAGCACTGAGTGCCACATCCAGTTGTTTCTTGGGCAGAGATGGGGACTCCAAACCTCCCTGGGCAGCCCTTTCCAATGTCTGACCATCCATCCCTTCCAGGAAGAAATTCCTCCTGATGTCCAACCTGACCCTTCCCTGGTGCACCTTGAGGCCATTTCCTCTTGTCCTGTCCTTTGTTCCCTGGCAGCAGAGCCCAAACCCCTCTAGGCTGACCTCTCCTGTCAGAGAGTTGTGCAGAGCCTCCTTTTCTCCAGGCTGAGCCTTCCCAGCTCCCTCAGCTGCTCCCGGTGCTGCAGCCCCTTCCCTATACACAAACCACACGCTGTTCCACAAGCACACACCTAGTTTGACACGCTAATTTCCCTGTGGTTTTTTTTAAGATGGACTTTTCCAGCAAGACAGGCTGATTCTATTATTGAACATTTCAGGCCTGTTTGGAAGGAGTGAAATACAATCTCTCCCTTTAGCACCTTCTGCTCTTCTCCTATTGAGTTCTCTCTGCACTGAAATACAATTTCTTGGACACATCACAAATAGATTAAGTGATAATCAGCTGTATGCTCTCTCCTGCACTTAGCATGCCAAAAACACTGTCACATTGCCTAAAATATCACTACTACACACTCTCTCTGAGGATTTTTGAGAGTCACAACATGGAATATACAGGAAAAAGCTCCTGTGCACACGGATCTTTTTGGCTCCTTTCAACAGCTGTCTCTGATCCCATTTATTCAGGATTAAGGATGCCTAAGTCTGTGCACTGCAGTGAATCTGAAAGGGTTGACAAAATACCTTTTTTTCACTTTTAGATTAGTGAAATACAAGCTTCATAGAAAAAGTGTCAACAGTGAGACTGTTAACTGGATATATAGTCTCATGGTTATTGCATTGAAATGAACATCAGCTTATGACAGTCTATTAACCTTGTGACACAGGGCAAAAGAAGGAACAAATATGTTTACTACACAGTACTGTGTTATCTAAATTAATGATACACACATTTTTGGTGCTTATTTCCTGCTCTGAATTAGCTACACATTAACGGTGACCACATTCTTATATTATAAGGCCAGACAGACAAATCTAACTTGCTGAAAAATGCCTCCAAAATACAGACTCCTCACAAAACAACGTCCCAGTGAACACCAGCACTGACCCAAACACTTCCCTGCAGCACAACAGCAGTTTGGGGAGGTTGATACTTCTCATCTGTAAAGTCAAGCACATGCCAAGGTCGGGCTTTCATGTTCTTTGATCAATAACCAGAAATCGTTGATTATAAGGGCCCTGTAAAGTTCAAAGGGAGCTAAAAGCATTCAGGCCTTTCGTACAGCATGAAAGTGAGACTCCTAAAGCAGGAAACTATTTGAGCCACATGTCTTATTTTAAAGATTTAAGTATCAGAATGGGATATTTTCAGTCAAACTACTTTAGTGTAGTCAAAGTTGGAACAGAAGTCTAGACTTTCTTCTTTTCTTCCTCTAATAGACATTTAAAACTGATCTAATAATCTTAAATTTTTGAGCAGAAACACAGAAGTTTCTCAAGAGCATCTGCATTATTGAAAGAATATCCTGCCAATAAAAGCTGTCACATACCAGAGGCCCATAGCTGTACTGTTTTAGCAGTATCTGGGTATCTATAGACCAGCAATTATAGACCATAAATAACAGTCTATTAGACATCTGTATGTAGTTGTTGTAGACTTGTTTCAAAATCCCACAAACTAAGAGTGAACTTCAGTTTCCAGGTGCAAAATAAAATTACAATAATTCTGCCATGCATTTATTTGAAATATATTTGTTTACTCTATGAATGCAAACACAGGCTAAATTCTCAACATAGAACACATTTATTTCCCCATTAAGGTTAGAGAATCCCACAGTTCACCACGTCCTTGTGCTGCACCTCCCACCCAGCCTCATCTAGCAGGAAACAGGATTTCTGCTCCTGGCCTTCTTGGCATTGCAATTTTGGTTCCATTTATTGACAGAACCATGATCTGCACTAACAAAAAGGGATTCTGACCTTTAAATTGGAGGCACAATGGCAATTAATACAGTATATTTTAAGACTTATGGTTAATATTAGCAAATAACTGCACATCACAATCAAGCAGTATCAAGACAGAGTTTAATGAATGCTAAAGCCAGACTGCCACCATCTGACCAAAGCATTCCAGTCTTGTGAAAAAACAGCAGGTACTTTCCACTACTTATTTAGCTTTACATTACATCAAAAGCTCTAATTAACTAACAGGCCAAAATGATATTTTAACCACTTCTAACAAAAGCTAAGGGACATTCACTATTAATTACAGATCGAACATCTGCCAGAAGCTCTAAGTGTATCGCTATGGGTAAAAACAAGTTGCTACTGCTCTGAGGAGCTGCACTATGGCCACACAAGCTGCAATTCAGGAGATCAGGGTGCCTCTACCTCAGCCAGGTACTTACATGCCGAAGCGCAGCGTCCCCGAGACGTACGTCTGCCAGTGCGCGCAGTAAAACATGAATGTCCCAGCAAAACAACAAAAGAACATCCAGTCAGGGTTGGTGCCCAGCTGCACAGCAATACAAGTTCCCAAAACCACAAAGACTGCAGGAGAAAATCAGTCACAGAGTGAAAAGGATGGATGTGTGTAAGGATCCTCACCTGAAGCACAGCTAACAACAGGGCCCAGAGGAGGGACAGTGGAAAGGTTATCCTGGAATGGTTATTTCACAGACATAAGAGATTAACACTTCCACTTGAAAATATAAAGGCTGCCCAATATAGATTTCAATCCACATCAGTTATTAGAAGTCATCAATATTAAGCGTTTCTAAGTCTCCTACATTTTTATTCCCTGTGATGCCTAATCTCATTAAGGGACTTGAGTAATTTCTGCAGCTGCAGCAAGTTTTGGGGTTTTCTCCTGCATTTGCCTGACATTTTCCCCTGTCTTCTGTATTTTTCTGATGCCATTAAGAAAATGGAAGGTCTGGATATATCCAGGATGTGTAACATTTCTAAGCTTTCCCCTCCACCCTTTCCATACACAACTCTGATAAAGAATTCATAAAACTTAAAGCCTAAGACCTTTAGAATTTAAGGAACCAAAAATACCCGATCAGGAGTTGGTCTCGATCTTGTGAGATCCTTCCAACTCAAGATATTCTATTTTATAGTTTTTTTGCAATGGGGTTAAACTTCAGGCTGGCTCAATGAACTCCACCTACCCAGGAAAAAACCTGGACAAATCTAATCTTAAACTCTGATATGAAGAGTCCCACTGCTTAGGTTTAGATCTGTCTTGGTATTACTCTGTATCAAGTCAATTTGAAATTATACAGCAGAGTATTCTGACAACTTCTTACATAAAATATTTTAGAACCAAGACTCTGCTAAAGCATAACAGAGAAGTGCTGGCTCAGGTTGAAATAGTCACATCCTTAGTTTTGTTTTCAATGTACAAGAGAAGACATTCAGCTGATTCAGAGCTCAGTTCTATGGAAAGGTGACTTTCTTGTTTGAAAGTGATACATTCAGCACTATCAGTTGTCCTTTCTTCAGTAAAGAAGCTTTTTTATTGTACTGCAGATTTGATCCCTGAAACAGAGTAATTTAATCCTCCTACTTCAATTAAAAATTACAACAATACCTGTGGACAACGAATCACAGCCATGATCAAAAAGCTCTCCTAACGGAGTGCTGCTATTTGTCCTTCTCGCTTGTTTTCCATCTATAGCATCCAGAGACTGGTAGATGAAAAGGCCACAAGCACAAGCAATGTATGCCCAGGGAGGTGCCTAAGAGAAAAGCAATCACAATAAGGTTTAAAATAATCTTTAAAATAAAGAAAGCCTGCAGCTGAGCTGACACAATAGTTTTCCCTTTGCACATATGTCCTCCTCACCCAGGGAGCTTTCAGCAGCTGGTCCTTGCAAGGACAGACAGAATGGGTTGTTACATGTGGAATGTAAATAAACCAGTGACAGATTAATAGCTACAGCCCCTGCCCTAAAGCAGGAAGCTGCACTGTACAACTGGAAAAACTGTATTACTACATTTGCAAAGCAGAGCACAACAAAGTCCTCGTTAAATACATGCAAGTTGTCCCAGTGATTTCCGAAACTTGGGAACTTTTAGCCCCCAACTTTGTCACAAACACTGTGCTCATCTTCACCAGCCTTTCAGTACTCCCCAGCTGAGAGCTGTGTCACTGCACAGAGTGCCCAGACTTTGAGTCCAAGAACATTTCTGGAGTTCTGCAGCACAGCCCCTCCACCACCAACTGTTCCCTCCAGTACAAGGCACCAGCAGCTCTGCCAAATCTACAATAAGAACCATTAATGGTCACGTCCATGATAACCATTTCTACTCTGACAGAAATGCAAACAATACCAAAGCCCTGCTAGACCAAAGACTACAATCCAAGCTTTTTTATGCTTTTTAAAGCATAAACTCTGAAGAACACAAAAGCCAGGGAGTTGTGATTACTCCATCTCTGTTTACATGTCCATAAACCAGGTATTATTGGCTATTTTGCAATCTTCACATTTGACACACTTTACAGAAGTGAGCATTTATGAGCACCTTTATTTCTCAGACCACACCAACAAAATGCAAACATAGCTTAATCAACTGATCAGCCTCTCCTAAATCCCTGGAGTCCAGCTGGCTGTGGCCAACATAACCATGATTAATTTGCAGCATGTCAACTTAAGTATATTTTCTTCTACAGCTTGCATTGCTTCTGCATTTACCAGAACAGTTTCCTCAACCCCAAAAGCTGCCATTGTGCTCTGCTTTCAGCAATGTCTTACAAACAGCACAAGGCGACAAAGGGGAAATGTGTCACTCAAGAGCAGAGCACCACATTTAGCCTAGGTTCTGATGCCACACAATTCCCTCCCATTTTTATCCCTCATGTACAGATTTTATCTGCTACAGTTAAGTTAAACTGCATCACCCTGAAGGTTTCTCTATAAACTTAAAAATCAGTCTGCTGGCCCTCCCTTCTTAAAAGCTCCTTTCATGAGCAGTGTAGGTGTTTCCACTTAGATCTATTTATATCCAAGTAAGATATCACAGCTCTCTCTTTTTCCAGGTAATTTTTCCTATTTTTTTTTAAACTCAGGTACCATTCCATCAGTCAGCACTTTTCCAGCTGGGTCCTCCCAGCTAAGCAGGAAGTATTTGCATCTTCTTTACTCTCTGGCTGAGGCCCTGAGCAACAGCTCTGCCCCTGCTGCACCTTTCAGCAACAGGAAAGGAGGTGTCACTCTTGAAAAAAAGCAGAACTAAGGCTGAGCTACAAGGAGGACAAAATTTACATCAGAAATCAATAGTGGTTTGGGGGTGGGGGGAGGAGGAGAAATTCTGCTCCTGGAGTTTCATAGCCCCATTTTCTTCCCCACACTGCTCCTTGATGCTTGAAAAGCACCTCCCTGGTCATGCTGTGCCATGTGGCAAATCAGATCACACCAAAAGCTGCTTCAGCACTAAGTTATTTTTCAATTCAAGTGAGGAGAAAATCTCATTCACCCCACACAAAGTACTTCTCAAACTGTTAAACTCCAAACAGTGCTTTCATACAACAGCCTGCAGCTAACACTGACTTTCTGATGGCCTTGAGTGCAGCTTCCTGGGCACTTCAGAAGTTTAATTACCAACCAAAATACAACTGTTCTCCAAATTCTAAATTCTGCTCTGGTTTAGTGACCCAAACCAGCTCTAGGTTCCTGAGAGCTGAAGTCTCTTTATGAGACTGAATTTCAGTCTGAGCCCCCACATAACCCTGCTCAGAAGTAACCACAAGTTAAACCAACCCCCACCACAATGTCACAGCCTGGAAAAGGAAGGAGCTGCTCCAAGTATTCCCTGCTCAAACTGAATAGTCACTGTGTATCTTATACCTGCCAAATTCCACAGGTTATTGTGAAACAATCTATTTCAACAGATTTCTAGGAGCGGCAAACAACCCTTTTCCATGTCACATGTGGAGCAGGGATGCAGTGCTAACTGTGCCAACCTACATGAGATTCTGGAGTCTAGTGAGGAACAAACTGTGTCCTGAGGGATTCCCAGCCTCAGCTGGAAGACTTGCCTAGTCTCCTAGGAAGGAGTTCAGGTATTTTAAAAGCTGGAACTCTTGAGAAATTCCCAGCCATTTGGTATGTAACACATTTTCTATACCAAATAACTCCCTTTCTCAATGCACACACATAGAAGCTTTTAAGATTCAACATTTAAGCTAAAACTTTTCCAGTGCACAAAGAGTCTTCAAGTGCATTATGAGGTAACTGGTGATAGAAGTCGAAACATATCAAAAAAACTTTTGTACCCTGAGATCAGGTTAAAACAGTCCTGGTCAGGAGCTTTTAGAACATTCAGAACAAAGAATAAAACCACTGACTTTTATCTGGCCTCCTCACAGCACGGCCACAGCTCAGGAACAAAACTCCACGTTCCCACAGCTCTACCACACTATGCCAAAGTCCTGAGCTGCCAGGACACAGAACCTGCTGGGGCCGAGGAAAGCATCCCTGTGGCTGACTAAGCTGGGTTTGGTCACGCCAGCTTTGGTATCTCAAGTGGCACTACGCTAGAGCTCAGTGCCTGGGCTCTGCTGCAGCCCCAGTGTGTCCAACCCACCCAGCTCATGTGGCAACTCTGATCCCAGAGCCAAGGGGGAGTCACCCTGTTCCAGTACAGACAGTAAACAGGTACCAACTCCTCCTGCCACACAGGCCAGGCAGCTGCAGAGCCACTGCTCCAACTTCTGGTGGGGCTGAGCTTTGTGCAGCAGGTCCTTCACAGCTGCTTTGGTGTCAGACCCTGCTCCACACGGGTGTGTTGGGCACAGGAACTGCTGTCTCACTCTAGCATCCACACGTGCTCTCTCTGCATGCCAGTGTCACAGAGAGGCACAAACATTTACACAGAACAGATCACAAGGATGAGGACTGCAGGCTGAACAGCAAGAACCAGCTCACCGCAAAACAACAACCCGTGCAAAACCAAAACAAAGTATGTCAGAAGTCCATAACTCACCTGTTCTGTAGCTGTTGGGCAGTAACATACTAATAGCAGAGTTGTAAATATATTTATTAACAGTCCAATGATGGTGATCAGGTTGGGGGCAATCCAGGCTGGAACTCTTCCAACTAACCATTCCCAGTAGCCTTGCATGAGGGGCTCAAGCAGGGACCGTCCGGCACTCTGGTATTTGTGCTCCTCTAACCGTTTGAGCTGGTGCTTGGACAGGGGCGGTGTGGGCAGCTGCACCAGTTTGCTGAGCATGCAGGCAGCAGTGGGGCCATGGCCACAGCCCGCGGGGCCCTCCAGGTGCGACTCCCCACATCGCCTCTTGATGCTCCGGTGCCCACTCATGGGTTGGGTGTCCTAGAAATCGTCTTGGGCAGGCAGCAGCTGGGCTGGAGAACCATAAGATCCTGCAACACAAAGGGGCAAGACACAGCTGAGCACACAAATGAGATTTTAGGATATCCAAAGTTTCCAGCTGCTGCCCTAAAGAGCATTTCATTTACCATCAGCAAAGCAAGATGATTTTATAGGATTACTCCTTTGAAAGAGAAAGTTATTTGGTGAATTGCTGAAGGAACGACAAGAAACGAGTGTTCCCAATGCATCTGCAGCCACCAGCCAAAATTCCACCAGCAGCAGAAACTCCAAGCACAGCAGTGAGTTGTGTTACAGACTGGGGTACAGCCAGTCCCCTCCCACTTCTCCCAGGAGAGCCGGCGACACCACTCAGATTATCAACTGCCAGCACTAAAACCTGTACCAATACGGAGAAGTCTTAAGTTAAATTGGTTTGGAGCAGCTTTGTCTCCACAGTGATGCTGGATAACCACTTAAAAAACAGTTATACTCATTTTTTTTCATATTTCTGTTTCTTATTTCAGTTTTGCTGTAGCTTTTTTCCTCTCTATATTTAACCCAACTCATTGCCTGTTCAACTTTCAAGATATACAAGAAACATGCAGGAGCTGGATGTTTCTAGCTTTAATTGGACAGAGAGAGCCTGAAGCAGCTGTGAAAAGAAAATACAGGGTCAGGAACAACTCTTCCAGCATAAACAAGAACTCTCAGTGTTCCATCTCCCTTGAAAGCAGGTGATCAGACACATGTAACTCTTCACAGGAAGTAAAGAAGCAGTAAAGAAAGGAGACTAAAAATAAGAGTTTGCTGTTTAGCTGTAGGAGAAAATCAGAAACGAAAACCTAGTTGAAGTCCAGCAAATAAAGCAGAGTAAGGAAGAGAGCGAGCTCTAAAGCCATCCGCCCTGCACGGGTAGAGAAAACTGTGTAAACCAAAGGCCATCACTGGCCTAAGAACAACTGCTCTCAGCTGCACTCTCCACACCCTCAGCAAAGGCAAATTCCAGCAGTGAAAAGCCACCTCAGGGAGCCCCGTCAGAGGGAGGAGAGGAGAAAGTCTAAGGGCCTTCACTGGGCTCGATAAGCTCGGAAAGAAGCAGAGCTGCACCTCTCCGACCGCCAGAAGATCAAACTTAGTCACCGTGGAGGTTCCTGTGGGTGTTGCTCTGAATGACCAGAAAAATGACTCCCAGTGCATTAAACTGGACTTTTCCCTCATCCTGAGGGGACGAGCCAGGAGGAAAATAGCCCACAAGCGCCTTGTTCTCCGAAACAAACGCGCGGCCCGGCTGCGGCGGGGCTCCCCCCAGCAAACACCCGGGCACCCCGGGCCCCGCCGCCGCTTCGCCCCCGCCCACGGCTCCCCCCGGACCTCGGCCCAGCACGGGCACGGCCCGGCTCCAGCCCCACCCTGGGACCCTTCCCGATCCCCCCCGCGCCCTGCAGCCCCCGCCGGGGCGGGGAAAGCCGCGCAGCCCCCGCCGCTCCCGCCGCCCCCGCCGCCCCCGCCGCCCCCGCCGCCTCCACCGGGGCACCCCCAGCGCTACCTCCGCTCCCCGCACCCGGCGGCGCTTTTTTACGCCTCTTTTGCGACGGCCGGAAAGGAGGCGTTGGCAGAGCGCGCCGGGGGCGGGGCCGGGGCGGTGCGAGGACGGCGCGGGAGCGGCTGAGGTGAAGGGGGCGGGCGGGGGGACTGAAACCCCAAACCCGGATCGCCCTCACCCCCACAGAGACCCCATAACCTCCCCTTCACCCCCTAGCCACCTTTTTCACCCGCCCAGCAACCATCTCCTGGTGCTCCTGTTACTCCCTTCACTCCCTCCGAGATCCTCTGTCACCCCCTCAGGGACCCCCCTTCATCCCCCTCAGCGAACTTCCGGTGTCCTTGTCACCCCGTCAGAGACCCTCCTCGGAGAGCCCTTGTCATCCCTCCGGAGACCCTCCCCATCCTCAGTGACGCCTCTCTGGCAGCCCTCATCGCCCTGTCAGTGATCCCCCAATGTACCCTGACAGCCTCCATGTCACCGCCACCCTACTCCGTGCCCGACCCCTGCAGCCCCCACCGGGTGCCCTACAGTCCCCACTGCTCTTCGGGACCCCCAGGAACCTTAGGTGTCCTCCCTCCCTCTCCTGAGAAATCCCCTCATACCCTCTGGACCCTCTGTCAGCCCCAGTGACCCCCATTACCGTCCCCGCTGCCCAGTGATCCCACCACCACATCCCCCCATCACTTCCAGCAATTCCTCTGCCCCGAGGACCCTACTGAGCTATTCTGACCTTTCATTTCTCTGCCTTCAGCCTCTCCTCTCTCCCCTTCATTCCCTTTCCCTCCATCCTGATTCCTTTTCCCTTTGCCTGTCTGATTGCCCCCAGCACTCCCAATCACCCTATGACCTTGCAGTGACTTCAGTCCCAGCTGGCCCGTGGGAGTCTCCCAGTCTCTGCTACTCTGACTCAGGTGTTTTTAGCTGAATCTGTGGTCGGGCAGGTGGGATTGGTCAGTGCCGTGGGTTCATCCTTGACACAGAGCTCCTGGATCAGCTGGAGTGCCCGACCACCATCACAGGATGCCAGGTATCCCAAGCAAGTTTGGGGACATCCTGTGTCACAATGTCCTGGGCCTGGCACTGTTTGGGTTGGCTCCAGGCCATGCTGTGCCTTCCCAGTCAGGGAACAGGAGCAGGGCCAGAACTGGAAACTGCCCCCCAGGACTGAAAGATTTCATGACAACTTTTTTGGTGTGCATACTGAGAAAACACTCAAAATGAGTCACCTGTCATTGCCCAGCAGCAGGGATGGCTACTGGGATTTCCTACTTCCTTATCTCTGCTTTGAGGATCAGTCACCTTTACCCTGGCTTATCAGTGGGACCTGACAGGCTGTTCAGACACAGCCCCATCCAGCCTCTGTTTGTTTAGGAAGGCACAGACAAATCCCTCTGACCTTCCCTCAGCACTGTCCACTGGACAATTGGAAACAAAAAGAATTGTCCCTTGGTAGGGCTTTATCTCTGCCTGCCTGGCTGACAGAGCAGGGAAGAGGCAGGTTAACAGTCCAGGGATCAGCAGAAATTCAGGAATTTCCCTTTTCCCCATGTAATTCAACCACCTTTGTAGCTTTATTATTCCAAGTAAGGTGAGCCTTCTGCCCTTGGTGGTCTTGGAGTTTCTAGTCCACCTACTCCAGTCTGGGCAGGGTGTGGCTGCATTCTTGCACAGGAAGAAACACTTCCTAGAGGGTAAAAATCTCCTTTGCTTTTGAAACACTTTCTTCACTTGCTCTTGATATTGGAAACAATCTGTGATACTCAAACTGGAGTTTAAGAAGAAAACCTTTAGAACTTGAAAGTGCCTTAAGATCAGGATAAATGTGTAGGAATCATGTTTCCATATTTACATGGAAAATCGAGGCTGGCCATTGCTGTTGTATAATCTCCTTGCAAAGGAGTTTATGAAAAAACAATGAGTTGGAGTGTGTTTTCCTTCTCCCTGTTGAAAACAAAGGGGTAGGACAAGGTGTTAATTATAATTAATAATTTATCTCAGGACCTTGCAGCTGGCACATGGCAATTCCTTTCTGCCTCCTAGTGTTTGGAGGTGCCTCGTTCTGTGCCCAGACAGAGCCTGGGAATTAGCAGGGACACTGGGCAGCTGTGCAGCAGCAACTTGGGACAGTCTGGAGTACACCATGCCCTGACTGTGCCCAGGGATTTGCACAGAGTGAAACCTGTGTTCGGGGTGTACAGTCTGCCTGCAGAACAGTGGAAAAAGTGACTTGATTCCACTGTAAAATATGTAAAGAGGAGAGAGATGGAGGGAGATAAGAACTATGGGTAGATCTTGACTACATAAGAGACTTTAAGGGAGGAAAAATTAAAACATTTGTTTTTAGTGTAAGGAGAGTTAGTGAGGGGGTTTCTGCTGGGGAAGGCAAGAGGGGCAGAGCCCAACTGTTGCCATCAGGATGAGCCTCCTGTGGGACTGCAGATTCCTCCTGAGGGCCAGCTCTGATCTCTGCTCTCTGTCACCAGGGACAGGACCCAAGGGAACAGCTGGAGCTGTGTCAGGGCAGGCTCAGTCTGATATCCCTGGATATCAGGGAAAGGTTTTTCCCCCAGAAGGTGCTGGGCACTGCCCAGGTTCCCCAGAGAATGGGCACAGCCCCAAGGCTGCCAGAGCTCCAGGAGTGTTTGGACAATGCTCTCAGGGATGCACAGGGTGGGATTGTTGGGGTGTCTGTGCAGGGCCAGGGGTTGGACTGGATGATCCTTGCGGGTCATTTCCAGCTCAGGAGATTGCATAATTGCACCAGGCTGCAGCTACACTCTCAGTAAGAAGCTGTGCCTCAGCAGTGCTCTGGGGTGTGACTGAAGGTGCTCTTTGTGCTAGACCATGAGAACATGATGGTAAATCCTGTACAGGGCTCATCTCTGGGCTCGGTGACAGCCCAAGGTACAGAGATTCCCAGTCCTAACGTAATGAAGGCTCCTCTGCCACCCAGCTTGCTTTGGAGCAGACAGTGCTGATGAGCTGCCTGTGTGGATACATTTATTTTGTAGTAAGGGCAATATGCAGGGACAAGTTGGGCATTGATGTTCTGCTTTACTAAGCTCATCCTAGCCCTGGTAAATCATTCTGCACAGGCACGTAAATACCCTCACCTGCATTGTCTGTGAGCTTCATCCCCACAGAGCTTCAGCCCCTCTGCATCCTCAAGGCAGTGCCTCAAAACTGTGGGAGAAGAATTTTACCTGTGGAAGGGGCTGGAGCACCAGGAGAGGCTGAGGGACACAGCCTGGAGAAAAGGAGGCTCAGGGGGGAACCTTCTGGCTCTGCACAATTCCCTGACAGGAGGGGGCAGCCAGGAGGGGGTCGGGCTCTGCTCCTGGGGAACAGAGACGGGACAAGAGGAAATTACCTCAAGCTGCACCAGGGGAAGTTCAAGGTGGATATTGGGAAAAATTTCTTCCTGGAAAGAGTCCAGCCCTGGCACAGGCTGTCCAAGGCAGAGGTAGAGTCACCATCCCTGGAGGGATTTAAAAGCCGTGGATATGGTACTTGGGGATGTGGTTTAGTGGTCGCCTTGGCAGTGCCAGAGGAACAGTTAGATTTGATGATCTTAGAGGGCTTTTCCAACTTAAATAAACCTATGATCCTCAGGTTCTCCAGCCCCTCTCCAGCCATGTATTTGGCATTGCATCAGCAGGACACTGCGGGGGTGTCCACAATGAAATGGGAAGTCTCTGTGCTCTGTTTCCTTTCTTAGGTGAAATCTGTGGTCTTAGGCACTGGTTTTAGTTGCATTCACTTCATCTCTTGAAAGCTCTTCAGTTCAAGTTAAATAGTTATGTAGACAACTCCTAAAATCAAAGAGCCTTGAACACCAGTTTTTCTTTGTTTTTACCTCCCCCACCACATACAAGCTTCACTCCTTAGACCACTTGGAATGCAGGAAAAACATCGTGGGGCAAGCCAGCAGCTTAATCTGTGTCCAGTCAGCAGCAGTGACTAACAGAAGGTGCTAAGAACAATAAACAAGGGAAGAGGTACAAAAGTACTTCACATCTTGCTTATTTTTCTTTATTTCTCAGAGTCAGAAAAATGAAGCGAACATGGAGCTTCAGCAGAAAAGTGTCCTTGGATTCCCCTTAAGTGACATGTCCTCTGATGCCCTTTTTCTCAGGTATGTCGAACGTGGGTGGGTGGGTGGTTGGTTGGTTAGTTTGCAGTGGAAAATCTATTAGCTCAGAAATAAAATAAAAGCACTATGAATATTTAAATGTGAAAGGAAAAGTATATTCAGACTGACTCCTTGGAGCTGGGAATTACATACCCAGGCACATAACATTTGTAACAGAGAATGCCATGCAAAATCTGCATTTCTCTTTCAAATTTCCTATTATTCATACTACAGATGGGATTGTGAATCAATTATTACTGCATTGCAGTCTTAAAATCATGATCAGATGGCAGACTTTATATTTAGCTTAAAAATGGGCAAGAAATCAGGCAGCTTGAATTTTGTCAATTTGTTCTTAGTCACTACATATCCTGTTAATCACCTTTACCTGCCACCAACAAGCTTTCTCACGAGCAGCTGAACCTTCACCTCTAGAAGGCTGTAGTTGTCCATTCTGTGCAAGAGTTGTGAAGGCTGACCAGCTCTGATCTCTTGCAAGATTCACCCGCTTTTGTTTCAACTTTTTTCTCGACATGAGACTTTCTAGTCTTGGAACTTTTTCTTTCTTCCTTTTCTCTTCCTCCTTTTTTCCAGCCTCTCCACCCGAGGCCATACCCTTCTAAAACCTCTCAGTGCTGTACTTCCTTCTAATTTGTTTCAAACATTATTTTGCTTTTCCCACATACAGATCTTTGCCTAGATACCCTTGGATGTGCACTCTCCATTATTTGCTCTTCACCTTTGTCCTTTTTCATCTTCCATTTACAGTCTCCAGTTTTAACTATATTGAAACCACTTTTTCTCCTCTCCAGTGACCGTCAGGAAACACTTTTTCCCTGTGAGGGTGACTGGCACTCATCATCCTAGGCTGTCCAGAAAGGTTGTGGTATCTCCATCCTTGAGGTGTCATCCTGCACTACTGGCTCTGGTGGCCCTGCTTGAGCAGGGAGATGGCCCAGGTGACTTCTAGAGCTCCTTTTCCCCCATAGCCATTCTGGGATGCTGAAGCATCTCTGGTTGTGTTTGAAGCTAGTAGCAAATTACTTTGCTTTTACAGCAGGAGTAGGGAGGAGTCACAGTTCTCTCTGTGTGAGCTCACCTGGGTGGCCCTTCCTGCTCTTTAGAAAACTGGGGTGAGACAGATTTGCTGTCAGGCTGGGATTTAAGGAACTGGACAGTGTGAGTACAGAGTCATTATTTCACTGTATCACATGGATCTTTTCCTCCCACCTGTAAAACAGCAACTGCTGTGAACAACCCTTGAGTGTGAGGGTTGTGGTTGGTAGCAGAGAGCTCACATAGCTGAGAGGTCGTGAAGCCAGGCTGGATGGAGCTCAGCAACTTGCTCTAGTGGAAGGTGCCCCTGCCCTGGAAATATCAGTATTGATATTATTGATATTGATATTATTGCTGCTTATTCAGTCTATGGGAAAGTTCTGATTTGTTCTTCACAAAAGAATTGGGTTTATGTTCTCAAACTTCCATCGATGATACCTTCCAGAAGTTAACTTTACAGCACAGAATAAGTAGATCTAAATATTACTTCTGTTTTTATTTAATCCAAAATATGTTTTTAAATATATTTTCACTGACACTTCATCCTAAACATTAATGAATTTAAAAAACAAGCTAATTTTAAAAAACTTTTGCAGAATGGTAAAGTCATTTTCTGTCCCACTCTGTGAGGTACCTCAGCACAGGCTTCTCCTTGGCAATACACAAATCTAGACAGGATGGGAGGAAAATGTGGGGAAATGGAGCTATTTGTTCCACGTTAACACAGTGAGCTGAGGAAACCCCCCAGTGCTTTGAGAGAACCCATCAGCCCATTATGGAGAGACAAGGAAATGAGACTCTGAAGCAAAGAGGACTCAGAGTAGAAAATAAAACCTAGGTGTGTGCAACTAAAGGACAGCAGGGTTAAATGGGATATTGGAATATTCCTCCCTGTGAGGATGGTGAGGCCCTGGGACAGGGTGCCCAGAGAAGCTGTGGCTGCCCCATCCTTGGAAGTGTCCAAGGCCAGGTTGGACAGAGCTTGGGGCAGACTTTTCTAGTGGAAAGTGTCTGTGCCCATGGCAGGGGGTGGAACAAGATGGGGTTTAAAGTCTCTTCCAGCCCTGGGACTCTATAACAGATGTCAAGTCACACAGTCTGATAGGAAATAATTTAGGGCAGATATTAAAGTAATTTTGGGTCATTTCTTTCACATCTACCCAGCTAAGTGTTAATAGAAGCTGGAGGTTCCACCACAGCCACCATCAGTTGCAGTGTCAGTGTAGTGAAACGTTCTCTGTCAGCTCACTCTACTGACCTGGTGTTATGACACAAAGCTGAGAAGAAAATGGAGCCACTTACTCACAGTGACCCACTTGACCCCTTTCTGGCAGCAGCAAATCCAAGCCACGTTGTAAAATGACAGTACGGGTTTGTAATTATCCTCTAAATTTCAGAATTAACATTTCCAGATTTAATTCTGCTTATTTATGATTTCTTCCATGAAGTCAGTGTTCACTTTGGGTTTGCAGGAGAGGACTGAGAGCAATATCAAACTGCTGTATGGGAAGTAGCCTGCCTCAAGGAAAGCAAAACTTCAGAGTCCTCATAGTAAAATCCTAGTTAACCTTTTAGAATCTCTGTAAACCTTTGAGAACTCCCAGTAACCCCTTGAGAACTCAGTAAGTTTGAGAATCTCAGTAAACGTTTGAGAGCTCTTAGTAAACCTTTGCATTTGGTTCTTCACAGCATCTGGAGGCAGAAGTCAGCCCTGACATGTGGTGGTTCCAGCAAGGCCTCTCATTCCTGCCCATGGCACTGGTTGTGTGGTCAGCAGCATCATTTGTGTTTTCCTACATTACTGCAATTGTCCTGCACCATGTTGACCCTTTGGTACCATACATCAGGTCAGTGATGTCCACTCTGTGTCAGAGCACTGAACTGACCCCACTCCTGTGAATTCTTCCCAACTCCAGACTTAAATAGCACTTCTTAACCAACAGCTCCAGTTCTAAAGTTACTGTTTATAGGCATTATTATATAGTTATTGGTGATATTAAACTGACAGGGGGGACATTCAGGTTAAATGTTAGGAAGAAATTCCTTCCCTGTGAGGGTGATGAGGCCCTGGCACAGGTTGCCCAGAGATGCTGTAGCTGCCTTATGCCTGGAAGTATCCAAGGCCAGCTTGTACAGGGCTTGGAGTGACCTGGGATGGTGGAAGATGTCCCTAGTTGGAATGAGATAGTCGAGATGAGCTTTAAGATCCCTCCCAACCCAACACATTCTGGGATTTGTGTGTTACTCTGTTTAAAGGTGTCTGGTTCTGTGCAAAACTCTAAGCTTTGACTCTGTAAATATACCCTTAAAATGGTGATGAACAAGGGAATTGGGGGTGCCTCACCACACCCCTGCTCAGAGTGAAGACACTCCTTGCTGCCGGGTTTGTTGCACCAGTAAATCCACACTAAAATCGACATTGCCAACTTTCTTACATCAAGGCTGATATGTATAACTCAAGCTTTGCTCTTTCAGTTTTTCATGTTCTTCATTTTTCCAGTTTTAATCCTTTTTATTCACCTTTTATGGCATCAAGATAGATATGAAAGGAACAGTTACTCTGAGCATGATCATTCCCTGCCCCAAGGCTAGCTTGTTCTTTACCATGGTGGTTTCTTCAGCTCTACAACCAGCACTGCATAGTTTGAGTAATGAAAAATTCAGTGCAAAACATCTGGAAGGGGCTTTTTTTTTACATGTCCTTTGTAGACTGAAATAAGTAAAGTCTTGTGTTGGAAGTATTTTTAATATAGCTATAAATAATATAGGATATGTATCACTCCATTTATCTTTTCCAGTGATACAGGGACAATACCACCTGAAAGATGCTTATTTGGGATCATGTTAAATGTTTCAACCTTCTTGGGTGAGTACAGAGAGCTGTCCTTGGTTAGCTGCAGGCAGTTCTGGAATGCAACAGCTTTAAACAAGTTCACTTCCTTCTCCAGATCATTAAACAGCCCAGAATTCTTACTCAAAAACTAGTGAGCAATAAATCTCAATTCTCTTTAGCAACAACCTAATATGGCTTTTAAATTAAATAGATCTTAAAAATCTATTAATTTGATTTGTTTGCCATTGTATTATTTCAATTTTCACTTCCAGCCTTTCAGCTTTCCTATTTGACTGTACCCTAAAAAAAATCTTGTATTTTAAGAGTTGCCTCTGTCACTCAGCATCATCCCAGGTTAACAAGGACACTGCTTTCCAGCAGGAATCTTACTGCCTGTGGCTGTCTTTGGCAGGGATGGCCACCATGTACGTGCGGTACAAACAAGTGTCTGCCCTGAGCCCAGAGAAACCCAGGATCCTCCAGCTGAATAAGCTGGGCCTTATACTGGGATGGATGAGCTGCTTTGGACTCTGCATTATTGCCAATTTCCAGGTTTGTGCTCTGCCTGCTCTGCTCTGCTGCTGCCAAAGCTGAGTCTGTTCTGAGACACCTGATAAACCGGGGATTTACAGAGAGCAACTTTCCATGGCAAACTGCTTTTTTGTCAAATTCTCTGCAGAGAACAGTTAAAAAATATATAAGGTTTGGCTTATAATTTGTTAGTTATTCCTTATTTGCTTTGGGAATTGTGAGCAGCTGTTCATGACATTTCAAAACACTCATAACCACCAAGCATTGCAGAAGCCACACTTGGATCTCCTTCCAGGTGGGTTGAAAGCCTGAGATCCAGATTGACAGCCCATGACTGTGGCTCAGGAGAATCAGGTATCAAATAATAAACACTTCTTACATCTTGAAGTAAAGCCAACAAAACCACTCAACCCCACAAGCCCAGCTCTGGAAAACCTGCCCTCGGGTAGATTTTCCTTCAAACCTTCTCAAATTCTTGAAAATTCTGCAACATTAATTCTTCAGATTTTCTCCATCCCAGGTCTGTATTTTTTTTTCCCCGCAATACTTCCCACTCCAAAAAAACCCAAATCTGATATTCTCACCTATCACACTAGGAGCAGGTCCCCATCATTGGCTTTATTTGCTAGGTGGTTGTAACATTATTACAGCCTTTTTACATTATTACATTAATTACCTGATGGATTTTGGGGCTCTCTTGTGGTGCCTGTAGGCCCCGCAGGATGCAGTGTCACCTTGCACTCCTGCTTTAGGATTAGGGACAGGGAAAACCAAAGTGGAAAAGTTCATGGGAAGCTCCACCTTTTCCGTAGCACAGCTCCTCAAGTGCTTCAGCAGCCCCTGTCTTAGAAACCTCAGCAGTCTCACTCTAGGATTTTTTTCTTTTGGTGGACTCAATCTATTTACTATTTTCTAAGGCCCTAAGAGGTCCCAACCTCCCATTCCACATCCACCAAGAAGAATCCTCCAGGCCCTGCTGAACTCTATGATTTCCCTCCATTGCCCTCAAGAAAGGGTTTTTCTACTTTCTTTGTCTTTCACAACAATCAAAACCCAGGAGGTGCATCATAATTTGATAACAGTTGGTGAATTGTTTAATCTTGAGCAAAACAAAAGTTGGAAGTGATGCATCTGTGTATTGCCCAGTAATCCACTGGTGATGGAAGACCCCAGAGTGTGAAAACAGAGAATTTCTCTCTGCTGACACCTCCCTGCACAGCACATGATTTTGGAGCACACACATTTGCAACCTGCTTATTTCTTAAATAGAAATTCTCACTGCGGATGCAGCATTTAAAATTAATTTTTGCACAAAAAAAGTGCACAAGGAAAAGCTTGATCGTAAGAGTTGCTCAGTAAGATACAAGAGAACCTCATGTTTTAGGGCAGAAAACATCTGCACGATTGGGGAGCAGGAAGCTGCCAGGCCTTGCCTTGTGCAGCAGGTCAGATGACACTTTTTGTTCCCTGGCTCATGTGCTAAGCTGGGGATGAGAGAAAAGAGCTGAACACATATTTTAATAATAATTTTTTAGTTGGGTTGGGTTTTTTGGAATATCTTCTGGGTTTACTTATTTTTGCTATTTGACACTTGGTTCTCCTGGTGGTGTGTTTAAGTATTGCTGCTTGATTGAACCTTGTTCTCTCAGAGTATTCCAAGATAGTAATTTGACAAACAATCTTTATTCAAATCAGAGTTCATTCAGAGAAATGCAAAACCTCATTATTTTTAATCCAAAATTGGGTACTAGAATTGTGTTGTATCTGTCCTGTATTTCATAAGCCTTCATACATGCACAGGTTCCTGGGGTAGAAATGTTGTCACTCCCAGTCCCTGCCCACCTGCAGGGATTCTCTCACCCAATTCCTTTCATATTTATGAAAATTCCTTTCATATTTATGAAAAGAGCTCTCATAACTTCCTGTACTGAAGGTACAGCTGTGACCTGTAATTTCACCACAAGAACTTAACAAAAGTAGAAATTCCAGAAGCTGGCAGGTTCTGGCTTCCAGTCGTCTCCCAATGGGGCTTCCAAGAAAAGTTTCCTGAGGACTAGCACAATCCAGAACTGATGTAGCTCGAGATGGGAGTTCACTGAGGGGTGGAGGCCAGAGGTTTACAGAAGAAAATGAAAACAGGTTTTCACAGGCAGCACTTTCTTTCACTAGAAAAGCATCCTGTACTACATCCACGTGCTGGGAGCCTGCCTGACCTTTGGGGTGGGGTCCATTTACATGCTGGTTCAGACCATCCTGTCCTACCTGATGCAGCCAGAACTTCACAGCAAAGACATCTTCTGGGCTCGCCTGGCCGTATTCCTGTGGAGCTGTTCCAGCATCCTGAGCAGTATCCTTTGCCTGGGCAGTGGCACTAAAACCCAGCAGCCTCCACAGGATTTATGCCTACTTGTACTGAACCACCACCATGTCCTACAAGAGGCCTGTCATCCTTGATTGTACAGCCTGTAGTGTGCCCTGTTCTGTATTCCAACCTTGGAATTTCAGGGAAAACAGTTAATCCCTTTAATACTTTTAATATCCTCCCTGGATATTTTTTAAAAAAAGGTAAGAGGGATGGTTACTACCCTTTCTCCTCCCCTTTCTAACTGCACACCAGAGACTGAAAGTAGGAAAAATCAGAGTTTATCCCCAAGAGGTCTGACTAAATTAAGAAATATGGGGCCAAAGGGAAGTGTGCTTAAGGGATGGGTGGGTTCAATGGGGAAAAAAAAACAGGTAAGAAATAAAAGTGTGTTCCTGAGGATAGGAATGGTGCAGAGTGTTAGAGTTGGATACAACTGAAAAAGAAACTCATGTAGCACAAGAGGAAATACTCAACAGTCCATGTGGAGAAGGGCTGGCTGTGCCAGCTGGCTCTCGAACAGGGATGATGTTCTGGCACTTGCCAGAGAGACAAGTCTGGAGCAAATTTTAAGGTGCGTCAGGGGGAACTTTGACCTCTGATCTCCTTCCTGCCCATCCTGCAGTTCAAAAGACAGGGTATTCCTGACTGGCATTCCCTACCACCTTCCTTCAGCATCAGAATCCATCATCCCCTTTAGCTCTGAATTCCAAGTGCTGGAAGCAGCTGTGGGGTTTAGAGAAGGAGAGAAACACAGAATGGTTTGGGTAGAAGGGACCTTCTAGTCCTGCCCTCTCACAGTGGGAATCCATTCCCATTTATCCATATATTTATATAACAAATGTGGGCAAACCCACTCAAAAATAGGGGCCAACTTCTTCTCCTGAGTCATTCAAACAATCAGGAAACTGCACCAGAGCAGTTCCCCTGTTCACCACAATGGACTTGAACATTGGATTTAAAAATTAAACTCAATTTTTGCGTCAAAGAGGACAACACCACCAAACCTCCTGGATTCCAGAGACACAAGTTGCAAAACCCATTGCTTAAACACTGTCCCATCTGCAGCTGTATCCAGGCTACTGACTCAATCCCCACCAATCCCACTTATTTCCAGGCTATTGGCCAATACCAACACTAATGGTAACGCATATGTCCCATTTCCCAAGGCTGGAGCATCTCGCTGGGCTCCCATCCCTGCTGCTGCAGGATTATAGAATCTGTAGGAGTCAGAGGAGCAGGGACAGTGGGGCACAGGCTTGTTATTCATCATGAAGGACCCTCACCTGCTGAGGAGCCTTGACAGACAGCAAGGAAATCATCCGAAAAACTTGGAGAATCATTGTATTTAACAGAAATTTTGGTATTAGCAAAGAAGATACTCAGCTTTGAATAGGGAGGAACCAAACTGCTGGGAAACTAAAATATCTTCTATGAACAATATGATCTGCGGTAAGTTACACTCCTCGTACAGATGCCAAAAGCCCACAAATCTCAAATCTGTAGAGGTTTTTGTACCAATGTAGTCTAAGCAAAATTATAGGGAAGTTGTAGAAATTTTGTGTACATATATAAAAATGAAAAGGGAAGAAAAGGGAAATAATTGTTCTAAATTAACAGCTTATAATGTAATAAGGGATAGGTGGGTTAAAGGGTTGTAACAGGTACTGGAAGACGGAAAGAAATATATTTTGTGTCAGCTCTGGGACCACAGCAGTACCCATCCCTTGTGCTGACACTGCTGGGGCACCTCCAGTCCTGGGGACAGCTCTGGGCCCCTCCTGACAAGAGAGACACCGAGGGGCTGGGGCATGCCCAGGGAAGGGAACGGAGCTGGGGAAGGGGCTGGAGCACCAGGAGAGGCTGAGGGACTCAGCCTGGAGGAAAGGAGGCTTGGGGGGACCTTCTGGCTCTGCACAACTCTCTGACAGGAGGTGGGAGCTAGGATGAGGCTGAGCTCTGCCACTGGGGAACAAGGGCCAGGACAAGAGGAAATTACCTCAAGCTGTGCCAAGGGAGGTTGAGGTTGGATATTGGGGGAAATTACTTCCAAGAAAGGTGGGGTCAGGCACTGGCACAACTGCCCAGAGCAGTGGAGTCACCATTCCTGGTGAGATTTAAAAGGCAGGTGGATGTGGCTCTTGAGGACATGGGTTTGGGGTGGACTTGGCTTTGGGGAACAATTGGACTCAACCTTAGAGTTCTTTTCCAACCCAAACAATTCTTTGAATCTATGAAAATACTCTTGGTCCTGTGGTGGAGTGTAACAGCAGAACTGCCAGCCCAGAGCAAGGCAGTTGATTACCCACTGTAACTGGGGGTGAGGGGGGTGAGGTGTGGGGCAGTAGATGGGAACCAGTTATTTTTTTATATCACAATGATTAAATTCTTCCCACTGCAGCAGGAACTCAGGCAGATAGCAAGTAGCTCCTAGAACTGTCTAGTTCAATTAGCAGAAAATCAGGTTTCTGTGGTCTGATCAGTAACCAGAGGTCCTAAACCACTCAAGTCCATTCTTTAATAAGCTTTGGAAATCTTAAGGCCATGTTTGTGCCAGGAAGTCCCGCCTTGATCACCACCAAAATTAATCTTTCACATCAGGAGGCTCTTGATGTTTAATATGATTAACCACTGAAGAAGGTAATATCTTAATCCTATGAAAATCAGGTTGTCTATAAATTAATTATCTGAGTTTCATTTGTTGTATTGCAGGAGCTCTTTTTTGGGTACCTTCAACATCTCATAGATGTTGAAAAAGTGACATCAAACACTCCAGAAATATCCAGGTCTTGGATTAAATGGGGGATCATTGTCATGTGGGGTGAAATCCAAAGCACTTCTCAAACATTGACTAAAGGGAAAACAGAAGAGCCAAAAGTCCTCTTTGCTGCAGGTGATACAGAATTCCAACCTGTGGCTCACAGCAAGAATGCAAGGTGGTTGAGATATTTAAAAGCCATCAGAGAAAGAAATCTAGACTCTTATTAGGGTGGGAAATACCAGTAAAATTAAATTACAATGCTCAGTAAGTGCTCACATCTGATCCCAGCTTACACACTTCCATGAGAGTGCTGTGTTTGATCAGAGGAATAACAAGAGGCAGCACACAGAGAACAGAAATAATGGATTTGGGTTCAAATTAGCTTTTCACGTGACAATAACCAGGTTGGGACAAGCTTCGGGTTGAAGGGCACCATGTGAACAGTCCATGGCACCATTATTGCTCCTCAGGCTAAGACCTCACAGCCTCAGCTTGACACAGTCTGCAAGTTCCATGTTCATCATCCTTGGCCTTGAATCTTCCTTAACGTCTTCCCTCAGTGTTTGTGTCCTCAGTTGTGTTGTACAGTGGCCTGTATGGACAGAATCTCGTGCAGAAGCTGCACTGGAACCCCCAGGAAAGAGTAAGTGATGGAGGGAAATGGAGACCAAATCCAGCTGGATTTGGAGGGATAGGTGGGAACTTCCTGCAGCTCATGACACAGACTGGGGTGGGAGAGGAGAGAGCTGTGCCAGTCAAACCAGCCAGCAGCTCCTTGGAATCATGGGATCCCAGACTGGTTTGGGTTGGGAGGGACCTTAAAGCCCATCCAGTCCCACCCCCTGCAATGGGCAGGGATACCTCCCACTGTCCCAGGTTGCTCCAATCGTTGTCCAGCCTGGCCTTGGCCTTCCAGGGATGGGGCAGCCACAGAGCAGCATCTCTGGGCAATCTGTGCCATCACTTGCTGAAGTTCTGATCTCATAAAACTGTTGGATATTCAAGTGTAACTCTGAATTAATCCCTCCTGCATCTTGAGGAAGGCCTTGAATCACTCTGCTCTTCATTAGTTGAGCTCTGGCTTGAGCCTTCAGGTTTTGCAGGTGGATATTAAATTCCCAGTAGGTATTATCCCAGTTGGAGCAGATGTTTTCCTGGTCATTCTCATTCTTCAGCACTTCATTCTTGGAGACTCCAGTGACAATAAGGGATTTTGGTCTCCAGTTGTTGGATGCAGGATCTCACATGGGATGTCACAAGTCACAGCCCATCTGTGTGCCACTGCAGGTTCCAGAGTAGTTTTCACACAGATTTTTTCCCCTCTGTAACTTAGGGCTACACCCCCCACATCATCAGCACTGTCTCTGAGTGGTCGCTGGCATTCTCCTTCCTCAGCTTTTTCCTCACCTACATCCGTGACTTCCAGGTAAAACGAAGCTAATGTTCTCTGTTTCTGAATAGAAATGCGTGGTGCAGCAGGGCAGCCTTAGATTTTATGGGATCATGGAATTGTTTTGGCTGGATAAGACCTTTAAGGTGATGGAGTCCAGCCACTAACACAGCATGGATTAGTCACCAGGGCTGGAGACCCAAGAGCAGCTCTAAGTGACTCCCATGGAGTATGTCCCTGCTGTGTTACCACAGCTCCACCATCAGGCTGGCTTTAACTGGCCTTGACTGGCTCTGACTGGCTTCACTTCCAGACCTGTGGTCACAGCCACAGGGCCTTTTCCTCCAGGACAAGGCAAATGATGGGAGCCAGTTCAGAGCACAGATAGGGGCCAGGCACATGGTTCTGATCTGTTGGTGTTTCCAAAAATCTTTGGTGTTTCCTCTGGCCACTGAACTTCCCAGTGCCAAGGCAGCAAGGGAACCACTCACAGGGACTCCCTTTGCTTTCCCTCCACAGAAAATCTCCCTACGAGCTGTGGTCAGCCTGCAGGGCCAGACCCTGCACGAGAGCCGAGGGAGCTTCAGGGCAGAGGAGCAGGCGCTGCTTATAACAGGGAGCATCTGATGGATGGAGAGAACTCAGGAGTTTAATAGCAATAACAGCTGTTTTTTCTAAAAATTTATTTTATATTACAAAAATTATGAAGTGATTGTCTTGTACTTGACATCAAGGGCTTCGCTATTAACCCAAAGCAATGCAAGTGTTACCAGTACTGTGAATGAGTCTGTGACATTTCTACATTTTCCAGTGTCATGAAGGATTAAATGAAGGTTATTAATGAGTTGTGTCTCCTTGTCTCTTCCTTCACACTCAGTTTGACCTCCCTCACCCTTGTCTCTCCAGTGCTCCTCAGGCAAAATCCTTTTGGATGGCAGAGCCTCCAGCCTTACCTCTGCTCTCCTTGGGCCCAGGGGGCTGATCCATGCCCTGCACTTTGGGCCAGATGGGATGGACCCCAAAGCCACCTCATCCTTTGAGTAGCTCATGGAGAAAAACCTCTTCACACCACAGTGTGCTCTGGAGGGCAAGAGGCAGCTGAGCACCTCCCTTCTGCTGGAAGGGCAGCCCTGTGCTGGCTCTGGAGAGGTGTGACAGGGAGCAGCAGGAACCACCACACAGCCATGGACTCCCATAAGGGTTTAGCTCAGAAAGGGACCTTAAAGCCCATTAGACCAGCTTGTTCCAGGCCCTGTCCAATTTGGCCTTGCCTCCCTCCCTCCCTCTCCATGGCAGTTGTTGGAGCTGATGGGCAGGTTTACCCAGGAATTCTCATCCAAGTGTCCCTGTTGCACAGGTGTAAGAGTTGGCCAAGGCAGCCCATGTCCTGTTGCCTCCTGAGCCAAGAGCTGTCCCTTAAACACTCCAGAGTGCAATTCCTGTTCTCATGTCCTCAAGATCCCTGGTGCTCCCTGAGAGCCTCCAACCTAAGCCAGCTTCTCCCTCCTCTAGCTGCTTCCAGCAGCTCCCAGAGTGCTGACAGCCCTTATCTCAACCCAGTGGAGTGTCTGTGTGCTCCAGAGGCCGAGCTCCATGAGCCTCTAAGTGCCATACACCAGCTGGTTCCAGGGTGAGTCCATAGGGACAACTTCCCAAGCTCCACAGTCATGCCCAGACCAAGCCAGAAGCCTTAAAAACAAGTATCTCAAATTCTACCAAAGTACAGCAGAATAAGGGGATATTTTGATTGTACAGAGACCTACCAAGTATCTCCACAGCTGCCTCTGAACCCTGCTTGGCAGGAATAGCTCAGCTCCCTTCCCAAGTTACTTCTAAAGGCTTGTGCATGAGCTCCAGCATACTTCCTCCCACACCAGAATCCCTTAACGTTGGCATCTTCCTTTCTTGGAGGAGCAGGCAAAGCACCAGGAAAGAAATTAATCTAAGCTGGAGGCCTCCTGGAAACTGCAGCAGTTCCCTGAGTAACTTCTTCCTCATTAATTTAAATGGGATGTCTCCATCCGTGTTACTGCATTTCCAACCTGGTTCAGTCAGAGTTCAGACAATCCACAGGGTGGAAACAACATCTGGGGCCAAAAGATACCATACCTCTGAGGGCAGTGGGGTGAGAGGACAGGTGGATGTGATTCACATGGAGTCACAGAGAACCCCGGGCTCCATGGCCTGGAAGGAGTATTGTATTGTATTGTATTTTACCTGCTGATGAATCCTTAGGAATTCCAGCTGCCCTGGACAGCTGCACACTTGGCCACACACTTCCTAAGCAGGGAATAGGTAAACCCCAGGTCCTGACTAACTGCTCCAATGTAGGAAATGTGATGTTTCAGCTGAGGGAATCCTTTGCCTCTCTCAAGGCTCACTGGACAAATGGTTTATGCAAGAGATTGTCCCAACAGTGATGGGATCCCTGTGGAGGAGGGAGAGAGCTCTTTGCCTGATATGATGGGAGGAAGAGAAAAAACCCAATTGATTCATTCATGTAGATCTCAAGGAGGCTCTAGAAGGCACCTGCCTGTTCACAGGGCCTTCCTCACCTCTCCTTCACTGCTTTCTCCATGGATCCCTGTGAAACACAGAGAGGGTGATCCTGACAACAGACATCCAACCTGCTGTTCCTATAAGTAATTCCTGCCCCAAAAGAGCAGGAATTTCTCTGTAACTTAATGTCACTGTGATGAGCCAGCCAGGGCAGACTGAGGTTTAGGTCAGACATTATGAAAACTTTCTTTCCCATAAGTGTTGTTCAGCCCTGGTACAGCTGCCCATGACAGTGGTGGAGTCACCAGTCCTGGATGGATTTAAAAAAACACGTGGATGTGGTCCTTGGGGGACAGGATTAATGGTGGTCTTGGCAGTGATGGGGAATAGTTGGACCCCATGATCTCAGAAGGCTTTTCCAACCACAAAGATTCTGATTTCACTGCCCAAACCAGTACATTCCTGTGTCTACAGTTAAATTCCCCCAAAGTCCCCTCACTGCTCCCCTACCAGCCCAACACCACGTGCTGGGATTCCTGCTCATCTACAGATCCATGTCAGTTCAGCCTCAGAGCATCTAACTCTTCTCCGTTTAACAACCTCCTCAATGCCAGGAAAATCCTTTTCCTGCTCTCTCAACCTTTACCAAGAGACAAATGGGACGAGAGAGGGATGAGCAGCACCAAGGAGCAGCTCCCTGCTCCCTGCTGCTCCAGAGTTACACACCCCCAGTGAATCCCTGCCTTTTCCCCCTTCTCTGCAGCCCCACCAACAGTGTCATGATCCAGGGTCTGGGTTGGATCCCACCTCTCATAGAATCATCATGGTTGGAAAAGACCTTCAAGATCATCCATCCAAGTCTCTCCCAGACTGCCACTGTAGCCCCATAAATCACATCACCCAGCAAGATCCAGACACCCTTTAAACAACTCCAGGGATGGTGCCTCCACCAGCTCCCTGGGAAGCCCATTCCAATGCCTGACCAGCTGAGCACTGAACAGACTTACAGGGTCCATTAATACACCTGAATTGCCCTGACCAGCCCCTGGGACCTCTTAACATACTCATGACCCATAAGCTCCCCATGAGCCCAAGCTTGAGCATCCATCCCTGGCCTGGGCTGTTGTGGGTGGCCCTGGTTCAGCTCTGCCCCAGGATTTATTCTGTGGACAGTCCTCAGATCTTGAATCACAGAACCCCAAGAAGGTTTGGGTAGGAAGGGACATTAAAGATCATCTCATTCCACCCTTGTGTCATGGGCAGGGACACCTTCCACTAGCCCAGGTTGCTCCAAGCCCCATCCAACCTGACCTTGGACTCTGCCAGGCATGGGGCAGCCACAGCTTCTCTGGGCACCCCATGCCAGGCTTCACCACCCTCACAGGGAAGAATCCTGCCCCAATATCCCACCAACTCCTGCCCTCTAGCAGTAGGAAGCCCTCCCCCTTTGTCCTGTTACTCCATTCCTTGTCCCAATTCCTTCTCCAGCTCTCCTGGAGCCCCTTTAGGCACTGGAAGCTAAGGTCTCCCTGATACCTTCTCCTGGCTGAACATTCCTAGCTCTCTCAGCCTGGTTCCAGAGGGGGCTCCAGCCCTATGAACATCTCCATGGCCTTCTCTGAACTTATTCCAGCAGCTCAATATCCTTCTGCTGCTGTTGGGCCCCAGGGTTGGAGGCAGCTCTGCAAATGGGGTCTCACTTGAATGGGGCAGAGGGGCAGAACCACCCTTCCCTGCTACCCACACTGGGAGATCAGCTGAGGGCTTGGGGGTTTTCCAGGCTGAGGCATGTCCAGGTCTCACCCATCAACATCCCCAAGTCATTTTTCCAGGGCTGCTCCATCTGCTCACCCCCAGCCTGGATCCATCCCGGGGTCACCCTGACCCAGGTGCAGCACCTAGAACTTGGCCATGTTAAACCTCCTGAGTTTCCCAAGGGCCACTTCTGAGCTTGCCCAGGTCCCTCTCAATGGCTCTCCCTCAGGAGTTTCCCTGCCCCCTCAGCTTAGTGTCACCTGCAAACCTGCTCAGGGTGCGTAGATCCCTTCAGTTGCCATTAATGAAGATAATGAAGATAATAAATAATGCTGATCCCAGTACAGACCCCTGAGAGACACTACTGATCCCTGTAAGGACTTCTGTGGGTCACCACTGACATTCATTGAGACTCTGAATGTTGACCACAACCATTTGGATGAGACCATCCAACCCATTCCTTATCCACCTGACAGTCCACTCTTTAAATCCATCTCTCCAATGGAGGATACTGGTGGAGAACCACACCAAATGGTTACAGAAGTCTAGATAAATTACATCTGTCAGCCTTCCCTCATCACAGATGGAGTCACTCCTGTTGAGTTTCTCATTCACCGACACCCCCAGGTCCTTCTCTTCAGGGCTGCTCCATTCATCCCCCAGCCTGAAGCTGTGCTGGGGGTCACCCCAACCTTGGCCTTGTTGAACTTCATGAGGTTCACATGATTCCACCTCTTCAGCCCATCCACGTCCCTCTGGATGCCCCACCCCTTCCCTCCAGCATGTGACCACTCCAAACATCTGTCAGCACTGTGCCGAGGGTGCCTCAATCCCACTTGTCCATGTCACTGACAGAGACAGCACTGGTCCCAAAACTGACCCCAGGGGGCACCACTTGTCATTGGGCTCCACGCAGACATGTTTGTCTACAGCTGCAGACCACAACCCTTTTGAGTGCCACCATCAAGCCAATTCCTTATCCAGTGAGTGTTCTGCCCATCAGAACCATGTCTCTCAGTTTTGAGACAAGGCTGTCCTGCAGGACAGTGTCAAATGCTTTCCACAGCCCAAGTAGATGATGTCAGTTGCTCTGCCCTCACCTACCAGCACTGTCACCTTGTCATACAAGGCCACCAAATTTATCAGGCACGATTTGTCTTCAGAGAAGCCATGCTGGTTGTCACCAATCACCTTTTATTTTCCATATGCCTTAGCATGGTTTCCAGAAGGATCTTCTCCATGATATGGCCAGACACCATTGTGACTGATCAGCTTGTAGTGCACTGCCTAATTTCTCTTTTGGAGAATGGGGTCAAATTTCCCATTTCCCAGTCAGGAACTTCACTGAACTGCCACAACTTCTCAAATATGATGGAGAGTGGCTTAGGAACTTCATTTGCCAGCTCCCCCAGGAACCATGGATGCATTTCATCAGGTCCCACAGAACTGTGAACCTTCATATTCCTTAAATATACCTGATTTTTATCTTAAGTCCAAAGAAAGGAACGGAGCTGGTGAAGGGCATGGAGCATAAGTCCTACCAGGAATGCATGAGAGTGCACAGTTCAGCCTGGAGAAAAGCAGGTTCAGAGGGGACCCTCTAGCTCTCCACAACTTCCTGACAGGAGGGGGCAGCCAGGAGAGGTCAGGCTCTGCTCCCAGGGAACAAGGGACAGGACAAGAGGAAATGGCATCAAGTTCTAGCAGGAAAGTTTCAGGTTGGATATCATGAGAAATTTCTTCCTGGAAGGGGTAGACAGGCATTGGAAGGGGCTTCCCAGGGAGATGATGCAGTCATCATCCCTGGAGGTGTCCAAGGAGTGCCTGGACATGGCACTCAGTGCTCAAGGCTGAGTGACAAGATGGGTATTGTTCACAGGTTGGACTCGATGACACAGATTTGACTTAATGACCTTGGGGAGCTTTTCCAACCTTTAAGGTTCTGGGATTCTGCAATTCTCCTACTGTGGATGGTTCTTCCTTCTCCCAGTCCCTGCCTTTGCCCCTGTGACTCTGGTGGGTCACATGGCTGGGTCACTTCCCAGTGAAGAGTGAGGCACAAACGCTGATAACCTCAGCTTTCTCCATGTCCTGGGTAAGCAGGTGTCCCATTTCCTTCTGGAGAGGGTCCACATTTTCCCCAGTCTTCCTTTTATCACCAATGTACTTATAGAAGCTTTTCTGTTGCTCTTGATGTCCCTGGCCAGATTTAACTCTACCAGGGCTTCAGGTTTCCTAACCTGAGCCCTGGCTGTTCAGACAATCCATCCCTCTGTATTCCTCCCAGGCCTCCTGTCCTTGCTTCCACACTCTTTACGTTTGTCCAGGAACACCTTGTTCACCCTCACAGGTCTCCTGGACTTTTGTCCAACTTCCTCGTGCTTGGGATGCATCACTCCTGAGCTTGGAGGTGATCCTTAAATATCAACCAGCTCTCCTGGCCCCCTCTTCCCTCCAGGGCTGTATCCTATGAGACTCTACCAAGCAGATCCCTGAAGAGGCATCCTGAATCCCAGGATGAATCCCTTCCCTGTTGCCCTGAGGATCCTGAATCCACCATTCCATGTTTGCTCAGCCCAGGCTGCCCTTGAGCTTCTCATTTCCCACCAGGTCCTCTTTGCTGATGAGCACAAGATCCAGCACAGCTCCTGTCCTCGCTGGTTCCTGTCTCACTTGGACTGGTTTATCCTCAATGCATTCCAGAAACTCCTGTATCGGTTATGCTCTGCTGTGTTGTGAACATGACACTGCTATTGTCTGTCCAGAACTCCATCTGTTGGGTGCTCCTGGTACAGCCCCCTAAAAGCCACCCCGAGGTGGCTTCCTGGGCTGCACCTGGCAATGTCCAAATCTGGGTCATTGCTGGGCTCAGCTACCTCAGGTTTATGGTCAGACTTGATGATCTTGAGGGCCTTTTCCAATCTAAATGATCCAATGATTCTACATCTAGGACAGATCTCTGTGAATGTTTGTGCCTCATGTAGAAGTTCTGGGGCTGTGGTGGGTCTCCAGTACAGGAGACAGGCACAGTGACAGTCTTGTCCAGGGACTCCAAGGCACCAGATTTGGCTGATGTTGGCAACTTGCCTGGCACCATCTTTGCTTCCTGATCTGTTCTGTCCAGCACTCACTGCCACCTCTGCTCTTTGGACTCTGAAATTCCTAAAAGGTCTTCCACCGATTCTTTCCAAGAATTTGCTTGAAGTAACTTGTAATTCATATCCTAAATCCATGGATTTCATATGGACTTAGCACAGCATTCCTGGTGTGTAACACCTTCCTGACAGCCCAAACTGCTCTCAGGGATGGCCACCAGTCACCTTCACTTGTGGAGTGACAGCCAGCATTCCCAGAACTCTAGTTCTTGTCACAGGCTCTTCATAAATTGTGAGAGTTCAAGGATCAACAGGGCAGCAAAATCCAATCCATGCTGCAGATGGCGAGTCTGGATGAGAAGCAGCTCCAACAGCCTCAAAGTCCTTAGCTGCCAGAAGCCCCTTTGTTCCTCTTGGCACAACTTCCCCCCGCTGGAAAATCAAGAGGCTTCTCTTTGCATTCAGTGATCCCTCCTACCTTGCACTGATGTTCCAAGGAAGATCCCTCTCTTTCATACTTCGTTTCACTGTTTTTCTGAACTGCACCAGGTGTTTTCCATCACTATATTGGACATAGCCCATTCACCTTCTTCCACCAAATCCTGGTCACATTTCTTCAAAATTCTGCAGTGAGGATTCTTCTCCCAACTTTGAGTATTTTATCATCTCTATGAAAAAACTCAGGCAAATGGATACTTCGTTAGGGTAAAAGAGGTTCTGGGAAAAAGAAGATGGTGCATTGTAGAATGTCAATGCTGGAATCCTCAGGTGAAATGAGATGATAAGAGAATGTGGCGGGGTTTTTTTGGGTTTGGGTTTTGTGGGGGTTTTTTTGGTTTTTTTTTTGATTACTGGAAAACAGAGGAAAGGCATTTGTTAGAGGACAGTAAGTGAGCAAAACCTGTTGGAAGAGATTCTACCAGGTGACTGCAGCAGCAGACACGACACAAGGCTGCCTCCATCTCCTTCCCAATTCCCACTTCATCCCTTCAGGTGGGATGGAGTCAATGTCCTTCACATCACACCATGTTTCAGATTTTGAGATCATACCCCCATGTTTTGAGAGGTCCCACAGCATCCAAGTTTTCTCCTCTCGCTGTGCAACCCCCTAGCAGGCTTGGGATGGATGGGAATTTGGGGATGGACAAGAAACTGGGAACAGACAAGCCTGGACAGTCTTCCCAGACTCATCAAAGGGATATTCCATGCCACAGGAGGCCGTGCTCAGCAAATAAAAGATTTATGAAAGCAGGAGGATGGAAGGACATTTCTGGTCACAGTATTTGTCTTCCAAGTGAAAACTGTGTACAGAGACCCCAGAAAATCTTCTGCCTGCTGACAGGACGTGGTGACTGAAATCCTGATTTTACTTTTTGTGCAAGCAGCTTTTGCTTGACCTGTTCAACTGCCTTTATCTCCACCCACAATTCCATTTGTCCACTTTCCCCCATCGCACAGAAGGGGAGTGAGTGGAACAGGTGGGTGTCTGGGAGCTGGCCAAGGTCAATTCTGTCCCAAAACACATTCCATACACAGTGAGCCCATGGATACCACAGTACCACCCTCACTTGCTTGTTCCACCACACTTCCCTCCTACCAAGTAATCTTAATCACTGCAGAGTTTATCTCCATTATTCACCTTCCCTCCTCACCCACCATGGTGCATCTGGTCAATCACCTCGATCAAAGCTCTCCCTGTTCCTCAAAGTGTCCAAAGCTGTGGGGGGCTTGAAGCAACCTGGGATAGTGGAAGGTGTCCCTGCCCACAGCAGGGGGGGTAGAATGAGATGAGCTTTAAGGTCCCTTATACCCCAAACCCTTCTCTGAGTCGGTGATTCTTCAGAGCAGGAACTTCCTTCTTCTTCCCTTGTAAAAACCACTCCTGTCTCTCCAACTGACTGGAATTTTTCCCAGTGTCAAAACTTATATAAATAAGGAATATGGGACTAAGCTCTCCAAGAAACATCCATCCTCCACCAAAACCCTATAAACTGGGCATCCATGGGATAATAAATGAAAACACTGCAGATGAAAATTGGACTAGAATTAAAAAAAAAAAAAAGAATTAAAAACAAAAGCAAAGACAGTAAAAAACAGCCTCCCATGAACACAAATCCACAGCGGAGTTCTGCCAGGATTGGTGACATTTAACATAAACATAAATAGACAAGAACAAAATGGCAACAAACTGCTGGCAAAAAAAAAAGTTAATTGGTGGCAGGGAAACTGAAAAACTGCAGAAGGAACCTGCAAGGATCAAAGACATGGACAACAGAGGACAAGAAAAGCTTCTCCTACACATACAACAGAGCATGGTGGGAAAATACACACAAAGTTCTATAAAAATTAGGATGTAAAGACAGTCTGAGGGAACATCCCCTCCTACAAGGCAAATTAAGGTAACATAACTGAAGGTGACAAGAGACATGTTCAAACAACAGCAAATTAAAGGACACTCACTGAGGCTTGTTAAAGATACCATCCAGGGATAAAGAAGTCTTTTAGCTTCAAGGAATTATTATTTACAGAATTCCAATAAAAAAAAAATACATCCCACCCTTCTGAAACAACCCCACAACCAAATTTCCACACTGCACAGCTGGCCTTATAAAGGCTCACAATAATGACAGGGAGAGCCAGGAATCTAAACAACTGTCACAGGGCTCCTCCTGCCTCTGTCTTCACATCTGCAAGAAATTTTATATAAATATCTGCATTGCTACTGTCTAAAGTCTAATTCCCAGATCCTTTAAATAACATTTATTAACCACTGACTGCTGACCTCTTCTGAAAATTGACAGTTCTCAGGAATTCATCAAAGTTCTCATGCACATGAGAAAAACAAACAAAAAAGTATCTACAACTAGGGTTTGCAATTTGCATTGGGGTTCTAACAGCCAGGCCATGGAATTTGAAAGGGGAAAGTTTATTTGCTAAGACTAATACAGAACCCCCTTGATTCAAAACATGGGGAATATGCTGGTCTGTGCTCTTGGATCATGTCCAAGAAGTAGAATTTGATGGTCAAAGTCTGTATTTCTGGCATTTAACAAAAAGCTACAGTTCTCTAAATACATACATACTTAAACTTCATCTAGTTCTTCCATCTACCAGAAATATTAATTTAAGCAAGGGATTTCCTCTTTAAGTCACTGAAGAGGTGATGCATGAGGTTGGGATTCCCCAGGGCATGCGTCTCAACTTTGCTGCATCTCCCGGCGCATTTCCTCCAGCGCTGCCTCCCGCTCCCGCAGGAGCTGCTTCAGTCGTTTGATTTTTTCATCCCGTATTGTCTCATCCAGGTCTGGAGGAGCCACAGGGAAAGCATCATCTCGGAAAGAACCTTCCAGAACGGAAGTATCCTCTTCAGAAGTCACTAAAACTGAAATCCCCGGGTGGATAGTGTCACTGTACTGGGGAAACATGTCCTGCTCCGAGTCCCTTCCTTGGGACACTCCGACTGAGCCAGTGGGAACACTTGGCTGTGGTAAGGCTGGTAGAGGTGAAACACTCTTGTTAAGAGCACTGGATCTTGAGTTGGTGATTTCTAAACTGGGACTTGTGGCTGATTTGATCAAAGTTCTCCTCCTCTTGCCAGTGTCCAACAAAGGTGAGGATTTTATTTTCCTTTTCCTAATCAAATCCTCTTCCAGATCCACAATTATCTGCACAGTTAGAAACAGACAAAATTCACTTCTGTTAAACTCGACATCAGCTACCAAGTTCTCTAAGCACAAATTACAAATTATTTGTTGCAAGTTTTTTAAAGTTAACGCCTGGAAGAAGTTTCTTTCAGCAAAGGAACAAACATATTTCTGTGCTTGATGTTTTTCTAGCAAAGATTCCCAGCTAACAATTCCTTAGTCAACACAGCATGTCTGCCTTTCCCGGGAACATCCATCATCCCCTTTGGCTGTTTAAGTTAACACTACAACAAGACAAAAACTTTCTAATCTGATGGGAAAATTCAGTGTAGAATAATTCTTCATGTCTACATTTCCAAAACCTCAATCTGAGGAGTAATATCCATTATCAGACTGAATTCCTCCCAAATGTTTTATAATTTGAATCATGGAATCACATCCTGGTTCAAGTTGGAAGAGACCTTAAATCCCATTCCATTCCACCCCCTGACATGGGCAAGGACACCTTCTATGAGACCAGGTTGCTCCAAGTTCCATCCAATTTGGCCTTGGACACTTCTAAGGGATGGATTAATGTTAACAGCAGCCATGGATCTGCTCAATTATTAGCACAAAATTAGTAAAACCTGAGAATGTCTTCAACTGAGTTGAGCAGAATCACACAAAAGAAAACGTAGCTGCACGGAAATACTTGGATGAATAAAATCCTTTCCATGCATTAACATGGTAGTTCTTCCTTCCAGAAGTAACAACATTTGTAATTCTAAAGATTGGACAGATCCACAAGTAAATTTCTTTTAATAAACCCATTCCTCTGCCTGTACCCACTGCACTGCTAGATAAACATAACCATCTGCAGAGGCTTAAATATCAATCAGAATCCCGAGGTCTGCCCCTATTCCAACAAGGACCATCACCACAGCAGTAGGGACAGTCTTCTCAAAAGCATTAGTTGCTCAAGATTCCTCCAGTGGAACCAAAAAATGAGGATAAAAATTCCTAGAGGGTGCTCAAGTCATACAGAAATCTCAAACAAGTTGTAGGAACAATTTTCACAGAGATCCCAACAACTCCTGACTCTCCTGGTGGATCCAGAGGTGAGAGGCTCCAAACACCCCCAGCTCTATACTGACTGAACATATGCTTCTTTCTGAGTGTGTTAAGCACTGAAAAATCCCCGATACCTTTTCCTCTTTAACATATTCCTGATGATGACTCGTTATTTCCGCATCCCATGAGGATGAACTGCAAGAATCATTTTTCCTTTCCACACTGTCACTGGAACAAATCCCTTCTTCTGGATTCTCACAGTAGGCCCTTAATGGTATTCTCGTGAGGTAGACTCTCTCCTCCTTATAGAGATCAAATTTTCTCCTTAATTCCAAGTACTGTTTCCAGTGTGGGTGCTCTTGGTGTTTGACTTGAATAACCTTTCCTGGTGAATCCATCTTTTCACATTGGATCTGAAATACAGAAACAGTGAGAGAGCCATCAATCACTCTCTCACTCTCTCTATATATAAATAGATAAAATATATTAATATACAAAAAGTAGGTACTAGAAAGACAGGTGAACATTATATTGTCTGCCATTCTCTGAGAGCTACATTTAACACAGGTAACATTTAACACAGATAGGCCAATTTCGATAAATTACATGTAAATTATCATAGGCCTAACACTTGTTATCTAACACTCCAAGTACATTGTGGAACGTTCAGAAAATGTCCAGGCCAACTAGCAACCACAGAAATAAAGGAATCAACAAGAGAATCACTTGTTCTACACCCTCAAAGTATCAAAGAAAGAGAAGGGAAGGGCAGGTAGTGCCTTTACTCTGAAATCCAGGGGTTTGGAAATTTAGGGACAAGAACACCAAACTTGCTGAGCTGTTTCTCACCAAGGTTAACACAGATGCAAATGCTGACACTCAGCACCACACAGCACTGAAGAAAATAAATGGTATTTCAATGATTTTTCAGGTGACAATCAAAAAACTACGTCTCACAGTCTGTTGCAACAATTAAATGTCTAAAATTTGCAAAAATACACTCAGCTGACATTTCTGTTCTGCCTGGACAACAAAAAAGGAATTACAGAATTTTTTTCTTCTCTGGAGACAAATTCATCCTGGCCTCTGGAGCCACTAAAAACATGACCCGCAATCATGCATGGGGAGTTCGGGGATTGGGGGCTTACAACTTTCAATATATTTTCAACATTTTGATCTTGAAAGAATATGTCAATGCAGCCATTAAGGATCTCAAGAGTTCCTTCTGCCTGATGTAGACCCAGAAGTGAAGGAGGTGGACCCTCCCCACCAAGACAGGGGAGGAAGGAAACACAGCTCCTGCCCTTAGCTGTTGGAGCGAGCAGAGCCTGGAGTTGACGGTGCCACACCAGAGCTGTCTCTAGAGGATAAACTCTGCTCTTCCAACTTATTTTCCTCTTGTGAAGCCACAAACTTGTCCTGCTCCACCCTACATTACCCCTACAGCCTAAGGTTGTGGTGTGAGCACGTGGCATCAACATCTAAGAGCTCAAACCATGAACAGCCTCCCTGGAGACCAGTTATTGTTGACTATTTATCTTGGGAGGAAATCAAAAGCCACCTTTCCTCTGCCCCTTCCTTTTCAATGCATTTCTCACTTGCACAGTGGAAAATTATTGGGGAAAAGGCCATTTATTGACTAGAACCAACCTTAGAGCAGCCTTTCCAGAATATCTGGTTACAAAAATGCATGAACTCATCGAGAGCCATTTTATCCACCAAAAACCAGGACCACAGAACCACTGACCAGTCACTGAGGTGGCATACTTCGGATTTATTACCTTTGGCCAGTCTTCACTGAGAGCACATTCCTGCTTAGCTTCAGATAACACAGCCCCTGCTGCTCTTGGGGATTGACTCATGTCTTTGCCATTTTGCCACACACCTTCCTGCATCCCTACTGCTGGAACTGGTATCACTCCATTGCAAAAAACGCTCTCGGTGAAGGGCAAACTGTGTCTCTGGATTACAGTGGGATCCTGCTGATTAGCACTTGGTGTCAGCAGAGCTGCAGGTGTGGATTCCAAGTCATTTCTTAAGCCAGTTGGTGATGAATTTTTGGAAAATGTACATGGTTTTGGGTCTTTCTGAGACAGCACCACTCCTTTGCTTTTTGACAACACCAGATTCACCACTTTACTAGTTATTTTATTGACTTCAGTAGAATCAATTTGTCTGGGTGTATCCTTTTTAAGTAAAGCATCAGAAGAGGAAGATGTTTGTTTGTCAGCCTGGGCTGACAGAACATCAGAGCCTCTTCTGGTCAATAAATAGACTTTCCCATTGTACATGACCAGAGCATTATCTTTTAAAGGAGTGATTTTGGTTTGGCTTCCACCAGGACCACTAGAACAGAGTGGCAAAATATTTGCAGGATTAACTTCTACATTCTTCGTGTCTGACAAAGTTTTCAGGATCTTGGAAGCTACATTATTTGAAGACTTTACAGGGATAAGACAAGCTGCTGAGAGTGGGGCAGTTTCTTGCACAATCCACTTCATGGGAGTTTGCTGGCACTGCTCCCCCTCAGATGTGACTGGCTCAGGAGAAGAACCAGATCCCTTTTGGGCAGTTGTCACTATCAGTGTCTTTGAAAGTTCCGTGGCAGGTTTGGGGCAAAAGCTCTGCAAATGCTTGGGCAGGACTTGGGAGGTTTTCACTGTGTTCACGGGTGACACATAAATCACTGTCGGCGTTTTTGTACTGTCGGCCACTCCAGACACATTGGTGGCTGCAGCTGCCAGGATTTTTTGCTGTATTGCAGGTGGCAAAAGAGACGCTGGGACAGATTTCACTTCTGCATCAGCTGGAATCTGGAGGTGGTGTCCAGAGGGCAGCACTGGAGACTTGGCAGTCACTGGGAGAGGTTTGGTGTTCACCACCACGTAGGTTGTGCTGCTCTGGTGAGAGGTGCTCGTAATGGCCATGTTCTGCAAGGATGCTCCATCCATGGGCACACAGCTGCTCTGAGCATTGGCAGCTGCACTTGGAATCAAGCTTTCCTTTTCAGAACCTACCCTAGCACTTTCCTGCTTGTCTAACATCCTTGTAAGAATAATCTTTCCAGGATTAGGAGACTGAAAAATAGGTATCTTAACAGATGAAGGTGCAGCAGTATTGCCAAACTGTGTCTTAAAAGTAAGATGGACTGGGCTAGGACCATTTGCATTAGAATTATTTGGCATGGCTGGAGACTGAACTATTGGTACAAAGCTTCCAGAAGTTTTAGAAATGGGAAGCAATCTCAGAAGGTTTTTTCCATCTGGTCCCGTTGTCTGAATGACTCGATACATACAGCCTGCAATGCTTAACAAAGAAAAGGGAAAAGAGAGAAAAATGAAAGGCAGTGTAAGTGAATAAGCATAGGTACTTTAATTCATGAGCATCAGTGAACTCTAAACCCAGGGCTGAAGGAGATTAACTCCTGGAAAATGCCTGAGCTAATCTTCACAGGCTTCCTACTGACATACCAGGGTTTCCATTTCAGACCACCTCAGACTGTCTGAAAATAGTGTCCAACTTCTACACCCCCAGAGTAGTAAGAAAAGGCATCTTTTTTCAGATTAAAAATAAGAGACCACAGGAAATACCTCATATTACCTCTTCTTCCCCTCATGGGGCCTTTCATTATGAAAATGAAACCACTACCTCCCGATTTCCCAGAGAAGACTTATTTTTCCCTTTCCCACCTCCCTGTTATTATTAATATCCTTCCTGAGCGCTATGAACTATGAATTTGAGGAACACTTCAGGAAAATACAGGCAGAGTAGTTGCATGGCAAGATGGAAGCAGAAATTACTTCAGACACAACAAAGGAATTTGGAAGCAGGATGCATTTATCTTGTGGAACAGGTGGCTCCTGTGCATCCATTGCACCTGCCCAGCATTCTTGAGGCAGATACAGACCACAGAGGTAGTTCAAAGACATGGAAAACCCTCAAATGCTACTGGGTTATAAACATTCTCGAGAACAGAAGTCACAGTCTGGGAAGGGAACGGGTTCAAAACCAAAGAGGAACACATAGAAACAGCACCAGGGACATCCGGAGAAAAAACAGAGATTTGAGATTTCTTGCACGGGAAGGTAAGAATTCACCAAGAGACAGACAGATCTTGTCAAAACACAAATTAGTTGTGACTGCTCCAAATGCCAAGATTTTTTGAGTCCATGGCAAGACAAAGAATCTTTCCCACTCCAGGGGAGTTTGCACAAAGCAGGCTCTTCTGCAAAGAACTACTGGACTCTGGAGCAGGACTACTGCCCAAAGCACTGCAGAGACACATGTGGGCAAATAGAGCTGCCCTCACTGGAAAGTAGAGCAAATCATTGAAAGCTGCTTCCTGACAGCAGATCCAGAGTGATTAAAAGGCAGAGCTGCCAACTTCACTTGGAGTCACCAAGAGGACCAGCTCCATCCCATCGACCTACTACGTCAATAAATACCCTGGAACACGGACATGGGAGTAGTTCCCAGTCCCAACCCGATGACATCAGTGCTGTGTTCTGCTTTCTGTCAGGTAGTTTTGAAACCAGCATTTTTTCTGTCTTTTCAGGCCTCTGACTCAGCTTGGAGCAGTGCCTGGGAGAGCTCAGTCCTGTGTACCACCACTGGGTCTGCTCAGGAGTCAGCCAACCTTTGCCTTTTCCCATCAGGTGGGAAGTGACAGGAGTGCTCTTCACTCCCAAAGTTGGGCAGTTGCTGCTGGGGGTCCCATTCCCCTGGGGACTGACAAAAACAACCTATTACTGTCTGCCCAACACACAAAGGCATCAGGCACACAGAGATTTCTGTGCTGCGACTTCGGAATTAACTCCTACACCTAGTATTTTGGTACAATGCCTCATTTCTGGTCACAATGTGTGAAAATGGAGATTTTTACATGAGGTATCAGCGCAGTGAGCAGGAAATTCTGCAGTACTTTTGATTTTAAGATACTGAAAATTAAAATACGGGCAATTTATCACATGGCTCCTAGTGGAAGCTGGCACTGGAGGGCTTAGGAGCAAAACAAAATTGGATGTTTTGGAATCAGAAACGAGAATTCAGATGGACTAGCACTGACAGGCAACAATCTGACAGAAAAGAGTTTTGCTTAAATAAAGAGGACGTAGAAATATTTGTGTGTTCGAACAAAATCAAAAGAGAGAAAAGACTTTTGGAGCACTTTAAACCTCCCAGCACTACTGACAATGCAAATGAGGAACAGCAGCAGCTCCTGGACAACATTTTGTCTGTCCTGTCCTTTGAATCTCTCAACACTTCTTTGAGAAGTCCATGATCTACAGCCTCAACTTCGCTTATATATATAAGAAGCAAAGGCAAATGCAGAAGGAATTTTTCAGCAAGTCCCACAAATGTGGAACTGCCGAACAGAGAAACAGGCACTTACCTGCCCCCCAACTAACTAGGGCTGCAAATTGGCACCAAGGGGCAGAAGAAACCTCCAAAGAGGTTTTTTCCTCCACCTGTCAAAGCAAGGGGACACTTCTAACTTTTGGACAAGAGGAGGGGGAGCTGATCAGAAAGAGAGGAATCAAGAAAAACAGGGAGAGATGAGCTGAAGATACATTTGCATCGATATTTTCCTCTGCCAGTTTCCAGTGCTCACCTCCTTTTTCCCCCTGGAATCACCACTCACCTCCAGCTCCACAAATTTAAAAATTGGTTTGACTGTGCTACAAACAGGAACTTTTAAAGTAGATTGGGGGAAAAAGCACCAGTAAAAAATATAATTTGCCTGAATTTCAGATCATTCTACTTTTAATGATTACAGAAGGCAACTGTAGCTTTTTATCTTCATGAAAAAGAGTGAGATGCCCAAAAATCGTAATTGTCTGAGAAAGTATTTACATGTCTGGAGAATGACAAAAAAATAAAGGGTAGGCAAGAGAGAAGGAAAAGTCCAAGAAGATACCAAGAAGTGGAATTCACACAGATTTACTCACATCACAGAGAGAAAGGAATCACTGCAAATGTTTTTAGGTAAGTTGAAAAGGCTTCGTTGCAACAATTTCACATCATAAAGCTTTTCCCAAAAATAGCATGAGGAAGTTTCATGTTAGCAGAATAACATCAAGCACTGGCCCTGTATGTTTTTGAGCGATGGAGAGTTAAAAGTTGTTTTGCTTCAGTCTTCAAGGTCATTGCTTCTTTGAATTAATGAATCCTTAAGAATCTCTTAAGAGGAATGAAAAAAACTCCCTCAGTTTCCCCTTTTTAGGGTGTCAGATTAATTTGGTTAAAGAACATATTAATTTCTGTTTTTAAAAAAACCCAGGAAATCTGTATCATGCCAGGGTGTCCTTGGGATTTCTCCCATAGTTACTGAAGCAGAGTCTTCTTTCTCCTCTTCATCCTCCTTCACTTCCCAACCCAGTGAGAATAAACCTCCTCAAGTCTCGTATATGAACACTCAGAAAGAATTGGTTGCTATTATACTTTAGAAAGACTTAAGGCAGATCCATGCACAAACCTTGAGGCAAATAAGCTCAAAAAAATAAAAAGTGAACCGGTAGAAATCGTATTTAATATCACCAGAAAAAGGATCAAGGATTAAATTCAATAAAAACAATCAAATAAAATTCTGCAACATTCACAGAGGGATCTGTCAACCAGATCACATTTTTTTGACCCAAAAAGGAGATTTGGGTGTGGCAACATCGACACCTCCCTACGGATGTGGCATTAAGGAAGGCAGGAAAGCAGAGAGAACAGAGAGAACCTGGGAGATTTAATTTAAAGAAAAATACAAAGAATAATCTACATTTCCTTCAGTTCACCACAATTCCTGTTTTATGACCAGACATAACAATTTTACTGTCTAAACTTCTCTCACTGTTCATTTCTCTCAGTAAGCAGAACAAAACACAAAATATTGAGTATTCAAACATTCACCTTCTGTCCTTTATGCCTTCATTAACAAAAACATCTTTGGAATATTTTCAGGAAATAGGAATATTTATTTCTGCCAAATAAATTCATACACCAAATCCAGTGCAACCACCAGCACGATTCCCACAGAAATCCTGACTGTGCTATTAAAAAATGCATCGCTGGAGACCAAAAAGACAGACTGGCTCAATTTTCCTGCAAAGTCACCGGAAGGAACAATGAGCCACTTTTCCATTTGCATTCACTCCCAATAGTTCCTTTAGGCATAACTTTCATCTACAAATGTGAATAAATAACATGGGACTATGAGCCAATCCAGAGAACCAAAAGAATTTATTTTAATGGGTTCAAGTGGACCCAGGAAGTGGCAAAGAAACAATTTATTGTCAATTGGAAACATCCACCCAGGGGCAAAGTAAGATGAATTGACTGTAGTTGATACATATTTATTTTATACAGCTGCATTCATTCCATGGATTATATTAAAATTGTAATAAAGTTATAATAGTAATGATAATAATAAATATATAGTGACATATAATCTAGATAATATACAATAACCATCATTATCATCAGCTAAAGGAAATCAGGAAACTGATGTTGAATTTGGAGGAATCCTGACCAGAATTTCTGTTCAAGCAACCTCTAATGGCCTGAGGTTTTATTCTAAACCAGAAACCATCAATAATGGCCAAAAATACACTTTGTTGGATAGTAATTGTTTCTGGAGACTCTTTTCATCCACTGTGGAATATTCCCTGTGGTACAGATAATTGTGGATGTGCAAACAGCCAGAAAACACTCCCTGTGCTCTACTATCAACCACAGCTCTCCGGATCCTCCTTCAGCCACAAAACCTCTGGTAGAATCTCTGACCATCAGAAACATCCATTGTGAATCCCACGGAAACCCCAGGGTTCAGAAATCACTCCAAACTCAGCCCTGAACACACGAAGCAGCCTGGAAACTCCTGAGAAACAAGGAAAGGCATCAGGAGCCAAACCACGGCTGGAGCTCCGGGCCTGCTGAGCTCCCCAGTGTCTTAAAGCAGGAATGGAACAAAGAGAGCTGAGAGCCCAGAGATCGTCCTCAGCAAGTTCACGCCAGGATTCAACCCAGCACAGCCACCCTCTAGGGTTTGAGCGGAGAATGCTGGGAATGGGTCAGGACACTGACCCAGAGAGTCCAGAGACGAGAACAGGTGGGAAGGGGCTGGCCACAGGTGAGGGAGGTGCGGGCCACGTTCTAAGGCTCTGGAGGAAGGAGTGGTAGGGGGCACGTATGGCTCTGCACAGCTCCTGACAGGAGCGGGCGGCAGTATCCTGACATCGCGGACTAGCAACGGTCACCCCTGCTAATTCATTTCACTGAAACGGGACAAAGCGGATAGAGGGAATGGCCTCAGGCGGGCCGGGGACGGTCCGTGTTTCTTGGATTCGGGGAAAAGTTTCTTCGTGGAAAGATGGCCTAGGCGCCGGCTAACGGCTTCCAAGGTGGAGCTGGAGTCCACCTGGAAGGCCGTGCTAAAAATACTGAGTGGCGTAGCACTGGGGACAAGGGTTTAGCGGGGATGTGTGGCAGAGTCGGGAGGAAAGGTAGATAGAATAATTGATCTTTACAAGCTCTTTTCACGGAACATCCAGGACTGTTTTGAAAGGTCAATTTATCTCACAACCTCACTCCCCTTTCACGGATGCGTCGCCAGCACATCTCACACGCGTATTAGACGCAGAAGTTGGACAACGAAAACCCAAAGAACCCGAGAGCAACAATCAACAGCACAACGGGCGTCGGCCGCAGAGGCTCCGCACGTGCGGCGGGGCTGGGAATGACCCCGGGCCGCTCTGCTCGCGCGGGAAAGGAGAGAGACGGAGGAGGGGGAGAGAGGGAGAGCAAGGATAAGAAAGAGATGGGAAAGGATGAAGGACAATGAAAGGAATAGCAGGGAAGGGAACGACGCCGCTTAAGCCACACGCCCCCACGCCCGTCCGCAGGAGCGACGCCCGCCCCTGACCACAGCTTAAACCCACGGTCACGGGGGGCGGGGACGGGGCGGGACATTGTACGGGCGGGCGTCTGTGCAGCCGGACACCGGGCCGCCCCGTACTCACAGCGGCAGAGATGCTCGGGCTCGCGACATGGGGGGCGGCCCCCGACCGCGGCTCCGAATGCGCGTCACTGCCGCTCGCCAGCCCCTGCCACCAGCCCGTTTAAGCGCACGCGACGCTTCCGGGAAATGGCGCCAACGGCGGACGCTGAGCGGCACGCGAGCGTGCGTACGCGGGGGAGGGCGGCGGGAAACGGGCGTGGGCGCGGGCGGAAAAATGGGCGGGGCCGGGGGAAATGGGCGTGGCATGGGGTGAATATGGGCGGAGGCCGGGGTGGAAATGGCGGGCGGAAATGGGCGGGGAGGCGGAAGTAGGGGTGGCCGCGGTGTGGACAAGGGCGGGGCCGGCGGACTGGGCGGACAGTGTGGAATTGGGTATGAAGTGGGGACGGGCAATGAAATCGGGCGGGGCCGGGCGGAAGGAAAATGGGCGGGGGCAGTGTGGGAAAGGGGGGTCGGGCGGAAAGGGGCGTGGACGGCCGAAAAGGGCGGGCCGGGGCAGCGCACCGGTGGGAGCGGGACAGCAGCGCTGTTTGTAAAGAAGAGATGGGATGGAAATGTGGTTATAATGGGTGCGAGGAAGTGTCTGTCAGAGCGCGAGGGGGAAAGTATACAACGTCCGCAGCGCTGTGCTATGTTATCACGGAACTGCATACGGGTTAAAGATATCCAAGTAAGATAAAAAATTGTAAAAAAAAGAATGATCATCTAATCTTAGTAGAAACGTTATAATTAAAATAATTTGGTAATAAAGTAAGAAAATTGAAATAAACGTCATAAATAATTATAATCCAATTAATAGATGTTAGGTGCTTTCAGGTTAGGTAATCTATATAGCGATTAAATAAAGTAAAAGATATTTTGTATTAATATATATGATGCTATGGAAAGGGACAGGACTGAGCGGCCCAGACTACAAATATCACAGTTATAAAAAGGAGACGTAGGGAGGCTGTGAGATATAGAGTATTAGTAATTAATTATATTATATCGATATATATTATATATATTATAGTATTATATCATATTATAGGGATAATATAGTTAGCATAATGTTCTGATATAGCAGCAGTGTAGTAAAAACAGTAAACAATAACATGATCTTTGGCTGTAATAGTAAATATAAGTACAAATAATAACTAAATACACCAGGCAGATATAAAATATCGTGTATTTTGTTATATTTATTGTACCGAAAGTTATATAGAGGAAAGACGGTGCCGGTTGATCTTATTGTGTGCTTTGTAGAGTAAATATGAGGGTGTAAACAATATAAATATTGTGTGTGTGTGTAGTATAAATAGTGAGACTGACACAATAACAAAATTAATATAGATTGGTTTAGTTGCTCTTCGGTGTAGCATTAGGAGAGAAAAGGGGTGTAAACAATGGACTTTAAAGACAGAAGATGTGAACAAGTGAATAAGACAATATAAAAAGTGTTAGCATATGATGGAAATTATTATATTTATTATAGTATATTAGATTGTACTCCCCCCCCCCCATGACAACAAGGTGGGGCTTGGTAAGGTTGGATCCAAGATTCCCTGAAGGCTTTTCCAACTCAACAATTCCAGGTTGCAGTGTCAGAACTATCCACAGAAGGGTTTCAAAATCACTTGTTCAATGTTACTTTCACAGCATAAATTGCAAAAATACGTGAAATGCGGTGTACATTCTCCACATGTGGAGAAGTTTGGAAAATGTGTCCCTCATCTGTGCTGCCAGATCATGTCCTCTTTGACATCATGTGGCTCAGATGGTAAACATGATAGGACATGGTAGCCCAACCCCAACTTCCACTTCCAGAGTTCAGGTTCCCAAGCCCGACCAACACCCTGAGCATACCAAGTATGGCCAACTTGGGCTCCATGTCAGGTTCCATGAAGAAGGCTTGACGTCTTCCGTGGCGGGGGTGGGATGGGCCCTTTCAA
>JAGMWU010000028.1:7020751-7087148 GCA_018697195.1 Certhia americana
GAGGCGGGAACCCAAGGCAATATAGTATGCGGTCGGATGAGTGGGATAGGGGGTGGCGTGAGAACGGTGCATTAGGGGGCATCGTACGGATCAGACTGTCCGCACAGGGGCTAGACACGTGAGTACGTCTTAGGCGGGAAGACCGATAGCGGACACCGGTGACAGGCAACCTGCCGCGCAGCAGGAGCAACGTCAGCGAATAGGTCGCACTTTCTAGAGCGATGGGGGCGAGGCTAGAACCGAGGATAGACCAGCAGGGAAGCGGGAGTCACCAAACTATACTACACTCAAACTCATGGTCTTTGGGGAGAGGATGGCAGGGCTAGGCTGAGCAAGTCAATCTCTGATCTACATACAGTGATGGAATGAGCGAGATCTGGATCAGAGTGTTAGAATATGCTCATGCTAGGGTGAAGATTGGGAAGGAAGATGGACAATTACACACAACGCTGCGAAAAAAAAAAAAAAGAAAAAAACTGACACATGACATTTAGAATTCAATCTTAATAAGCGTGGATGCAGTACATAGGGAAATGCATCGTCAAAACGCACGCCTGCGCCGTAGTGACTATTGAATACAGCTCAAAAGAGCACTTCCACGAGATTACCTAACAGTGCCTAAAGTGGCACTGTGTGTTCTGAGAGATAAGTGTATCGAGGCGCAAGAGATCGACCGAGATGGAGTGATGGTCTACTGAAACTGAGACATGGGTCAATGTCTGACGGCCGTTGGGCGGTCACGTACGGATGCAAGATAAAACAGAAGTAGCAGAGAAAAGAAGGAAGTACTGAAAGAAAAAAAAAGCTAGGTACGAATCATAGATGTGACCTAGGCTATAGTTACAATCGGGTCCATATTATGATTCTTCATGAGTGAATTGATGCTAGTAAACGACATACTATATCATGCAGGACTATGTCATACCCTGTAGGACTACTACTCAAGGTACTGATCGCATGACACATTACTACAGTATCCGACCTACATATTCTATTCAGTCATGACTCAGTGCCTATATATTCATCCCATGGTTCATCTATTTCCAATTTATCAAATAACCTAGTTGATCCATATATATACTTACGTCTAGTAGCATATTATTAGATGTACTCATCAAGATGCTGTCCTACTCCATTATTGATAGTGATCGTAATATACTAAGTATCCATGATAACTTGCATGGCCTTAGATGCATAATGTTCTTACGACAGTCTGATGTAGTCCTTCAACAGTCGCAGAACGCAAACAATAACATGACTCTGGCCTTGGTAATGTGTGTACTTCATCGCTACCATGTATACGAGGGCTAGGTCGACGCAAACATAGATAGCGCACCTTAAGAGAATCTACGAGCGATGAGCTAGAGTATAAAATACTGAGCAAACTCCATGGCTTTCCTCTAGTTAGGCATATATCTTCGCGTACTTAGTGAGAAAGTGTGCTAGCGATATGGAGAGAAAGAATAGAGTGCCTGATCGGTAGTTGTGTCCGCATGCTGTTCGTAGAGTATGGAAACTGACAATACGATGTGTAAAGCAACGATAGTACGTGAGATGCTCGTAGGTGGTGTGTATTGTCCTTAAATATAGCGGTGAGAGTTAAGCACGTTAACTATCAACGAGGACATCAACACAGGTCCAGGCATACGACACTAACCTACTAGGTAGTAGCATAATGAATTGTGGGAGGGCTTAGTAGACCTCTAGCACGAGATAGGTAAAGTGTGTGCGAATAGAATGGGATATATATAGATCGATGCTCGTGTATGAGCGGGGGGGTCCAGCGTGGGGGAGTCTTACTAGACATGAAATGGTATTGTATACTAGTTAATAAAGAGCATATTCTAAATTGTTTCCATATGAATGGAAATTATCATATTATATTATATTATATTATATTAAAATATATTATATTATATTGTATTAATTATGATTATTTATAGTATATTTAATGATTTCATATATATTATTATATTATATTAGTCATTATTTAATATTGTGTAATCAGTTTGACAAGGTGGGGATTGGTCACAGGTTGGACTCAATGATCCTGAAGGCTTTTCCAACCTCAACAATTCCATGTTTTGCATTGTCAGACCACTATTCCACAGAAAGGGTTTCAAAATCACTTGTTAAAATTTTACTTTCACCAGCCATAAATTGCCAAAATCACGTGAAATGCTGGGGACATTCCTCCACATGTGGAGGAACAGTTTTGGAAACTGTGTCCCTCCATCTGTGCTGCCAGACTCATTCTCCTTCTTTGACATCCATGTGGCTCAGATGGTAAACCATGAAGGACCATGTCAGACCAAACCCCAACTTCCCAACTTCCCAGAGCTTCAGCTGCTTCCCCAGCCCAGAGCCAACACACTGAGCATCACCAGTATGGCCAAACATGGTGCTCCATGTCATGTTATCCATGAAGATAGGCTAGGTGTCCCTGCCCGTGGCAGGGGGTGGGATGGGATGACATTTAAATTTCCCCCCAACCCAAACCAGTCTGGGATTCTGGGATTCTGAGATGTTACAAAACTGCTTGAGAGATCCTTGTCACTGATTTTCATGTTGCTCCTTGGAACAGACTGGAAGACCCTTTCATATTCTGTTTTCTCTCTCTCTTGCTCCATGACCAGGATCACAGAATCCCAGAATCGCTTAGGTTTGAAAAGACTTCCAAGACCATCAAGTCCAACCAGTGACCAGTCACCAGCTGAATACCACGTTGAAAATGTCCAAGGACAATGACTCCACCACCAGTGGATCCCCCATTTCCTCCCTCCCCCCCAAGCAAGAGAATGAGTCAAAACTCTCTGGATTTGTCTAGAATGTCTAGATTGTGGTAACAATGGGGTGTTGGGGTAATACAGGAGAAGGTGGGTGTGTCCTGAAGAAACCACATCCATCCCATGGAGTACTGACACTGGAGCAGAAGAAATGCAAGGAAAAATGAGCAGCAGAGGGGACTTTTTATGCTATGACCACATCCTCCATTCCCCATCCCTGCTGCACTGCCCAGGCTGGAGGGAAAGAGAGGAGTTGTGGATGTGAAGCTGAGTCCGGGAAAAAATGGTTTAAATCTTGTCTTGATTTCTCACTATCCAACCATATTTTAATTTGCAATAAACTAAATTATTTTTTCCAACATCAAGTGCTTGAACATGACAATTATTTGCATCACATGGGGGTTACAGGAATTTGGCAGAAAATAATCCCCCTGGTGGACCAGTGTCCCAACTGGTCTTCAGAAGAGTTGGGACCAGCTGGGTTGAATTTCTGATTATGACCAGTTGGGCACCACAAGTCTGGTCCTGTTCAATGAGGACTTTCACAATCACAAATTCACAAACAGTAGGAATTATTGAAACAACAGAAATACAGGTTTGGAATTGCACCAGCACCAGCAGAATGATGATGATGATGATGATGATGATGATGATGATGATGATGATGATGATGATGATGATGACGATGATGATGATGACGATGATGATGAACAACAATGATGTGCTAACATGGGTAATAATAATTGTATGCAAAATGCTACCAAGAAGGCATCCCCAGCTGAAACAGGGTAAGCAGAGTCACCCACTGATTCTCTCCAAGGTCATCACTCGGGTAATTTACACCCAACCAATCATCCTCCTCCTATTTTATGTACATCATGATGCAGGTAAAGAGCTGGGTTATAAAGACATCCACAGAATCCTGGAATTGTTCAGGTTAGAAAAGCTCCCCAAGACTGTTGACTCCAACCTGTGAATGATCACCTTATTATCAGCCAGACCAGAGCACTGAGTGCCACATCCAGGTATTCCTTGGACACCTCCAGGAATGGAGACTCCAAGTATCCCTGGACAGCCCCTTCTAATGCCTGACCACCCTTTCCGTGAAGAAATTCCTCCTCGTGTTCAATTTGAACCTCCACTGGCACATCTTGAGGCTCAAGACACAGAGGTTTACACCATTTTCTGATCTTTATGGTCCTGATATACCTAAAAAATTATAATCTTCAGAACTATTATTCCTTTATAAACTAAGACTGAGTTTGGACCCTGCCATGAAACCAGTGGTGGGCTTACACAGAGACAGGTGTCATGGGGACACTAGAGAACAGTGTCTGGCATGCGACACCAGGCAAAAGCACCATGACCAATCACAGTCTGTCCAGGTCACTGCTCTAAGATGATCCTGCAGTGATCCAACCCTTGGGCTGCATTGAAAGGTTACCTGAAAACACCCCACCATTTCAGCCTAGAAGAGTGCCTTTATAAGCTCTCGTGGGTACTTCTTGGCCAGCAACTCGTCAATGGGATTTGCTTATGCCCAAACTTGTGCTTGTGAAACTCTATCCATTTTTCTACAAGACCTGTAATCCTAGCCATAACCCAGAATCACTGAATCATGGAATCATTTTGGTTGGAGAAGCCTTCTAAGATCGTTAAGAGAAATTGTCAGCACTGCCAAAGCCACCACTAAATATATCCCCTGAACACCTCCAGGAGATATAGTTTAGTGGCCTGTGTCCTGGGCAGCCTATGCCAGGCAGTTCCATGAAGAAATTTTTCCTAATATCCAAACTAAACCTCCCCTGGCACATTTTGATGCTGTTTCTTCCTTTTCTGTCCCTTGTTCTCTGGGAGCAGAGCCTGACCCCACCTGTCTGCTCCCTCCTGTCAGGGACTTGTGCAGAGCCAGAAGGTTCCCCCTGAGTCTCCTTATTCACCAGGTCCTCTACTGCAGAGGATCAAGCACAGGCATGATTTTGTCTAAGACATTGTGCCCTTTTCAACAGGAAAGGTCTGATCAGAGAAGGTCCTGTGGAGCTGAGCCAACTCCCAGAGACTTGTGCTCAGTCCCCCCTCTTGAGGAGGATTCAAAGGGTTGGCTGTGCATTTGTGAAGCAAACAGCACAAAAAATCTCATCTACATAAGAGGCTGCACGGGGTTAATGATGAAAGGAAGCGGATTTGGCCTCCTGGTTCTCTTTTTCCTCTCTTTCACTTTCGCTTTTTCTCACAAGCCCAGCTCCAGGTACAAGGTGGGATCTAAGGATTAGTGACACTCTTTGCTCTCGTTCTCTTCCTTCCCCTTTTCTGTCTTTATTTCACAGAACCACAGGATGTCCTGAATTGGGAAGAACCCACAAGGATAATCCAGCCCCTGGCCCTGCAGAGACACCCCAACAATCCCACCCTGTGTATCCCTGAGAGCGTTGTCCTAATGCTCCTGGAACTCTGGCAGCCTTGGGGCTGTGCCCGTTCCCTGGGGACTCTGGGCAGTGCCCAGCACCTCTGGGGGAAAAACCTTTCCCTGATATGCAGTCTAAACCACCCCTGACACTCCAGGATCCAGCCATTCCCTCTGGTTCTGTCCCTGGTCACCACAGAGAAGAGATCAGTGTTTGCTCCTCCTCCTCCCTTCACATGGAAATTGTAACTGTGATGAGTCTCCGGTCAGCCTCCTCCAGCTGAACAGAGCAGGTGCCCTCTGCTGCTCCTCATATGGCTTCCCCTCAAGGCTCTTTACCATCTTTGTTTCCCTCCTTTGGATGTTCTCCAATGGCTTAATATCTTTTTTATCTTGTGGTGGCCTAAACTGCCCCCAGCACTCAAGGTGAGGCTGCCCCAGCCCAGAGCAGAGCAGGACAATCCCCTCCCTGCCCAGCCATCAATGCTTGGCCTGATGCCCTCCAGGACAGGGATGTCCCTCCTGGCTGCCAGGGCACTGCTGGCTCACATCCAACTGGTCATTGACCAGGACCCCTGGTTCCCTTTCCACACACTGCTTTCCAGCCTCTCATTCCCCAGTCTGTCCATATATCCAGGTTTGTCCCATCCCAGGTGCAGAATACTGTCCCGTCCCTTGTTGAACTTCATATATTTGGTGATTGTCCACATGTAATTTGTTGAGGTCCCTCTGCAGGGCCTCCCTGCCTTCGAGGGAGTCAACAGTTCCTTCCCGGATTTGTATTGTCACCTTGGCTTTTGCATGTTTCTTTCTAGCCTTCTAATGTTTTTGAATTCTTGGAGTCAGATCCCATACATACGTCTCTGTAAACAACAATTGTTTACATTCCTCTTTAGAGGAAGTGAGAATTTATAGACTCATGCATTGACCAGTGGGATTAGAGAGGTGGCAACCTTTTTTTCCAATGAATGTTCACTTTTGCAATTCTATTTAAGTCGGGGTTTCATAATAAACTCTCTCTTTCCTCTCTCCTCTTTGAGAAGAGCTGTCTGCGTATGATTTATCTGGTGTCAAATAGCAACATTTTATCATCTATGAACTTGCTCCGTACCCCTTCCAGTCCTGCATCCAAATCATTTATAAAGGTGTTGAAGACCACAGAGCTGAGGATGGAGACCTATGGAATCCCACTAGTAACAGGTCCCCAGTCTGATGTCACCTCAGTCATTGTCACCCTTTGTGCCTGGACCTATGAGCCAGTTGCTCATCCAGCTGTAGGCTGGACATGATCCTGGGAGAGACAATACTGATAGCTTACTGAAATCCAAAAAGATTCCATCGACTGGCTTTCTTGGATCAGCCAGATGGGTCACCTTGTCATGACAGGAAATCAGGTTTGATAAGAAGGACCTTCCTTTTGTGAAGCTGTTCTGGCTGTGACCAATGACTGTGTTGTCCTTCAGCGAATTTTCCATGCTTCCCACAGTAACCTTCTCCATAACTTTACCAAGCACTGAAGTGACACTGACAGGTCTGTAGTTTTCAGGGTGCTCTGGAGTTGCTTCCTTGCTTTGCCTGGGCAAAGCATGGTTTTCACATTCCATCCTGCATTTTGTATGGAAGTTTGTTGTGGGAGTTGGGACATTGAGGGTACAGTGGCTTGTGAGCCAGCTTTTCTGAGGACTTTGTAGTGGGAGTTGATGACTCATTGAAATGAACTGCACAATATTAAGGGCTTGTAGCCACCATTCCTGTGGAAGCGCATTGTAAATATTCAAGAGCTTGTTGGCCAACACCTATTCTATTCTCTAGACTAAATTGGCTGGTTGCTGGAGTTGAGGCAACTGTACAATAAAAGCACAAGTGCTCCCTGACCTTTGTTCAGCCTGATACGGATTTACAATGAACCAACCAATGGGTCATGACACCCCCAGCTCCCTCAGCTGCTCCTGGTGCTCCAGATCTTTCCCCAGCTCCATTTCCTCCCCTGGACATCTCCAGCCCCTCGATGTCTCTCTTTCCAGGAGGGGCCTAGAACTGGACACAGCTTTCCATGTGCCTCACCAGAGCACCTTATTCAATCCAGTCAAAAGCTTTTCCTCCTGTTTCCTTATTTTCCCACCTGGATCCTAATCCTAAAAAATGAGCAAGATTAGGTGTCTGACTGAACTGGAAATATAGCTTCTGGCATGTCCTGGGAATCACCTGTCCAGAACAGACAGGTGAAGTCTTTGATAATAAGTTTTTGCTATTTCCCAGGATCACCAGCAGTATTTACTGCCAGTCCTTCTAGCAAGTGGATGCCAGCTGGTCTCCTGGAAAATTCAAATTCCTTCAGATTTGGGTGATTTTTGCTAAGACTTTTAAGCTCCCTTTGATTTGGCAAAGTCCTCCACTCTCTGGAGGTCAATCTTTGCCTTCCTTATTTATGAGATGCCAGGCTAACAACTTCTCTCAGGTTTTTTTCATGGTCAGAAATTTTCCTTATGTTGAATCCAAACACGTTGAGCAAGGTCTAACTCATCTTCCTCTAAACTGCCAACCAAAGAGCCACAGGCTTTAAACAAACATTTTGGGGAAAAATATTTCAGCTGACTGTCTCCCCTCCTGCCTGTTCATTTAACATCATTTGGGTTTGACTTTGAGGTCTGGTGTCAGCAGAAACTTGTGTGCAGAGCTGATTAGCTATTTATTTGTCAGATGTTGGTCCAGTCTGCTCTTCAAGAGGGTTGTTTGGCTCTTTGGTCTAAAATTTCAGCTGGAAAAGCAGCCAAAGAAATGCATCCACTGCCTGTCAATAGAGATGTTGTGAATATTTGCTCTTGTCAAACTTGGTGCCACTGAGATATCACAAGGTGGAAAATTGAGCTGTAACAGAACTACTGCCAAAATTCATCTGGAGTCTTGAAAGCACCAAATGATGCTGAGTTAGACTTTACCATGTGCTCCCTATTCAATCTGTGCTACATCAGCTATAAACTGTTTTAAAGTTCTCAGTGCAGTATTTAGGACTCAGTCAACAAAGTCATACCTGTCCTACAAGGGCAGGGCTCCGCCTCTTTGGGAACACATCTGAATTCATATTTTCCACCACATAATGCAAATTTGTATATATAAAGTAGTAAGACTGGCTAAATTCACTACAAGTTTTGCAGCTTGGAATGGTAAAGTTAGCATTAGACATAAAAAGCCTCATTTAGGGTTTTTAAGCCATAAAAATTGGCAGAGAGCAGGATTAGATAGGATATTAGGAAGAGATTCTTCCTAATGGAAGGATGGTGAGGTCCTGGCACAGGATTCCTGGAGAAGCTGTGGCTGCCCCATCCCTGGAAGTGTCCAAGGAAATGCAGGAGAGGGCTTGGAGCAACCTGGGCTGGTGAAAGGAATCCCTGCCCATGGTAGAGGGTGGAAACTGGATGAGCTTTAATGTCCCGTCCCACCAAACCAGGCTGAGCTTAGATGACACCATGATTTTAATTAAAATCGGACTTCATGAAGGTTCACAAGAATTTTTCCATCCACTTCTGATTTCTACACATTAAGCAAATGAATGTTTGAAATTCTATTCAAGGCCCACCAAATCCTGGGTCATATTGCTTATTTTGTTCAAGATATTTCTTTGTCCAATTCCACTCAATCACAAAGAATTAAAATTCACAACTCATCCCAAGTCTGAAATGCCAATGGGCTGTTTTAGGATTCATCACTATTGTGCTTGAAGTTTCAGTATTAAAGAAAAACAGTTGAGTAAAAAAGGAAAGTTGTAATTTTGACAGGACAATTTGAACCATAAAAAAACTTAATTGTGAGCAAAAGTCCCATGCCTTGGCTCCACTGCCTTCCACCAGTGTTTAATGCACAGAGGAGGGTAATTATTGTTCCTGTTAATGAACCAAATAAAATAAGAAGTAAATTACTTGGAATCCAAAATCTCAATTTTTAAAGTGATATCTCACTTAACCATGTAAAGTAATGAAAAACATTAGGATACAGAGTTCTGTGGTCTTGGAGCTTAGACATCGGAGAAGATTTAGATTTAGCTCAGCACATTTTTTAGATACAAGAACTCAGAAGATTTTATAAAAAGCTATATTAAACTTATATCAAAGATTAATACCCAGAACTTCTCCCATCAGCAGAAGCTTGAGAAAACATAGTTCAGTTATCCAGAAAAACCCAATCAGTCTTAAACTCAGCTATTTCTCCCTTAAACATCCATCCTAAACAAGACAGTGTTGACTGGGGTACAGGCAGGTTGTCCTTCCCTCTCTCTAGCTGGTGAAGGACAGCACCAGAGGCATCCGCCCTGCTCAGATGGAGCTGTGGCTCAGTGCATTGGGTTCGCAATGAACAGGTTTATTCCAAAAAGAATTGTCCATCAGAGGCCTGGAGATGTGGCTCTGGTTCAAGGGTCAGCTACGGCCTAGCGTAAAACATCTCCTGGTGGCTCTGCTGCATCACCCCCAGCCAGGGAGGGCTGTTTGACACCCTGCTCTGCAGAAGGGAAGGTGTTGGGACACAAATGCTCCAGCACTGGAAGTACAGCACCACCAGGGTTGGTCAGAGAACAGCAGACCCTGTGTCCTGGAGGGACAGCATTGAGGTAAGGGGTGTGATTTCCCTCTGCTGTCACTCCTGGGAAAGTTCCAGGAGCAAGCCCTCAGGGATAAGGTTACATAGTTGTTCCTATTTTCAGCCTGTGATTTCAGTCCTTCAACTGAATTGGTTGGAATTGGTTGAACTGGTGAATATTTTTAATCACAGAATCAAAATATCCTGTGTTGGAAGGGACCTGAGTCCAATTCCTATTTCTGCACAGGACAACCCTAAGAATCCCACCATGTGCCTGAGAGCAAAAGGTCTTCAGCAATGGAAGAGCCAGTCAGGTGGAGATGCAGCTGGGGCAGAAGGAGTAGGGCCATCATGGCGTATCCTGTCCTCAGGGACACCGAGGCAGGACACTGAGGTGCTGGGGAGCCAGTGCCACTCCCGAAGCTCTGCTGTCACCATCATGTGCAACATGGCAGGATGCAGTGAGAGCCCAGCTGCAGCTGTCCAGGGAGCAGCTGCTTTGGTCACCTTGTGCCAAAGAAATGAGAGAAATAGAATCATGGAATATCCTGAGCTGGAAGGGATTCACAAGGATCACATCCAACCCCTGGCCCTGCCCAGACACTCCCAACAATCCCACCCTGTGTATCCCTGAGAGCGTTGTCCAAATGCTCCCGGAGCTCTGGCAGCCTTGGGGCTGTGCCCATTCCCTGGGGAGCCTGGGCAGTGCCCAACACGCTCTGGGAGAAAAACCTTTTTCACAATATCCAATCTAACCCTGCCCTGGCACAGCTCCAGCCCTTCACTTGGGTTCTGTCCCTGGTGACAGAGAGCAGAGATCAGAGATCAGAGCTGGCCCTCAGGAGCAATCTGTTGTCCCCTAGGAGCTCTGCCCTTCCATGAGAACTGGAAGTTTCCTCAACAGCCAGGAAGGCAGATAGCTCATCAACTCCACTGTTGGCAAAACACTAAAGCAGCTCTGAAAATGCCAAGTTGGACAGGGCTTGGAGCAATCTGGTCCAGTTGGAGGTGTTCTTGAACATGGCATGGGGTGGAACAGGGTGAGCTTGAAAGTTCCTTCTAACCCAAACCAGTTTGGGATTCCATGAAAGGCTCCCTAGAGCACCAGGTGACTTAGGTGACTTAATTTATGTCTTGCTCTCATTTCTACCAATAGTGACTGAATAGTCAACAATAGTGACTGAAACCAAAGGAAACGAGATCAGGAAAGACACTTAAAGCCCTAATTCACAACCCCCAAATGAAAAATTTACAAGGTAAGTCTCATAAGGAAGCAAAAAATGAGAAACATACCCAGTCATAGAGAGAAGCTTTGCACATGTTAGAGAGGGGTGAGAAAGCCAAGGGAGGGCAGGAGTGGTCAAAAAAACAGAAAAATCAAACAAAATCAACACCATCAGACACATTTCCCTCCTATAATAAAAGCACCTAAGGTGACCCAAATCCAGCCAGAGTGGCTTTGAATCATGCCAGGAATGCCCAGGAAAGATGCCATCACTTGTCTCCACACTCCAGAACTCAGAGAGCTGTGTCAGGTGCATTTTTGTGGGCCATGTGAACAATTACACATCAAATCCTTCTGCCTCCAAGGTCAGATCCCCTCATCAGAAAAAAAAGATGCAGAGACAAATACACTCTGCCAGTAATTCATTTTTACAGAGCAAGTCTCTTGGCCATGAGGTCACAAACCAGCTCAGTCCTTCCAAGTGGCTGCTGGGGAAAAGGATGTGGTAGTGTTTCTCTGGCCGTGGCGTGTCCAGCAGGACCATCCAGTGACTGTCGCCTTGCATTAGTGAGGCTCCACCTCCAATCCTGGGGTCAGTTTTTAGCCACTCACCCCAAGTAAGATCTTGAGGGACTGGAACATCCCAAGGAAGGGAAGCAGAGCTGGGGAAGGGTCTGGAGAGCCAGCAGGAACTGAGGGAGCTGGAGGGGCTCAGCCAGGAGAAAAGGAGATTCAGGGAGGACCTTCTGGCTCTCCCTGATAGGAGGAGGGGGGGGTCAGGCCTTCTCCCAGGGAACAAGGGAAGGAACAAAAGGAAACAGCACTGAAAATAAAAGACTTTACAAGTTGCCCCAGGGGAGGTTTAGGTTGGATATTATGAAAAATTTCTATCTGGAAAGGGTGGTGAGGCCATGGCAAGGGCTGCCAGGGGCAGTGGTGGAGTCACCACTCGTTAAAGTGTTCAAAAAGCATGTGGATGTGGCATCTGGAAACATAGGTTACTGGTGTAGATGGCAGTCCTAGAGGAGCATTTGGACTTGGTGATCTTAGAGGGCTTTTCCAACCTCAAGGATTCTGTGATTCCATGATTTTGCTTCTTTCAGAAACTCCTCCAATGCTACTTTGTCAGCTAGAAGCAGAGGTCAGACTCCAACTGTGCTTGCTGTTGATCACTCAAACATAGCTCCTACTCTCACAGCAGCTCCTTTGCAGGCCAAGTCCTGCTTTTTCCAACCACAGATCAGACCATGAAACTGCTTTGCAATAACAAAAGTCCCAAACAGCCCTTGAAAGGGTGGTGAGACCCTGGCACAGGTTGCCCAGAAAAGCTGTGCCTGCCCCATCCCTGGCAGGGACAGGGCAAGGCCAGGGGGACAAGGCTGCTGGTGGACTCAGTCCCATTGTTCAGATCATCAATGAAGAGATTAAACAGGACTAGTCCCAGCACAGACCCCTGAGGGACACTGCTGGTGACTGGCTGCCAGCTAGATGCAGCACCATCCCCAACACTGTCTGGGCCTGCCCTCCAGCCAGTTCTTAACCCAGCAGAGAGTGCTCCTGCCCAAGCCAAGGGCTGCACTTTTCCTGCAGGATGCTGTGGGAGACACTGTCAAAAGCTTTCCCAAAGTCCAGGTAGACCCATCCACAGCCTTCCCTGCATCCACCAGGTGGGTAACCTGGTCATAGAAGGAGATCAGGTTGGTCAGGCAGGACTTGCCCCTCCTAAACACATGCTGGCTGGGTCTCATCCCTCGGGCATCCTGTAGGTGCCAGGTGATAGCATCCAAGATAATCTGTTCCTTCTGGCCATCCCTACAAGTCATTAGGTTTGCTGGAAGGCTGAAGTGTCAGTGAACATGGGCATCTCCAGGAGCTTGATACAGGCTTGGAGCAGCAGGAAGGTCCTTGCAGCTTTTTATTTACACCTCATGCCACCAGCATGGTCTGCCTTGACAGGTCTTGCAGATCTCCAGCAGCATTGAAAGATCCTGAAGTTCCTCCTGGTGCTTGTGGTTTCCATGCTGGTTCTGCACTAGACCCTGGGATGCTTCCAAGGAGTTTGGATTGCTGCTGGAGCTGTTGTGACACCAAGTTTCCCAAGAGGACCAATGGATATCAATTGTGATAACAGATTATTCCAGAGCCCTTGCATAGTTCATGTCAGAAATGTTTTATTTCTTTCCAAACCCAAAATATTACCTGCAGCCATGAAAACCCCACTCCCAAACCCTCAACCATAATTGACTATCCGTCCTTGTCAAACTTTACAATACAGTTCAGTGGGAGGGGAATTTTTTCCATGTGGTACATCATAGAATTAATCTCTGTCCTGCTGTTCTAGTTAGTTAAGGAAGAGAATTATGGTGATAAATTTGTTTATTAGCCCAAATTTAGTGAGCTATTTTCAACGTTGTCCTTAAAAATGCATAATTCCTATTTACGAACTTAAAAACTACACACAAGGTTCAAGAGCACTCTGCTCTGTCTCCCAAACTGGAGACTACAATAACAAACTGGGAACTTAAAATAAATAATCTGAACATCCCTAAGTCTCTATCTCTACAAGGCAAGCAAATCAAGGTCCTAATACTAATGTGCAACCACATTAATGTGCACATGGTCTTCTGACATTAAGATGAGTATTTGTCACAAAATCTATTTATACAGATGCATGAATTTAAATGGATTTAAAGGTTACTGCAGCAGCAGGATCTCCCACAACCAGGCACCTCTTGCATTCACCCAACAGCTTTAACAAATGGTCCAGAAGCCACTCAAAGATAAACAATTCCATCCAAAACAACTGCACTAAAACTACTCAAGATCCAATGCATCTCCTGAGGTCAGGTCACAAGCAAGAGACACCATTCGCAGGTTAAAGTATGGACAGTGCTTTGGCCAGCTCAGATGGCCTCTGGTTCTCCCTTTTTGCCTTTTTTTGGTACCCAGCAGGTGATCCCTGAAGGAATTTTGGTTTTTTCTGTCAGTCACGCCACTTTTCCTTTTGAAACATTTTCTTCCGAATGGTCATGTTTTACCTTTATTTCCATGGGGTCATCTGCATCATCTACAAGAAATAAAGAAGGATTAAAGTTTGCAGTCTTCTCTGACTTCAATCAGGTGAAGGTACAAAGTATCAGAAAATGCTTCTGTTTATTGGCAACAAGAATAATGAAATCCCAGGATGGATTGGGTTCGAAGAGGCCTTAAAGCTCATTTCATTCCACCCTGTGCCATGGGCAGGCACACTTTCCAGATTGCTCTAAGTCCCATTCAACTCCTTAACCCTTACTCTATTCCAACATCTGCTCACCTGTATGAGCTTGTTTTCATACTCAGATGGGTACTGGGATAATTCTTGGAGTCAGGGACTCTCAAAATTTTGGCTCTACCTATCTCCAGCAGCACTCCCAACATTTAGTCCCTGATACCACAGGGTAGCTGGAAGAACTGCCAGCATACAGTGGTTATATCTGTACTATTCCAGTGTGCGATCTCTTGGACACATTAATAGGTATCCATTCCAGGGTTTGGAACAATTAATTCCCTCAGATCAGAGCAGTGAAGGAAGGAATAGTTAAGGTTCCCCTCAGCTGCTGCATGTTGGGTTTCTACAATATAGAGAGGCTGCTGTGGGCCTCTGTTAAATAAAAAGGTATTTTGTCACTTAAATTCCATTATGGAGCCAGGCAGGGAGAGCTGGGAATGTTCAGCTTCAGGGAGACCTTACAGCCCCTTCCTAAAGGTGCTCCAAGAGAGCTGGAGAGGGATGTGGGAAAAGGGCCTGGAGGGACAGGACAAGAGGGAATGGCTTCCCACTACCAGAGGGCAGGGAGAGATGGGATACTGGGAAGAAATTCTTCCCTGTGAGGATGGTGAGGTCCTGGCACACGGTGCCTACAGAAGCTGTGGCTGTCCCATGGCTGGAAGTGTCAAAGGGCAGGTTGGACAGGGCTTGGAGCAACCTGGGCTAATGGAAGGCGTCCCTGCCCATGACATGGGACAGAAACTGGATGAGCTTTAATGTCCCTTCCCACCCAAACCAGGCAGAGATTCCATATTTTATTGTGAAGGATTTGTCTGAGCTCAGCACAGGCCCTGGGATTTCAATTTTAAGAGCATAGATGCCATAAGTGACACATCTGTGTGACCTAATTAATTAACTACTTCAGGCTCAGCACAGTTTGAGTGTTCTAGCCTTACCTGATAACTACCTGTTTGTTCTCCATAGGGTTAAACAATGCAGAAAACCATGCCAAAAGGTAAATTCCTTGGAGCAACTCACCTCTACAGAGCTTTGTGCTCAGTGAGAATCTCAATCTCTGCTATGGCATAGGGCAGATTATGGTACCAAGCACAAACAAGAATGTTCTGGTTTATAAGAGGCATGGGCAGAGCTGCAGAGATTTCTGCACCTTGGAGACACCCAGCCAGCCTGGGGCTGGGGAGTCAGAGCAGGTGGAGAAGATCTGGTTTTGGGAAGGCATTTCTGCAGCAGGCAGGAGGATGCTCCAAGGGGAGAGGGAATGAAGAAAAGGCTCACACTCTTCCTCTCACAACGCTTGGGACAGCGTTTTAACAGCAACCAGAAGAGCTGTGCATGATGTTGGTATCCAATGAGGAAAAGCACCCAAAGCCAAGCCCCGGAGGCCTGGGTTCCTGGGGACAGCCTGCATGTCACAGCCCAGGGAACATGGGTGCTGCAGCACCACTCACCTCTTGTGAGCTGGGCTGTTCTGTGCTGCTCCTCTCTGACCTGTTTCATCAACCGCAGGTTGTGGTCACTGGCGTCCTTGTGATTCACCATGGGGAAGGGGTAATCCTGACCTGGGCAATGTGGAGACAGAGCCTTTACCACACTCCACAAGGACGTTTTCCCTGGATTTGAAATACTTCCAGCTTTTCTTAAATGGAAGTGCTTAATCCTCTCCACCAAAGAGAAGAGCTCCCACTTTGATGTAAGAGCCTTCAAAGATGTGTTAGAGCAGGAGTAAAAGCACAAGAAGTTCTGATACTATTTAAAGCAGCCACGCATATAAGATGGATAAATTCAAAGGCAAAAGCATGGAGTAATCCAAGAATTTTAGGACATAAAGTTGAGGCAAAAATACGTACTGTGAAGTGAGACTCCAGTTAAAAAAAGTTAATGGAGAATGAACAGAAGGAAAGCTGTTGGATTCATCCATTTTTAGGAGATAAATGGCTTATGTTGGAAATGTGATGCTTCCATCTCACACATTTATTTTGGATAGTTAGCACCAAGAAAATCCTTAGCAAGGAATGTGAATGAATTACCTATGATACATCCTGCTTGCTTCTGCTCCTCTTCAGAGGCTGTCCAGGGCTCATAGATGTACTTGGAGGGAAAGTTCTTTAGTATAGGCAAGTATTTCCTACAAAACAGGGATTATAGGGGGGTTTATAATCCTGCAGGCAAAAAGTCATACATTCAGAGACGTGTAAACTAACCAGTGCCATGTTAATATTGATATTACAATCTATGGGAAAGTTCTGATTCACTCTCCACAAAAAAATATGGTTTATATTCTCAAACCTCCATAGGTGGTCTCTTTCAAAAGTTACCTTTACAGGGTAGAATAAATGGGGTGATTGGAACAGTACTTCAGTTTTTATTTCCTCCAAAATATGTTATTAATATTTTCACTGACATTTCATCCTAAATATTAATAAATTTAAAAAACAAGCTAATTTTAAAAAATTGTTGTGGAATGGCAGTCATTTTCTGTCCCACTCTGTGAGGTACCTCAGCACAGGCTTCTCCTTGGCAATACACAAATCTAGACAGGATGGGAGGAAAATGTGGGGAAATGGAGCTATTTGTTCCACGTTAACACAGTGAGCTGAGGAAACCCCCCAGTGCTTTGAGAGAACCCATCAGCCCATCATGGAGAGACAAGGAAATGAGACTCTGAAGCAAAGAGGACTCAGAGTAGAAAATAAAACCTAGGTGTGTGCAACTAAAGGACAGCAGGGTTAAATGGGATATTGGAATATTCCTCCCTGTGAGGATGGTGAGGCCCTGGGACAGGTTGCCCAGAGAAGCTGTGGCTGCCCCATCCTTGGAAGTGTCCAAGGCCAGGCTTGGAGAAACCTTAGGATAGTGGAAGGTGTCCCTGCCCCACGGCAGGGAGTGGAACTGGATGAGGTTTAAGGTCCCTTCCAAGCACACCCCAGTATTCTGTGGAAAGCAAGAAACAAAGTGCAGACTGGAGCAGAGAAGCTGTGGAAAGTTCTACTCAAATCCTTTAGAAAGAGGAGCCAGCCTAGTGGTCAAACATGGTGCTGGAGGCCACAAGTGCTCAAAAATGAACACCAGCTCTGCTCAGCCATCACTTGGAACGACAGGTACAGATATCTCTTTCTGCTTTTCCATGCCTCAGTTTCCTTGTGTTCTACAAAACCATTGCTATGAGCCCTGTTTAATAGGTGTGTGTGTTTTAAATCGATCCAGTTCATCAGCTGTCAGAGGAGCTTGGGAAGCTCTCTCAAGGAGATGGTGGGGTGGGGTGTCCCCTGACCTGATGTAGTCGCCCTGGGGGTCTGTGCGCTTCCCAAAGCGGACAGGACAGAAGATCCGTGTGTACTGGTGGAAGAAGGCGCTGGCTGACAGCCACATCCAGTTCCCAGCGTTGATACTGTAGTCAGCATCTAAAAGCAGCTCTTCAAACACCTGCACATCAGGTATGGGAAGAGAAACACCTCTGAAATGGCTACACTGCAAAAACTAGACAAAACCAGGCTGGAAGGGGAAGGATGGGGGTTGAGGGCTGGAAGCACAGCATTGTGGGGCCTGGGCTGCCTCCTCACAGGCACACCAGGAATGCTCTCCACAGACAGAAGGAAGACAGAACAACCCAAAAACTCTGGGTTTGGGACCTGCTACAGACTGAATAGGTCTCCACCAGTATCCTCGTTATCTGAAAATCATGAGGATTTGGGGAAGGGAATTACCTCTCACCACAGCACTGAGTGACAAAGAGATTACATAAACCCTGAGATCCACAGGAAGGGGCAGAACTAAACCCTGCTCTGCAGAACCTTCCACTGCTAGACTCAAGCTGTGCAAGGTTTTGCAGTGCCAGGCAGAACAGAGGAAAATAAAAGCCAACAGTGAACCTTCATTCCTTCTTCCCAGCTGATCCAAAGGTCGCCCCGTGTCAGGAAGCAGGCGACAGCATGCCGAGCCAGGTGATGGATCCAGCCTTCCTGGCGCAGCTGGGTCATAATGGCATCGATCCATGGGAACCCTGTCTGTGCCTGCAGTAGAACAGGAACATCAGCTCTCCCCTCATACACTGCTTTCACAGAATCACAGGATGGTTTGGGTGGGAAGGGACATTAAAGCCCATTCTACCCCCTGCCAAGGGCAGGAACACCTTCCACTAGCCCACATTGCTCCAAGCCCTGTCCAACCTGGCCTTGGACACTGCCAGCGATGGAGCAGCCACAGCCTCACCATCCTCACAGTGAAGAATTCTGTCCCAATATCCCATCTAATCCTGCCCTCTGTCAGTTAGAAGCAATTCCCCCTTGTTCTGTGACTCCATCTCTTGTCCCAAGTCCCTCTATAGCTCTCCTGGAGCCCCTTTAGGCACTAGAAGGGGCTCCAAGGTCTCCCTAGAGCCTTCTCTTCCCCAGGCTGAACACCTCAGCTCTCACAGCCTGTCACACCACTGCAAGACCCCCTCAAACTTCCAGCAGGGACCAAGTAAGAGGAGATGAAAGCTCCAAGCTCCAATGCAGCTTGCTGTGGCCATGCACCTCATTTACCGTTTTCCATTTGTGGAGCCTCTCTGCGTCCTTGTACCAGCAGATCTGGAGGCAGATGGGGTTCCCAGCCATCTGGGTGAAGTTGGGGGTTGCTGATGCTACTGTATAGAAGAATTCCCTCCACAACAACTGCCCTTGGAGTGACACTGGGGGCAGAGAGTGGTGCTTTGCCTGCAAAAAACACAAGGTTACAGCTTCAGTTCATACATATCATTGCAGCCTCATTAACTTTATTTTATAGGCCTGACAAGTCACAAAGATTAATCTGACTGCAATACTGGTTTCAAGGCACTTTAGCGTTCAAGTCAAGGAAATCAAAGATCTGAGGCAATGCTGTCTGGCCCAAAGCAAAGCCCATCTGCCAGACCTCAGTGTTACCTCAAACATTCTTCATCTACCTTCCAAAACAGTGTCACACTGGGATTTTTTTACACCAAGCATGTGTTTATTAACATGTTAACTGAATTCAGGTGGCTGAGCCACGTCTCAGAAGATAATGTTAAGATGAAAGCAAAGGAAGACCTTAGTTTTCTTGAGCTGGTTTCAAGCCTACTTTTTCTTCAGAATCCAACAAGATTTCAGAAGGTAGTTTTGGTTTATGCTACAATTAAAACTTGTCTAAGACAAAACCAGTTGATTTCCAGAAACAAAACTATATAAACCAATCAAAATTTTCCCTTAAGCAGACAGACAAGCTAAATCCTTAAATTTTAGGAAGGTTTTCCTGGGCTTTCCTGCTGATCCTGGGTCTGTTTGCTCCCTATTCATAGAACCATGATTTGGGTTGGAAGGGACCTTTAAGACCATTTCACTCCTTCCCCTGCCATGTGCAGGGACACCTTCCACTAGTCCAGGTTGTTCCAAGCCCTGTCCAACCTGGCCTTGGACACTTCCAGGGACAGGGCAGCCACAGCTTCTCTGGGCAACCTATGCCAGGGCGTCACCACCCTCACAGGGAAGAATTTCTCCCTAACATCTAATCCAAACCAGCTCTCTTTCAGTTTGAAGCCATTACCCCTTGTCCTATCACTACAGTTCCTGATGAAAATATGAATTTAGAATAGGAATATCCTGTTTCTAAAACTTAATTGGGAAGAGCTGCAGACATTCACAGGTGTTTCACACAACATGAAGCCACTCCACAGATTTCATGGGACACTGTGAAAAGACATAAACAAATCAGCATTTTTTGATACACTAAATCTCTACCATGACGATCCAAGTGTTAAATCCTGCCTCCCATGCCAGACATGTCACAGTTTTGGATTGGCTTACTTAGGACCAATTATTCGCTTACCTGAGCGTAAATGTTTGACAACCTATAAAAAAATGTCCGAACTGATAGACAGCCCATACTGAAATATGGACTCAGGCCTGTGGTGCTTGGAAGCAGTGAGTTTGGGATTGTCCTTGGTTTAGTAAAACTTGTCACCCAGCCCTGAAATGAAAACAGAAATCTGGGTTCAGGCAGCACAGGACAACATATGTCCAGTAACAAACAGAGGAAAGCTCTTGGAATTGGCTTCATTATCATAGGGACTTGTTTGATGTTGTGCCTGGAAAACACTCCTGCTTCCCAGAGATCAAGGAGAAGAAAACCCAAGACCAAGCTGCCACCCTCCTCCAAGCCAAGCTGGGCACAGATCTCAGCCCATCTGAAGCCACCACCAATATCCCCTGTGTTCCATCAGGGCTGACCTGGTCAGTCAAGTGTTGCTCCAGGCGCTGCAGCCCTTCAGTCTCCCCTCCTCTCCAAGGGGAAAGACTCTCTGGGGAAATCTTCAAATCCACAGGGAGAGGCACCCTGTAACACTCAGCCAGGCCCAGTTCAGGGGCCCTACATCTCCTGAGGTGAAAGAGAAAACTCTTTGAAAGGAGCAACAGAAGCCAGGAGAAGGAGGCAGCCCCCGTACATGGCACGAGCCTCCTCTATCACAATCCAACTAGAGCACAGGGAATGAAAGGACAGTGAGAAATCCCAGGCTGTACTCTCCTGGGGGAGAAGAGTTCATCCTGCAATTGCTCTAGGGAATTCTAGCCTGAACTGGGGGAAGAGGAACAGTCCCACCAGATTACAGTGCATCCCTTACACAAGGCTCAGAGGCAGCTCCTCTCCAGTTGCTCCCAGCTGTCACATCCACCCCTGGGAGGGAATCAAGAGCCTCCTCAGACCCTAAATACGATTATGGTGCTGCCTCCAAAGGCCACTCCAGCTCCTATACCTCTGCGGAGAGATTGCTCTGGAGAGGTTTCACAGAATCCCAGACTGGAATCTGAAGGGACCTTAAAGCTCATCCCATTCCATGGGCACAGACACCTTCCACTAGCCCAAGCCCGATCCAACCTGGCCTTGGACACTTTCAGGCAAGGGGCAGCCACAACTTCTCTGGGCACCCTGTGCCAGGGTCTCACCACTCTCACACCAAGGAATTTCTTCCCACCATCTAATCCAAACCTCTTCTCTTTCAGTTTTATTGGGAAGGAGGCAGATCAGCTTCCTGGGTCACCCTAGCTGTTCATTCCTAACAAAGGTGGGGCCTCCCCAAGCCCACACGCCTCAGCAGCCCCCCCACATCTCCTCAGCCTCATTTGCTGAGGCTTCCCAAGGCCTCTGCCCCCCATATGGCTTGAAGAGCATCAGTTCGGGGTCTTTTCCCCCCCCTTAAAACACAGATGAAGAGGCCCAAGGAAATGTTGGTGGCACAGAGATTCTCACAACCCATGAATAAACTCAGACATCAACAGATCTTTGTACTTACCTGGACAAACCTGAGTTCAGCCCTGCTGCAGACACCTACAGAGGTAGGGCCAGTGCAGATCTCAGAGCACTGACATAACTCAGGCCTGCTGGGAAGCATGTGAACCACTTATCTCTCATCAGCATTAATTTTAAAAGTCACAACAAACAAATTAGGCAAGAAAGGGGAAAAAACAGTGCTAGAAAAAATATAGGAACTTTTATATCCCAGTACTTACACGAGTCTTGTCATCAGACTGTCTGAGGACAACATTCAGGAATTAACAGGACTCCCCCAAGATGGGAAGATCCAAGCCTAGGTTGGTGGCACTGACCTGAGGCTACGCAGGAGGCACCTGACATTGAATCCCAAGTACCTGCAGTCCCATTCCAGCTCTCTCCTGCCCCAGTCTTACCTCCCCTTGGATCACTGACCTCTCCTCATGCAGAGCTAAACACAAGACATCCTTGACTTTGAGCTTCTTCTCAAGTCCTGGGAGACATGAACTTGGACCATCTTTCCCATATAGCAGAGGGGAGGAAAGATTTAAAGCAGGAAGAAACAGGAGGATTATTCCACTGAACTTCCTGCATAAAACAAACTATGGTGGTTCATCCAATTCCTGTCCAAAATCTTGAGAGTAATGTAGAGCATGCCTTTGAGTAAATTCCCCAGGCTTTCCTCTGCAGGAGTTTGACATCTCTTAAAAGCTTTTCTCAAGGTACCTTACAAAAGCTTAAGACTTTTATGGAATCACAGAATCATTAAGGTTGGAAAAGATCTTTAAATCACTGAATCCAACCATTATTTCGTGAGGTGTCCCAAATGTGAAATCTGCTGCACAAATATCAAGAGAGACGAGTATCAGACCATTTCACCATCTGCTCTCCCCTCCCAGCAACAGTCACATACCCTGTACATAGAATCAGTAACCTTACACGGACAAAAATAAAACAAGAAAACATCTAAAATGCCTCATTATCATTTGGCCCTGGCTCTTCTTTTTGACAGAGAAAGAGGACCAGCAAATCCCACTTACTGGCTGGTACTTACTGGAAGTCTTCAGCTGTGAGGTTTCGGACAGGCACCTCAGGGTCACCAAGAAGAGAGAGAATGCGAAGGAATCTCTTGTAAGTCAATGGGGGACTCCCACCATTTAGGTCCAAAATCCTTAAAAAACACAAGATCTCTTTTCACAGAACAGAAACCAAGGAAGAAGCTGGAACTGCCAGTGGACAGGAAGGTCACATCATAGGCTATAACAACTTCATTTGAGCAACTGAATGTGGAAATCACAGATTTCACAAGTAAAACTCCCCTGGGCAAATGTACATCTAGCCCAAGAGCAGTCTCTCAGGACTTAAGACAACAAAACTGGGTTCGGGATTCCAGCTATGGCTTCACCTGCACAGCCACACACAGCCAGGACACACAAGCAGGGTGTGGGATGCCTCTGGTGTCACAGAAAACAGGTTCAGGGCAGTAAATAACTTCCCTCTCTGACCAATCACATGTGCAAACAGCTTGAATTCAAGACAGCAAGTTACACACATCCATTCCTTTACATAATTTAAGGGTTTTGCAAAATTGGAGTATTAGCGCTGGTTTAGTTAGTACTGCTTTCCTTCTTAGTAAATTCAGTATCTTCAGTCATACAGCACTGAGTAACAGCTTGGATCCAAGTGTCAGACATCAGTGAAAGTTGATTTGAAAGAATTTTTTAAAAATCTGACACCAAAAACTCTTTATCATATTTAATAGAACTTTTACAAGTCCTACTAAAAGTGTTAGAGAATTTCTTCCACTCTGTTTAAAACAGCAAGTTTTTGGGTGAATTAAACTGCCCAAAAGGAAAAAGTTAACCAGCTCTTTAGGCTGAAATCCTAAAACCTGTGCACAATCTCTTCTGTTCCTTCCAAGAGAGCAACACACAAAGTTTCTCCAGCAAACAGTACCACATTCACCTCAGACAGTCCAATTTTCTCCAAAGAAAAAACCAGGACACTTGGCCTTTTCTCTTCTAAAATTACATCCCTGGAGACACTTGTGGGTTTGGGGCAGTCACGTACCGCTGGGTATTGTACAGGCTGTGGCCCACAAGGGAGAGTACCTCAAAGCCCAGCTCTGCCCCCAGGCGCCGGATGTTGGCCTCCATCTCCTTGTAAAACGGCTCCATCTCTGCATCCAGCGTCACTTGTGTGATATTCCACTTCTGGATGTGATCTCTGAGAACAGTCTCATACTCCCCTTGAATAACCAGCAAGCAAGAGCCCAGCTGGCCCAAGTTTTTGTGGAGATCCTCAAGGCACTGGAGCAGGAAGTGCCAGCGCAGGGTCCCGATGTGCATGGAGGAGGTGAGGAATGCTCTGTCCAGTATGTACACGGGGTACAGGGCCTCTGAGGACTCCAGGGCAGCCAGCAGCACTGGGTTGTCATGAAGCCGGAGCTCCTTCCGGAAAAGGTGAATGGTGCGATGCAGCATCCTGGCTACCCCAGGAAAGGAACCCTTGGCTTTCAGGATACCAAATCCCTAAAAAGAACAAGATCAATTAACTGTAACAATATGACATGAAATGAACAAACGCGTTCTCTGCAAATTCAGAGCAAAAAGAGAAAGCGTTTATTTTGTGACCTTGCTATTATAGACTTCCAACAGGGACCAGGGATTGGAAGGTGAAGCTGCCGCCTCTCCAACCACACTGGTCAAACCGAGAGTCTATCAATTTTCTCCTCCTTCAGAAAGGAATGCAAAACTATCATTATTTACATGAAAGAGTGTGAGAAACTCCATTACAAGAATGTATACATCAGAAGGCTAAGAAAAACTTTCAAAGATCAGGGCAACAATTAACAATTAGAAATAGAGCTCCAAAAAAATCCTCTGCAGTTTTTATCACAAATTTCTTGCTTTGATTAGTTTTCATGAGAGAGAAATGCAGGAACAAGACCAAACCTCTCCTCTGGCCCCACCATTCAGCAGCAGGATCACCACCCAGCTCCACAGAGAATAGTGTCTGCCCCAAATGAGTCATTCAAACCCTTAAATTAAATCCCTCAATGAAATTACATCCAGATAGCACTCACCAGAAGGAAGGAAACAAAACAGATGGAGCTGCCAGAGCTCCATTTAGTGCAAATACTTTTTAACCCCACAGATGTAGCTGTCAACAAACCCTATGGAAATCATCAGCTGATTTGAAGGAGGTCGTAGGAGCAATCATCAGAGAACTGGTACAATACTCCCTCTGTCAGGAAATTTAAGTAGCAGATATCTGAATTAATGGATTTCACAGAATTCCAGACTGGTTTGGGTTGGAAGGGACATTAAAGTCCATCCACTTCCACAGGCAGGGACCCCTTCCACTGTCCCAGGTTGTTCCAAGCCCTGTCCAACCTGGCCTTGGACACTTCCAGGGATGGGGCAGCCACAGCTTCTCTGGGCAATCTGTGCCAGGGCCTCACCACCCTCACAGGGAAGAACTTCTTCCAATATCCCATCCCAGCTCTCCCAGCCTGCCTCCAGAGCAGAGCGGGTGTGATAATGACACAAAACTACTCTTGATTTATACGTTTATATGCCTTTGAACCACTTCAGCTGAGTTCAGACGGTTGGCAGGAATGCTGACCTTGGGTTTTAGGCTGAAGCAGGTCAGGGTACAGTTTGGGAAGCAGCTCCCAAGCTCTGTCTGCTCTATTCAGTACAATGGACTCAGCAGATGCTGGGAAGCAAAGGAAGAGCCCAGCTGCCACCTCATGTCTGCACTGAGCCCTGCAGCACCTTCTAAACTCGCTTTCCCATGTAAAATTGGGAAAGTTCAACACCCACCTCCCAGGTGGGCCCCCACCTGCTGCTAATTTCAAGTCTTACCCCCAGAGGAGAATTAAGAGATTAAGGATTAGCAAAGAACCAAACAACAATCATTAATCCAGCTCAGATCTTCCAGGCAAACAGCTCCACTCACACTCTCACCAAAGGCTGCACCAGGTGACTCAGTCCTTGTCCCTGCTGAACTCACATCCAGCAGCTTTTCTATAAATCTGATTTGCTCCGTTCCCAAACACATTCACCAGCAGCACCCAGACAGACCTACTTTGTTATAACCCCCCAGTAAGGCCCCAAACTCACGAGCACAGGGTGCAGCCCAATGCAGGGCTGGGCTGCGTGGGGTGCTCTGCCCTGTGCCCCAGCTCGGCACCGCCCTGCACCCACTTCCTGGGAGAACCAGAAAAACAAGGTGATGACTACTGCTCAGGGGAGCACCCAGCTGGCATTTTTGGGTACTGAACCATGCAAAGTGTGCTGGAAGAGTCCCCTGCACCCAATGCACCAGATAGCCTCACTGAGGAACTGCCCCAGTTGGGGGCTCCAAGGTCCCCAGAGCCTTTGGGGCTGTCCCAAGCTCTGTGGTCCTACATGGTCTGCAGGGTCACCCCAAATCCAGGCCCCTGCAGCCCCATGATGCCTGTGGGATCACACTCACCCTGTGCCCTTGGTCTCACACACCTGGGACTGCTCTGAGCTCAGTGCCCCACACAGCCCATGGGATGGCCCCAAGATATGTCCCCAGGCTGGGACCCATCCCATCTCATCCCACCCCTTCCAGTGATGGCATCCCTGCAGGAGCAGTGGGGAGCAGGATGACACCACAACAGAGACTGGGGACAGGGCAGGCGGGTCCCAGGCCAGGGCCTGAGTGGACTGTAGGGTCTGGGTTAAAGGCAGCTCTGGGGATCCCACTAAAGGGGACTGGAGGAATAAGAGATAGGAGGACAAGGATTTACTTAAAAGAGGCTGGGAGGAGGAAGGGCTCCATTAAAAGGGGCTGAAGCTCACTGAAGAGGGAGAGAGCCTAGAGCCAAAGAGATGGGTGAGGAGCTGGGATCCCCTGCTGGGTGGGAAGGAATGGGGAGGGGATTGATTGTGCATGTCAAGGATGGTACCAGAAAGGAACTGCACTCTTGGACACTCCTATTGTTTCACAAGGAAAGAAAAGATGCTCTGGGATGCTAGAGAAGGCAGAGCAGATGCTGTCATTGACATCATGGTGGGATTTATCCACTGTTATTCTTCCACCTCTCCATGAACCAGTGACTTGAGTCCATTCTCCCAGCAAGGCTGGGCAGACTCCCTGCCAAATCCAGATCACATCTGTTCCCCAAAAATCAACCAGGCAGGCAGAAAATACACCTCACACTGGATTCATCCCTGCACTTTGGGACAGGTACACCATGACAGAAAGCAGGGAAAACCAGGCCTTACCTTGAGGATTGCATAGCTGATGCTCTCCAGGGTCTTTACAATACGCCACCCCAAAAAGAGGAGGTCACACAGTCACTGATCCCCCAGCTCTCCCACTACTGAGATTTCTCTCCACAGGCAAGAACATGCTGCATGGATGAAAGGGCCGTCAGTGGCACTATCCAAAACCCAGTGTGCTGCTGTTGTTCCTACAGGCATCCAGAAACAAGTTGCCCAGGTTTAAGCACCCCCAAATACCATAACTATCTGCACTGAGGTGGATTCTGCATCAAAGATGGTCTAAGCCACTCAAGCTTTTGTGTAACTCCCAAGAGAGAAGGAGGAAGATTGCAGGCAGCTCCTCCCTGGTCCCATTGGCCTTTGGAGCTGGCAGAGCCAGATGGGGCAGAGATAGACCAAGGCCTAAGAACTGGGAAAAGAAGTTTTTGGCAGTTTAATTTCCTCTTTGGGGCACTCTCCATTGTCAAATGCTCCTTGACTATATCCTGGCTGCTTCAGAAGCAATAGTGAAACAGATAAACACAGGTGTCAGACAGCTGGAGAGAGAAGCCTCATATCTGCTCTCTGAAACCACAATCTGGGCTTTGGAAGTGGAATAATTATCATCGTTGTTTAATGTTATTCTGTCAAGCTTGAGAACAATTCTTCTTGACAGGCTTGAGAACAATTCTTAACTGGCATCTAAGAACAATTTTTTTCCATAAATCTGGTTCCATAATTCCACTTTCCACACTGAGCCAGACTTCAGTCTATTGCTGATTCCAATGTGTAGGTTCTTTCCCCTTCTTGAATACTTTAGGTGACAAATATGGTACTGGATACAGCTTTGATGAAAGAAAATGGCATATTGAGTCAGAGGAGCAATTAAGTCCCAAACCCGTCGAAGTGTACGGGCTTGACTGGGGCTTCTCCTGCAGTGGGTCAAGAACCACGCCTGAGAGTCTGGATGCATGGGGGACGGGGCGGAGGGAAGGTGGGGGAGATGTGCTGAGGCTCCAAGCCCCGCTGCCCGGGCCCCTCAGACGGATGGAGAAGTGGTGAGAAGGGAAGGGGGGTGGGCGGCCCCTGCGCCAGCCCCACAGCGGTCGGGGGCGAACAGGCGGGGCTGGCCTCCCACCTCCTCCCCGAGGGGGCACCCCGACCCCGCCTTTACCTCTTTCCCCACGGCCTGCGGGGGCGGCGGGCGCGGCGCCGCTTCCTCGCCCCAAAGGGGGCCGGCTACACAACGCGGGCCAGGACGGTGGGTTATGTAAGGACCGCTCCCAGCGGGAGCCTGCCCGCTGTCGGCAGAGGTTTAACACGGTTCAGGGGCAAAGGGCTGGAGCACGCTGAAGGCGAGGATCCTGCAGCGGCTCCGGCCCAGCTCCCGCCTCCCCGTCACAATCTCGGGCCACGCCCCCTGCGCGCACTCAGTGAGGGGCAGGGCTTGGATTGCCACGGCACTCACCCAATGGCAGCGCCCCAATTCAATGGAGGGGGCGGGGCTGAGCGTCAGGGCAGCCCAATCAGCGCCCGAGCGAGGGGTAAGGGGCGGGGTTTCCCGCCAAGCGTCCCCCCCGTTGCCAGGTGATAGCGGAAGTGCGGCCCCCGCTGCGCACCGCCTCACGGGTCCGGACGGCGGGAGTCCGGCGCTGGGTCATTGTGCGGGGAGCGTTAATTAGCTCGAGTGACGGGGTAATTAGCAAGCAGAGAGGGTGGAGGCTGTTCCGAAGGGATTGCGTGAGGGCTCTTGCAGTGGAGAGGTGAGGCTGTGGGTAGCCGTTCCCATCCTTGCGGAGTGGGGAAGGGAGGCGCAGCTTTTGTCACTGTGTAGGGGTGTTTAGGCTAAGGGGTAATTAATTAGGCTGATAGAGAGGGATGGATCGCTTCTTCAGTGGAGATAGTCAGGCTGGAGGTGCAGTGAAAACGGGTTCTTGGCCAAGGGAGTCTGTGTGGTGTTGGTGAGGGAAAGAAAAATCCTTGGAGGGGGTAGATAGGCCTAGGGGGCTGTCCCACATCCTGAGAGTGAGTGGATAGGTCTGTGGTAGGTTACCGAGCCAGGTTCCTCTCGGGGTGGCGTGGTGGGTGTCCCCATGTCCCTGCTCATGGGGACTGAGGGGGTTTAGCTTTGGGAGTGTCAGGGGCATTGCTGTGGCAGGGCGTGGCCCATCCCTGAAGCAGCTTTTGTGTTTCCCCCTGCACAGGAAGGGGGAGATGGGCCTTTGGGTAAGAAGGGGCACTGATGGGTGTCCCCAGTAGGGCAGCAGGTACCTTAACCATGAAGGGTCACAGGTAGTCACAGGGCAAATTTTACAGACCCATAAGGGGTTTGGAGCCTGGTCATGGCCCCCCAGTTCATTATGGTTTGTTAAACTCTAGGGTTTATTAGACTCAGCTGGGGACTGAGTGGATGGGATGGATAATAAGGGGTCTCACGCCCCTCTTCCAGCTGGGTGCAAGGGCAGCTCCAGGAACTGGCTCAGCCTCTCTGTGACTCTGGTATCACATCAGGATAACAGCTCAAAACCCAGATCCTTAGCAAAGAAAAAAAATCTCAAAGTGCTCTTTTTGAAAATCCAGGTTTGTCAGGGATAGAATTTGGTCTTGGAGCTCCAGCACAATGCAGAGAGCATCACGGCTGACAAGGGAGCTCTCACTTCTGGCTACAGAGCCACCTCCGGGCATCACCTGCTGGCAGAACGGGCAGCTCGATGACCTGAGGGCACGTATGTACCTTGGGGGTTCCCAAAGGCTGGGCTGGGTTGCAGTTTGCTGCTAGGTCTGTGCATGCTTTGGGCTTTATGGGCTATATGGAAGCGTTGGACTTTAGTTTCCTTTAAACAGAGCTTGGCCTGTGCCTTGGCAGGTCTGCCCTTAGTTTTGATTATTGGGGAGTGGAACTGGTTGTACAGAAGATGACATTTTGTATTCCTGAATTCTCCCCTTTGAGGGGAGTGAGGCCCTGGCACAGGGTGCCCAGAGAAGCTGTGGCTGTCCCATCCCTGGGCATGTCCAGGTTAGATATGGCTTGGAGCAACTTGGGATAATGAAAGGATTTCCTGGAAGTGGGTGGTCTTTAAGTTCCCTCCCAACCCTTAACATTCTATGATTGTGTCACCTGAGCAGCTCTGTAACTGTGGGAGGTATGTGGGGACTTCTAGACAACAAGATGATACTAAAGGTCCCTTCCAACCCAAACTATTCTGTAATTCTGATTTTGAATGTGATTCTTGTCTTTTCGTCTTGCTCCTAAAGAAATTTTAGGAGGTGTGGACACACCATATGAGAAAGGAATATTCAACCTGGAAATCATAGTCCCTGAAAGGTAAGTGGGTAATAGGATCTAGCTAAATGAATTAAGAAGAAATTCTCCCCTGTGAGGGTGGTGAGGCCCTGGCCCAGGTTGCCCAGAGAAGCTGTGGATTCCCCATCCCTGGAAGTTTCCAAGGCCAGGTTGGACAGGGCTTGGAGCAACCTGGGATACTGGAAGGTGTCCCTGCCCATGGCAGGGGGTAGAGTGAAATGTGCTTTAATGTCCTTTCCAACCCAAACCAGGCTGATTCTCTGATTAAGTAGTTGAAGTCCTGCTTTAAATATGAGTAAACTGACGTAAGGTATTTGCTGTAAATGCTAACATGTGAGTCTTTCCTTTACCCTCTCCACAAAGAATTGAGACCCTCTTTTTAAGGAATGAAATCTTTTAGTAGCTGATACACTTGCATTTAATATCAAAGATGTGTGATTAAAAACCTAAAAGTGCAATGATAATTTGCACTCATCATACTGTCTCAAAGCTTTCTGGAAAGAGCTTGTTCATCAGTACAAAGTTTCTTATGTTGTTCCCTTGTAGAAGGCTACCCAGGGAAGTGTTAGTTGGACACAGCTGGAAGCAGCAAAGGCAGAGCATTGCCTCTGAAGATTTGTGGGGAAGGGTGTCATGTAAGCTGGGAGATGATGGTATTGCTTGGGTGGCAAAACAGCTGGGCCTATAGATATACAATAACTTTTGTTCCTTAATGCTTACCCCCTCAGGTACCCGTTTGAGCCGCCAAAGATTCGCTTCCTGACCCCCATCTATCATCCCAACATTGACTCTGCTGGAAGGATTTGCCTGGATGTTCTTAAGTTACCCCCGAAGGTAAGATAGTGCTTGGGTGTGGGTAAGTGAGCCTGGACAGGATAATGAATTCCTTATCTGCTTCTTGTAAAGGCCTGATTGAATGTCTGTTTGCTCCTGACTTATTTATAGGGAACAGTGAATGAAGTTTTGAGTGGCATCTTCTTTGTTTAGAGCCAGAACATAATGTTCTTTGTTCCATATAAGTTTCCAAGGATTTAAAGGTTAGAGTCAAAAGGCATTAGGTCTGAAAATGAGTTGCACAGCAGAGGTGTGCAGAATACAGCCCATAGAATCATGGAATCTCCTGAGCTGGAAGGGACACACAAGGATCATCAGGGCCACGAGCTGGATTTACACAGGACAAACCAGAAGTCCCACCATGTGCCTGGGAGCTTTGTCCAAAGGCTCCTTGAGCTCCATCAGCCTTGGAGCCAATGACCACTGCCCTGGTTGTCAGTGGGGCTTCCTTGGAGCCTTGTATTGAGAGTAGGTCTGGTGTGTTCCATGGGGCATTAGGTGCTGGACATCCCAAGGCAGCTGTGGGCAGGTTGGGTCAAAGTGCTGTGGGTTCTGAGGTGTCTCTGGGCTGCCATGTGCTAGTTTTTCTGAGCTGCTGCTCTCGTCCTGTTTCCTTACAGGGTGCATGGAGGCCTTCCCTGAACATCTCCACCCTGCTAACCTCCATCCAGCTGCTGATGGCAGAGCCCAACCCTGATGACCCTCTTATGGCTGATATCGTACGTGAGCTCCTCTCCCTCTCTCCTGGCCATGGACATAGGTGGGGAGGGAGTGGGGAGCTGGATTTAGGTTCAACTTCTGCTTCACTCACTCTGGATTGACACACTGGGAGCATGACCTGACCTGGATTAGCTGGGACATCCCTGGGCTTCCCTGAGGCAGCTGAGGCCAGAAGAGGTGGTCAAGATCTTGTCTTCAATCCATTATCTTCAGTGTAAATTGCAGCACAAGTTCTTCAAGCAAGCTAAATTAATTTTATGCTTCCTGCTTGTTGTGGTTTTAGTCTGGTTTAGGAGTCCTAAAGCCAGACTTGGTCTCAGCTTCTTGGTGACGTGTATTCAGTCAAATCTCTGTCTTTGTCTTGCTCTTCCCATTTAGTCCTCAGAGTACAAGTACAACAAGCAGCTGTTCCTGCTCAATGCCAGGGAGTGGACCGAGAAATATGCAGGGCAGCTGAGGGTAAGGACCACGCTCTGCTCACTTGGTGTAGCTCCCTCTTGGTCTACAGTCCTTTTGTCTCAGTTTCCCTTGCACAGTTGCTTTGCTCTTTCCTTCCTTCCCTTCTGCTCTGTGTTTTGGATCTGTATTTAGTTTCATTATATTTTTTTAAGCTCATTAGGTTCTCTCCTTCCAATTAAATGTGCTCATTCACTAATAACTGCCATGCTGCTTAAGGAGGAGGAGGAACAGATGGATAAACCATTCCTGGGGATCCTGCCCTGTTTCTCCTTCAGCTCTGTTCCCTGTCCTCCTGTGCCTCATGCCCACCTGTGCCTGTTCTCCACCTGCTTATCCATTTACTGACTGGTCTCCGTACTCCCTGGTGGAGTTCAGCCTTCCTCCCATCATCCTTCCTCTCTTCCTGCCTCCTTTCCTCTCTGTCACCTCATCAATGAGTCTCATAAAAATAAAATCACACTTAAGGAGGTCAAAAGGTCTGCCCAAAAATCAGTTACCTTTGGGTAATCTCTTCCTTCCCTAGGTGCCTTACCTCCCTGCACCTGATTTGGGTAACACCCTTTCTGCGATGGGGCTATCTTCCCTGCAGGAGCCATGCTCACTGCTGCAGCTCTGAATGCATTTCCAAGTTAACTGTGGTTGTCAGGAGGGCACAGAGTGAAGCCATTCCAGCAACACACAGAGCCCTGGAGCAACCTGGCTCATTTGTGTGTGCTCTACTGCTCTGCTCAGCCATTGTCTTGCTCTCCTGTCATCCCCCTTCCTAAAAATCCCAGCAGTGGGAGCAGAATAACAAAGGCTCACTGCATAAGAGCCAGAGTACAGTTGTCTCTGACCTTGGTGGAGCACAGGGCATTCCAATGGCTGTAAAGTTAAATTATTCACAGCTCTTTAATTTCTTGGGTCATCACAGGCTTCCAAGCCTTTGGAAGAGAAAACCATCGGAAGTGAAACAAGCACCAGCAGTGAATCAACCACGCAGAAAAGAAAAGGGGTTAATATCAGTAGAAAGGAGAAGAAATCCCGCCCAGATTCCTGAGGGGATTTTGTTTTCTTCAGGCTGTCACTGTCCCCTTCCCCTCACACAGGTACAAGGAAAGAGTCTGCCTTTAAAGGGCTGCACCAACTTTGCATTTCTGTTGCCTTGTGGTGTTATTTTTTTGCAAAAGGTTCCATTATATTAATAAAATAAAGCTTTCATTTATATCTGTTTTTTTCATTTTTTTGAGTGGAGGTTTTGGAATATTAGAAAGAAAAGGTGTGTTGGTGTGGCACAGCCTGTTTTTGGAGACGGCCATAGGATTAGCTTCTGTGAGAAGCTGCTAGAAGCTTCCACCATGTCTGACTGTCTGACAGAGCCAACCTCTGATGGCTCTGAAGATGGACATGCTGCTGACACAATTAGAGAAGTTCTAATTTTAGTACCTCTGTGATGACATATTTAAGAAAATCAAAACAGTGGAGGAGCAGTTTTTCCCCAGGGATGGGGAGGCACTGCCATGCTGCTGTGGCCTTGCCTGCCTAGCTGCCCCTAGCCAATGGCTGCAGCTGGAAGGGCAGGAGTGGTGTCTTCCCCTTCCCGCTGCCCTTCATGAGGCAGCCACACTGCCCGTGCAATGGCAGCAGGGACACCTGGCCAGCAACAGAAACAGGGCAAGTGATTCCCTGACTTGGAATCTAGACGAGATCAACATCCCAAAGCTGCAGCATTTTGCAAGAACTAGTGGGACTTGTTGCCAAGAGTAACTACAAACAGCAATTTTTCTTCTAGTCAGAGGAGGAAGTGAGAATATGTGAGAAAAACCAACGTGCCAGCACCAAGGTCGGTGGCAGAGAAGGTGCTCCAAGCATTGGAGCAAAGATTCCTCTGCAAGCTGTGGTGAGGACCATGGTGAAACAAACTGTCCACAGCGAATAGAGAAGTTCACTTACAGCCCATAAGAAAAGGGGCTCACACTGGAGTGGGTGGATGCCAGAGAAAGCTGCAATACAGTTGGGAGACCCAAACAGAGACAGAGGGCCCTTGCTTGCATACTACAGCATGCCCACAGATGAGTGATTCACACCACAACTGTTTTGGGAAGACTGTGTTTGCCTGTGGGAGGGACCCCATGGCATAGCAGAGGAAAGACTCCCTGCTGTGAGCAAACAAAAGATCTCCAGTGACAACTGACCAAAAACCTCCATGCCCTGTCTCCCTGCACTGTCGGTGGGAAAGAGGGAGGGGCTAGGGGAGAAAAAAGGTGGTTTAAAAGCTTATTTTACTTCTCATTCTCCTCTTCTGACTCTGTTAATAATAAATTTATTTCAATTTGATTTTTAAAAATTTGAACCTATTTTGCCCTTAGTGGTTCTTTTTTTTTCCTCCTAGTCCTTAACTCAGAAGCCCTTCATTTTTTTCCCTCTCCTCTGCCCAACTGTAGTAGAAGATAAGCAAATTACTTTTGTGCCAGGTGTTTGGCCAGTGTCAAACCACAACAAAAGGAAAACTGGAACCATCACTTTAGCTTTCAATTTCTAACTTTCAGAGACGGGAACAGCACCAAGTAGTTCAGTTTCTATTTTTATAACTGAGAGCAGGAGCTGACAAGCAGACAGGTCAGAGCCAGCTGGTGGGAATCCTTTCCCAGGAAAGGCTTAGTTTTCCATGAACCCTCAAGGGCTAAGTCATTAAACTCAAATCTTACAACTCTGTCTCTCCGGAGCAGTCTGTTAGGTTCCAGCTGGACCATTCAGGATAACCTGGATGGTGTCTTGGCTCTGTTGTAACTCCAGGAGATGGCCAGTGACAAGAACAAGCTCACAGCAGGTGAGGATGAGCCCAAAGGATTCCCAGGGATCTGGAAGGATGGGTATGGAAGAGTGAGATGTTAGCAATGTGCTGTGCAGGGTGAAGGGCATGAGAGGATTGGGCTGAGGACAATTCTTGGTGCTTCCACAGATCCAAAGATGAGGGCTGCCAGCTGATTGCAGTAGGAGCAAGTCAGGTGCTTGGCCTCTTGCTCTGCAGGTTCCCTGCTGGGAATTTACCCCATGTCCTGTCCCTGCTCCCAGAAAAGCGAGTCAGGCCCATCTGTGGAGCAGAGACAGGATTCAGCAATGTTCCCAGTGCCTGGGAAGCAATGAAGCTCAGTGATGAGCAGATCTCTGCTGGCTGAGGAAAGGCTGGGTTCTCAGCTGCTCCCAAAGCCCTGGGCGCGTCCTTGTCCTACTCAGTCGAAGTTGTAGTAAAGGCAGAAGGCGAAGAACATGGCAAAGATCTGGAATGATGGAGATGGGAGAGGGTCAGCGCAATAGCAGGGCTGGGCCTGGCTGCAGTTAGAAGCAGGGAGGGGCTGGAGGGTCCCTGGCCTGGGGCCATCGCTGTGCCCCTCAAGGGGCCTGGACAAGCTGTCCGGGTGCTGCACAGGGACACCAGGGTGAGGAGACCCAGAAGGAGTAAAACAAACCCTCTTTTGTTCCTTCCATCTGCAGTGGAGACCAGGCTCTGTACCCCAAGACAGACCTGAGCTCCTTTGTGCTCTCCTTGCCCACTGAGCAACTCCCCTGCCATAAGGAGGGGACACTCTGCCTGCCCTGTCCCCAGCCCCCCTCATTACCTCAATGCCCAGCACGGCCAAGCTGCAGGTCCCAGGGAGGGAGATGTACCTCTGCAGGGTCCTGCCGAAGGTGGAGAAGCAGCCCTGAGGCAGAGAGAGGAGGGAAGGACTCTCTCATGTTCCCCATGGCCACAGGGAGCCCAGATCGCTTTCCCTGCCCACAGGTTTAATTTCCTTAGCTGACAAGAGCCGGAGTCTCCCAGCCACCAGTGGCACAATGGTGGATCCTGTTCCCCATCAATCATTCATCGCCTCGCTGCTGGAAGGGATTTCTTGGGGGCTGCTGGAGTGGGAAAGGGGGGAGGGATTTTCTGACCTTTGTGATGTTATATAGGTGCCGGCAGCACCAGGGAAGGTTGGAGGTACCTGGGTCGCTCACTATCCCTGCAGGGTGAGTGGTGTGGGGACTAAAGGGAACACAGGATTTAGACAGGGTTGCAGGGGGATGTCAGGGGTCCCCTGTGGGGCAGGACGAGCTGAGGACTTTGGGACCCACTGGACTGTGGAACTACACTACAGCTAGGAAATATCCTAGGCTTCTAGCCCTTATGCTCTCCTCCATGAGCCTGGGAAGGGCTGAGGCTGGGACAGGGACACGGACACAGCAGATTTGTGCTGTACCTGCTCATAGATGTAGCCTGGGCTTCTGTCCTGGCACTGCTCCCAGCCCAGGAGATCTCCCACCTGCAGAAGCCCATCCCGGGCACAGCATGCCCGTGGCCATGGCATCCCTGGGTGCAGCTCCTGGAAGCGGGAGCCATTCCCAAAGTCTTCAGGTCCTAAAACACCACAACACGAGAACTGGAACAGAAGGGAAACACCATCACCGTGGTCATTGGTGAACCCCATGTGTCCCTGGGGAGCCTCTCAGCTGCTCACCGTGACCATGAGGGTGTTCCAAGCTGTGGAGAAGACCTCAGCACCCTCATCCCCACCATAGTTCTTCTGCAGCTCAGACAGGAAGTGCTCAGGCTGGACCTGTGGAATTGGTGCCAGAACTGGGACTATTTCTCTCCCATTCTGCTCAGCCCCAGCTGCTTTTGAGGGGAATTGGGCACCCAGTGGATCCTCCCCACCTGCTTTGAGGTTTGTGTTATGGTGCTGATGACAGAGACAAGGGGAAGGGTATCCCTACACCAGCCTCAGTCACCTGGTGGACTCTGAGCCATGGCCATGGTGTGATGTAGGCTGGTGAGACTGGGGATGGTGCCAGTACCTGTTTCCAGTGCACCAGCAAGAGAACGGCCCCAACGAGCTGCGTGAGGAACACAAGGCTGACAAGGATGAAGAACTGGAAGGCAGCAGGTAAAGGAGTCAGAGACCAGCCTGATCCCACAGGCAGCTTGCTCACATTATCCCTGCCCTCCTCTGCACTAGCCCTGCCTGTGCCCTGTGTCCCTGACACTAGGGACATGTGTACAGCTCCTGGGGACATTTGCCACATCTCTGACCACTGTGGCTGCAAGGCAGGGTTGAAAATAAGCACTGTCTGCAAGGGACTGGGGATGCTGAAGAAATGGGGGGGTCTTGGTGTTCAAACGGGCGTTTCTGCCAGCAATGGGGTCATCTTGGAAATGCCATGTGGGACAAGCCAATATATTCAGAGAGAATTGACCATACTGGGTGGCTTTAGATATCCTCTGGGCTCTAAGTTGAGACTCACAAGGTGGGGAGTGGATGGCAGGACATGTTGATGATACCAACTCCTGGCTCCTCCAAGAATCCCTGCATCTTCCACCACCCCCCAGCCAATGACTCCTGCCCCCAGTGCCCCCTGCCCACATCCTGTAGCCCCTTCCCACCCATCTTCCCTCCCTCACCAGCAGTAAGAGCGGGCGGCTCCGGCGCAGGGCCCCACAGCAACCCAGGAAGCCCAGCAGGGACAGGGCAATGCCCACGGCCAGCAGCAGCCACGCGCCTGCACTCAGCACAGCCCTGGCGGCCACGATGTCCTGGAAACCGGTGGGGTCCACAACCACCCAGACTCCCATGCCTGCCAGGCATGTCCCCCCAGCCTACAGGGGGAGGTCAGGAGATGATCATGGGCTCAGGGGCTGTCCAAGCTTTGGTCACCTCCTCAGAAATGAGTGTTACCCACCCCTGAGCTAGATGGAAATGTCACCCCATGTGGATGGGGGATGCTTCAACCCTTGTATCCCTCCCTGGGACCGATGTCATCCACCTCTGAGTCAGCTGGAGCTGTTGCTCCCCAGGCACAGGTTCCCTCCACCCCTGCATCCCACAGGGCCCAGGTGGACTCACAAACACCAGCACGTTGAAGATGAACATCAGGTACTTCATGCAGCTCAAGACACCCATGGTGACACCAGGAGGAGGGACACAGCAGTGTTTGTCCCTATGGAGGGGAGAGCAGAGCCCTGGCCACAGCCAGCCCTGACTTGTGCTGGACCCCATGGCTCCAGCTGAATGTGGGGCATGCAGTCTCCCAAAATTCCCAGATCATTTTCTATCCCCCCCCATCTCCCATGACACCCCAAAAAAACCCCAAACCTGTGTCCTCTCCAAATCTGTGTCCTCTCCCAACCACACGTCCCCTTCAAACCCCATGTCCCCAGTCCTGTGTCCCATCCAAACCCTGTGTCCCCTTCAAATCCCATGTCCCCTCCAAATCTTGTGTCCCCACCAAATCCCATGTCCCCTACAAATTCTATGTCCCCTCCAAACACATGTCCTCTCTAAATCCTGTGTTCCCTTTAGCCCCCACACCACTCACCCTGCAGGGATAGTGAGCGACCCAGGTACCTCCAACCTTCCCTGGTGCTGCCGGCACCTATATAACATCACAAAGGTCAGAAAATCCCTCCCCCCTTTCCCACTCCAGCAGCCCCCAAGAAATCCCTTCCAGCAGCGAGGCGATGAATGATTGATGGGGAACAGGATCCACCATTGTGCCACTGGTGGCTGGGAGACTCCGGCTCTTGTCAGCTAAGGAAATTAAACCTGTGGGCAGGGAAAGACGAGTCGCCCCACCAGGCCAGGGGTGACCTCGGCCACTGATTATTGCTGTGGCTGTTCGGGGAAGTCCTCACTGGCCATGCATGGCACCCGTGGGCAGGCAGGGGGTGCTGCAGGGGCTATCGGCTGTTGGGACACAGGGACATCCCAGATGGATGACAGAGTCTGCCGCCTCTTGTTGCTGACTTTAGGAGCTGTCTAAACACTGAGTCTTGCTAGAAAGGAAACATTATTTATTCTGCACCAGGTACAAAGAGGAAGTTTCCACAAATCAAGCACACCGAAGGGTAAAAGGTTAAATACAGTAAAATTTACATGAACCCAGCTATCTAAAGCATATTCTTTGCCTGCTTAATGCATATTTCTTTTGGCGATGTGACTTTACTCAATGTTTGAAACACAAAGTGCTTTTCTTCACTAAAGCATCTTCTGTTGGAGAAGTTGAATTACACAGTTACGTTTGCAAAAGGTGAGAGAATTCATCCTGGGGGCAGATAATTCAACTTGAAGACGGCGGCAGTGTCACCGCAAGCCCAGGGCCCTCAGGGCTCGGTCCCTGGCGGTGCCAGCAGGGGTCAGCCGAGGGCGCAGCCATAGAGCTGCGCGGCAAGAGCAGAGCGCCTTCCGCAGGCACCACAGCTGGACCAATCACAGCGCGCGGCGGCCGCTGGGGCGGGAGAAAACAGAGACAGACAGTGATTTTAACCAATCATCGAGCGCCCCTTCCGGGGTTGGGGCCCGTGGGGGCGTGGCCTCGAGGCCGGAAGCGGTGCTGTGCGTTCCCGTTCCCTTAGCGTTGCTTCCGGTGGCGCCGCCGCCGTCCGCGGGATGTAGCGGCCGGTGAGGGACGGGCGGGGCAGCGGGGTCTCCGAGCGGGGCTGCTGCTTCGCTACCGCTGGTCCCCTCAGTCCCGATAGCTCTGTGCTTCTTTCCTCTCCAGAGCGGCGGCAGAAGGACGCGAAGGGACCTTCACCGGCTGCCTCGGAACCGCACGCACCCGTCGTCCCGATGGCCTCCCGCAAGGCCCCCGCCGGGGCGGGCAGCGGGCTGGCGGCCGCCGGCCGGGAGCGGGAGCGGGAGCGGGAACGGGCGCACCTGGAGCTCGCCGAGCTGGGGCCGCTCCTAGAGGAGAAAGGGGACCAAGGACCCACCGGCGCGGCCAGCGTGAGCCTCTCCGACACCCTCGGGCGGGAGGGCAGCCAGAGCCTGGCTAAGTCTCCTCGCTCCGTCCCCGCGGATTATCCCGGGAATCTGCCCGTTATCCCATTAACAGCTAGAGGAATAGGGCTCCGTGTCGTTCCTCGGGCCGGTCCGTGTTCCGAGCCGGCCCAAACTCTGGTCCTGCCGAGCAGGCATGGAGCCGGGATAGTCCTTCGCGGGGATGTCACCGGGATTGCTGTGTCTGTGCCGGGTGTTCCCAGGGTGTTTCCAGTGTCCCAGCATTTCCACAGGGCAGGGAATCACCTTCCCGAAGCCCTTCCCGGCTGAGCAGAGCGGGAGCTGTGCCGGGACCTAGAGCGTTCCCAGTTCGGAGCTACCTCTGCTCCAGTGGGCTGGCTCGGGTCTCCTGGCGGGGCCGAGCGGCCGTTGCAGCCTTGGTTGTAGGGATGAAAATCCCTGGTGATAATCCCATTTTTCGACACGATAAATCTGGGATTAGCCTGCCCAGGATGGGTCAGGCAGCAGCGTGTTGCATAAACGAGAGTGAGCAGCGGGTCCTGCCCGTCCCCTCAGAGGGATGAAGCCCCAGGTGCTCTCAGTAGGGCAGGGATGATTCCTCTTCTGGGGTCTGGAATGATTCCCTCCTGGCTCTTCTCCCTTCAGGCCGAGGACCCACCGTGCCCAGCAGCCCGTGAGGAGGAGGAGGAGGTGGTGCGGGTGCTGACCCTGCCCCTGCAGGCTCACCATGCCATGGAGAAGATGGAAGAGTTCGTGTACAAGGTACCGGAGCCTGTGGCAATCCCCTAGTCTTGATTTTGGAACAGAGTCCCTCAGTCCCTGGGTTTGTGGTGACAAGATGTGTCTGGATAAAGCCTCATGTGGCCGCAGCTGCCTCCAGCTCTGCTGGGCTGCTCCCAGCTGCATCCTCAGGAATGGTGTGGGAAGGGGATGGCTGGGATGAGGGTTGACCCAGCCATGGTGGGTGAGGACATGGGAGCAATCCTGGTGTTCTGCAGGCCTGGGTGGGGCCCGGGAGCCCAAGTGTTGGCTGGAGTGTCACCTGGTGCCTGCAGTCACTGTGGCTGATCAAACAGGAATTCCCACCACAGGGAACAGTCTGTGGGTGTGGAAGGGTTAAAGCTGAGGATGTTAAATGCCCCTGACTCCCTGAGTGGCCCTGAAATCACTGCCTTGGGAGGCTGAGACTCAATCCTTGTGGGAGCTGAAGTGGGGGTAAATTCTCTCCCTGCAGGGGCTGGGAATCACTCTCTGGCGAGTTAAGGGGAGCAGAGTGCAGGATGTGGGTGGGTGGTTTACAGGGTCCAACAGGACACCTGGTGTCGAGAAACCAAACTTCCTCTCCCTGAGGAGCATCCCAGGGCTGGGCAGTTCCTGTGGATTTAGGGCTCTGGGCTGCCCTGATCCCCCTGGTGTGTTGCAGGTGTGGGAAGGACGCTGGCGTGTGATCCCATATGACGTCCTGCCTGACTGGCTCAAGGACAACGATTACCTCCTGCATGGACACCGGCCCCCCATGCCCTCCTTCCGTGCCTGCTTCCGGAGCATCTTCCGGATACACACTGAGACAGGCAACATCTGGACACACCTGCTGGGTGACTGTGGGGAATGGGGGAGCCCTGGGGCTGGAGGGGCTCAGACCTTGTATTAGGGTCAGAACTGTGGCTGGGTTAGGGTTAGTGCATTAGGCTTGGTGCTGGGTCCTCTCCGTGCCCGGGGCTCCCTGTGTGGATCCTGTGCATGCAGGAGGATCAGATATGGAGTGCCTGGAGCTCCTGGAGCCCTTGGGAGAGAGGGACCAGGGCTGGGCTCAGCCCACTGCAGGAGTAGGACAGGAAAATGTGTCCTGGGCAAAACAGGGAAACCTCAAGAGGATGTTCCTCTGAAATGAGTCCAGAGGAGGCCACAGAGATGCTCTGAGGGCTAGAGCTCTTCTGCTCTGGAGCCAGTCTGGGAATGCTGGGAATACTTAGCCTGGAGAAGAGAAGGCTCCAGGGAGACCTTAGAGGCCCTTCTGCTTCCTAAAGGGGCTCCAAGAGAGCTGAAAAGGGACCTTGGACAAGGGCTGGGAGTCACAGGACAAGGTGGAATGGCTTCCCAGTGCCAGAGGGCAGAGTTAGATGGGATAGTGGAAGAAATTCTTCCTTGTGAGGGAGGTGAGGCCTTGGCCCAGGTTGCCCAGAGAAGCTGTGGATACCCCATACCTGGCAGTGTCCAAGGCCAGGTTGGCTGGGGCTTGGAGAAACCTGGGCTCGTGGAAGGTGTTCCCTACCTATGGGAGAGGGTGGAACGTGGGTGAGTTTTAATGTCCCTTCCCACCTAAACTAGCCTGTGATTCCATGACCCTGTGAAACAGCAGTTTTTTGCCCTGTACTTGCCCCTTCCCCTGTCCTCAGCCCTTCTCATTTGCATTAACAAAGATCTCAGTCAAGGACCCGTTGTGGGTTACTGATCACCCCTGGGATACATCCAGGACCTCCCAGAGGATGGCCAGGGCTGTTCTTCTCCTGGCTTTGCTGAACTCCCACAGTGTCCCCTCTAACTTCCCTCTCCATGTGTTCCTGCAGGGTTTGTTCTGTTCCTTTGCTTGGGAATCCTGACCATGCTGCGGCCCAACATGTACTTTATGGCTCCTCTGCAAGAGAAGGTGGTGTTTGGGATGTTCTTCTTGGGAGCAGTGCTGTGCCTCAGCTTCTCCTGGCTTTTCCACACTGTCTACTGTCACTCAGAGAAGGTTTCGCGGACTTTTTCAAAGTGAGTCAGCATGAGTGTGGTTGTGTGGTCCGCTGGGAGGTTTTGGGTTCTTGCAGCACTTTCTCTTGGAAAGCACTGTGTTCCCAAATGTTTTATCCCTGGGGGAAGGGAGCGTCCACCCAATCCAGTGTGGAACTGAGGGGAACCACAACAGGGTTCTGGAGGGTTCTGCCTGGGCATCTTAAATGTGCCAGGTCAGAGGTCTCAGGTGCATGATAAAGGTCCTGGGACCCTGCAGATCCCAAGGGAGCAGGATCCTGGCTCCCAAGGGAACAGGCTCTGTGCCTCTCATAGCAGTGAGTTGAGGAGGGGTCTCGCTCTCGCTGGGCAGCTGGGGACCATGGCCAGTTTGGCAGGTCCCAGTTTACTGGATGCTTTTAAAAATCTCTGTTTTGGATCCAGTTTGGACTGAAACCAAATGGAAAGAAGGAACACAAACAGGATTCCCAGCAGAGTTGGAAGGCTGGTCAGTGGTTTGTGCCTCTTCCTGGGCTGCTCCAAGAGTCAAGCTCCAGTCAGCCTTCACAGTGAGGCCCTCAAGTGACATTCTGTTCCCACATGGCTGTTAAAGGCATTTATTTGGATGGTGCTTGCTGGGAATCCTGCCCATTCCCTTTCCACAACCCCCAGCAATCCCATGGGATCCTGTCTCCAGAACAAATTCAGCAGGAGTGCCCTTGTGTTCCTGGGAGGGCAATGGGGGCAGTGCAGGGGCTATGTTTCAGTGGTAAGATGAGTGGAGGATCACAGATCCATGTGCACAGGGATTGCAAACCCTGTGGTTTGAGCTCCATCCTCTTGCCCCATTCCAGCATTCCCACTGTGCCCAGGCCCTTTCTCATGTCACACCTGCCCTAATGGGACCCTAGCACACCCCTCCTGCCCAGTGACTCCACTCAGGTGCAGGCTGGAGAGTTCCCACACATGGAGGGGGTGGATTTTGGGGCTCACCTGTGACTCTCTGTCATTGCACCCTGTCTGCAGGTTGGATTATTCAGGAATTGCACTGCTGATCATGGGGAGCTTCGTCCCATGGCTCTACTACTCGTTCTACTGCTCTCCACAGCCAAGACTCATCTACCTCTCCATCGTCTGTGTCTTGGGTATCTCTGCCATCATTGTGGCACAGTGGGACCGATTTGCCACCCCCAAGCACAGGCAGACCAGAGCAGGTAGGAGCCCCATCCTCCCCCAAGTCCTGGGAGGCACTTCAAGCAAATCCCATCTGGGAGAAACTCTGGGCACCTGCAGGATTCTTTCCCCCCAAGCCAATGAGCACTGCAGGGAGTGGCCTCCTGCCTTCCCTTGCTGTGCTGGGGATTCATGTCCTGAGTAGAACCTGAAGTTTGGAGTTTAAAAATAACCCTGGCTGGGCTGGGGCTGTGCCTTTTCTGCCTTCTCCGGGAAGCAGTTCAGAAGCAGGAGCCTACAGCTGGGGCGGAGGAGGAAGGCATTCCTGAGCTCCTCCCTGCCAGGGACATGCTGGCTGGTCCTTGCCTTCCTGGGGGTGGAGTGGGGGGCTGCATCCAGCCCCACGCCCCAGTTTACCCCCATGGTAGGTCAGCCTCATTGAGCACCAGGAGATCCCTCCCTCCCCAACTCCCAGTGGCCTGAAGCAAATGTCTTTCAGAGCACTGTCCTGGCTACCTGAGTGAGGGAAGACCATGCTGAGACAGAGTTCACCTGAGAGCCCTCAGATGAGGCAGGGGACAGGCAGGATTCACATCTCCATGGCTCCTCCCCACTGCATCCTGTGCCCCCAACATGAACAGGATCCAGCCGGGCGTCACCCAGAGCCTTTCCAGGCCAGTGTCACCATGGTGCCACTTGTTCTCTGCCAGAGTTCAGAACTCTGTTCTCGGAGGCCAGAGTTGAACATTTCAGCTGCTACTGAGCTCCTTCCTCAGGATCTGCAAGAAATCACTTTCCTGGAAGGAGTGGCCGTGTTCCTGGTGTGATCCAAAGGGCTGGCACCTTCCAAACTGTCCATTACCGTAGCCAGGAGCAGGAGCTGTTGCAGCCCTGCATAAAAAACACTGTGTGGGTTCTACCCAGCAAGCACAGGGGCAGTTTGCCTGGGATGTGGAGCTGTGGATCCCTCATTTTGTGAAGGCTAAGTGCCATGAGGATTGGAGAAATTTAAGGAGTGTTTGGACAACACTTTCAGGCACAGGGTGGGATTGTTTGGGTGGGATTGTTTGGGGGTCTTCTGTGCAGGCCAAGAGTTGGATACAATTATCCTTATGGGTCCTTTCCAGCTCGAAATATTCTATGAGTTCAGTGAAGAAAAGGTGCTTCCCTAGCACAGGATGAGGGATCCAGGGGATTTGGTGGGAGGAACAGTTCCACCTCCACACTGACCTCTTTTCCCTGACCTCTTCTTTGGGCCACAGGCGTGTTCCTGGGGCTGGGACTGAGCGGGGTTGTGCCCACCATGCACTTCACCATTGCTGAGGGCTTTGTGAAGGCCACCACGGTGGGGCAGATGGGCTGGTTCTTCCTCATGGCTGTGATGTATATCACGGGTGCTGGGCTCTACGCTGCCCGCATCCCTGAGCGGTTCTTCCCGGGCAAGTTCGACATCTGGGTGAGTGTGGGGGTGAACAGGTTGTCTGGGGCCAGCTCTGGGGTCAGGGGAGAGGGCATTGAGGGGCTGGAGGCTGGAAGTGTCTGGCTGTGCTTCAGCACATGCTGGCAGGCAGACCTTCAATGGGTTCTGTGTGTTGGCAGGGCAGGGCAAAGTACAGGGTGGGAATTGCTGCTGGGTGCAACAGAGTGGGGAACAGAGGACAGAGGAAAGTCCTGGAGCAGCAAGGAAGAAGAGGAGGAGGTGTTGACAGTGTTGTTGTCCCCTTTGGTCTGCTCTAAAGGTTTTTTTGCTTCCCTGCAGTTCCAGTCTCATCAGATCTTCCATGTGTTGGTGGTGGCTGCAGCCTTTGTCCACTTCTATGGGGTGTCCAACCTGCAGGAATTCCGCTACGGCCTGGAAGGGGGGTGCACAGACGACTCTCTCCTCTGAGAGCGCCTGGTTTTAGTACAAGCTTCCTAAGTGCTTTTTAAACTCTTGTCTTTGCTAAAATCAAAGGAAGACTCAAAACCATTTGGGATTGTTGTTTTGTTGTTTTGTTTGTTTTTTTAAAGAAACAAATAAGAAATGGATAAATCTTTTAGCAAAGTTGTCGACCAAATCCTCAGCCCCTTCCCCACGCACTGCGCTGGGGCTGCAGGGGGGCTCCCAACTCCTCCAGACAGTGTTTTAGCTGCACCGGGATCACTTGCTGCTCTGACAGCACAGGGAACAGCTCCCTGTTCCCGCACAGCCAAGCACATCCTGCTCCTCACGCACCAGGAGTTTTGCATATCCCCCACAGCAGTGCCTGGCTGGGGCAGCCCCAGGCACGGGCACACACTCATGTAATTTAAACTTTTAATTGTCCGTTTTGTTTTGTTTTCCTTGACAAAGTAATGTAAACATAAATGAAAGAATATTTAATATTTAATACTAAGCTTTAAGACAGTGCGCTGCCACTGCAGTCCTCAGCTCCCTCACTGTCGAGAGGAGGGAGGAAGGACAGTGTTGTAGGGAATGTAGAGCTGCTGTAGTTGATTGAAATAAAAAGGTCAGTAGTTCAGTGTCACCCCTGTGTCCGTGTCTGTTTTTGGGGTGGGGGAAGAGAGGGCTCTGGGCACCTTGGGAGCAGGGCAGGAATGCCCTGGAGCGGTGGGATCCCTCCAGCAGTGGTGGACTCTGGACTGGGTTGAAATAAGACAGGAACTTGGGGTGTTGTGGTGATTACAGAGCAGGAAACCTTGCCCTGGCTGGTGACCACTCCGGGGCTGTGACTTCCGTTGGGGCTCAGCAGGGCAGGAGAGGGGTTGCAGCTTGGCTAGGGTGGGGGCAGTGCAGGACCATGCCTCAGTCAGAGATTTCTCCTGGTGCACAGGGGACAGTGACTGTCAGGGGGTTTGGAGGGGCAGAGGCCAGCACAGTAAAGCCCAGCTCAGGCAGCTGAAGGCCACTGCCTGACCTACAGGTGAAGGAGTGTGGGCAGAGCCACTATAGCCCCTGTGCCACCTGTCCCTGCCATCCCCCAGAGGCGGGGGTGTCCTTTTGCTGAGCTGTTTGGATGTGGCCCAGCTTTGGAAATCCCCCAGGCTGGATACTGTATCAGGAACTGCAATAGCATCATGGAGTTAATTACCGAGATACAACAGAAAACCTCACTGGATGCATTATGTAACTGCTGACAAGAGTGAAGGGACTTCCACTGCTGTTTATGGACAAAACCACACAGCAGATATGGTAACTCTGCTCAGCCCAGGATGCGAGATGAAAGGCAGGAGACTGTGCAGGCAGCAGGTGTAATGCTTCCCCTCCCCGCCCTATAAGCTAAATCCAACAGGGAAGAGGCTACATTCCAGCTGCGTTCACTGCAGGTATGATATCCCAAAGGAGATTCCAAGACTTTCACTCCAGTCTGTCCAAAGCACGACAAGACTCCATTTGGTCCTTGTCTCAAACATCCTTGTATTCTACCAGACATGTGTAACATTACAGCAATGGAATATATCAGGAATAAATAGATTTTCTTTTCTAAAAGTTCTCCTGAGCAGTTTGACATTGAGAAATGCTGCAGGTCCTCCTGGCACAGTGAGTAAGGGACAACCACAGATGTAAATACAAACCCCCTCTGCATCCTCCAGGTGGGACCACTCAGGAACAGAGAAGGAAGAGAAAGAGGAGGAGGAGGAGGAGGAGGAGGAGGCAGAGGCGGTGGCGGCCAGGGACCATCATTGGTACTGTCGATAGTCACTGAACGGGGGTGGCTGGAGCTGGGATGGATCCTCTGACAACTGTGGGCCTGGAGCAGGAACAGGGGAAAAGGTAAATAAATACCAAAACGCAGAAGATTCTTCGTATTAACAGAACTCACAGCTCATTTCTTTGTATTACCCTCTTAATCATAAATCCTGGAATTGTTTGAGTTTCATAAAAAGTTTCAAAAGTCACATAGAATTACAGGCTGGTTTGGGTTGGAAGTGACCTTAAAGGTTATCCAATTCTACCCCCTGCCATGGGCACAGACACCTTCCATTAGCCCAGGTTGCTTCCAGCCCTGTCAAAACTGTCCAAACTTCCAGGGATGCAGCAGCCACAGCTTCTCTGGGCAGCCTGGGCCAGGGCCTCCCCACTCTCACAGGGAAGATTTTCATCCTAATATCCTATCTTACCCTGTCGTCTGGCAATAGGGAGCCATTTCCCTTGTCCTGTCTGTCCAGGCCCTTGTCCAAAGACCCTCTTCAGCTTTCTTTTAGGAAAAGCACACTGTGCAAGCTGCTCCAAAGACAAACCACTTCTCTCCAAGTTTCACAGAACCGTAGAATTGTGAAATGATTTGGGTTGGAAGGGACCTTAAAGCTCATCTTGCTCTACCCCTTGCCATGGGCAGAGGCACCTTGCACTAGACAAGGTTTTCTAACAGGAAATGGATGAGAGCAGGGAGAGGGAAACCTTTCCAGTCATCTAAAGGAGCTGGAAACTTGCACATTAGTGCCTTTGAGGTGACCTTGGCCCTCTGGAAAGGTTTAACCACGGTGACTTGCCTGACAATAAAGCAACCAGTGAAACGGATCAAGTGTGGAGTCAGCTTCCTGATCCACTGCCTGCTGCTGGAGGGAGTAACACAGCTGTGGTGGAACAACCCAGAGAGAATTAACTGTCATGGACAGATGATATGTTTTCTCAAAGGCAGATCAATTTTCAAGCATCATTAAAGACAGCGTCAGTTTAGGTTGGATGAAGAATATTGGTGAACAAACCCAGGAGAGGATTGACTTGGGAATTAGTGACCTGCTATTCATCCAACACTCGTGGTTTGTGTTCTTCCGAAAATAAGGTGGAGTATTTCTCCTATGAGGAAAGGCTGGAAGGGCTGGCAATGTTAAGCCTGGAGAGCAGAAGGCTCTGAGGAGACCTTAGAGCCCCTTCCAGTGCCTAAAGGGGCTCCAAGAAGGGGACTTTGGACAAGAGCCTTGAGCCACAGGACATGGGGGAATGGCTTCCAACTGACAGAGGGCAGGGTTAGATGTGATATTGGGACAGAATTTTTCCCTGTGAAAGTGGTGAGGTCCTGGCCCAGGCTGCCCAGAGAAGCTGTGGCTGCTGCATCTCTGGCAGCGTCCAAGCCCAGGTTGGACAGGGCTTGGAGCAACCTGGGATAGTGGAAGGTGTCCCTAGCTATGGCAGGAGGTAGAATGAGATGGGCTTTGAAGTCCTTGCCATCCCAAACCAGTCTGGGATTCTGTGACAGGTATTTCAGATTTTCCACAGGAAACATTCACACAACAGTTTCTGACTCAGTGAGAGCTCTGCTTACATTTTACTTGGGAAAGAAAACGGATGTAGATATTGAAGCAGTTTAGAAGAAAATCACCACCACTCTTTCTGGAAATTGTGTATCTGTACCTGCCAGGTCTTCATCCTCCTGTTTACCTCGGGGTTCCCAACACAGACCATGGCCTGCCAGAACCACCCGTCTTTTCCACAACCTGCTGTCTGCCATTCCCTCAAACCATTGTGTCTCACCCCTGAGTAAAACCTTTCTGCCACCATGTGCCAGGTGTGTGGCAGAAGCCAGGGACAGCAGGGATATTCCTGCTCTCAGCCATGCCACCTCCAGTCTCCCAGCGGGAAGCAACTGGTGATAATCTCATGTCATTAGCACCTGCAGCTCCTCCTTGGCTTTCCACAGCCTCAGGAGCTGGCAGGGCAGTGCAGATTCACTCTAGGATAAGAAGATGATGGCCAGGGGGACATCAGCAAAGCAAATTCTTGTGACACATCTACTGCTGACTCCTTACCATTTGGGAACTGTGTGGAGGCAAATCTCGTCAGCAGAATTCCAGCTCCTTCAATCAAGGCCAGGAGAATCCCTCCCATCGCGGCAGATCCCACCATGGCAACAGGGCCATCTGGAAATTAAAAAAACCCAACACTTAATTTCTTTGCTACATGTTGGAATCCACTGAATCCCAGGATGGTTTGGTCTGGAAGGGACCTTAAAGATAATTTCGTTCCACCTGGTGCCATGGGCAGAGACACCTTCCACTAGCCCACGTTGCTTCAAGCCCCAGCCAACCTGGCCCTGGACACTTCCAGGATGGGACAGCCACAGCTGATCTGGGTAACCTGTGCCAGGGCCTCACCACCCTCTTTGTGCCTTAATCTCTCCTAAAGCAGACTCAGCGCAGTAATTTTGCATCCATTAAACTGCATTAAAGAATAATTACTGGGCAACTCCCCCCACCCTGCCCTCAAGGAACACCAGGAACATTTGGGAGCCTGATTATTACTTTCCTAAGCACAGGAGAAAATTTTCAGATTTTTTTTTCAGCATCTGAGACAGCAAATTCCAATTTGGGTGTCATAGACCGTTGCTTTGTTATAACAATGAGAATTGTACATTTAGACAATAGGAGATTTTCAGTTGATATCCCCAATTTCTTACTTCTTGCAGCTAAAATGGCTCCAGTCAGTGCTCCGCTTGTGATGGAATTCCAGGGATCTTCCTTCCCTCTCATTCTGACCATACTGCAGTCAATCATGGAGAAGAGACCACCCCAGACAGCAAAACTCCCTATTCCAAATCAAACCAAAGCCAGTTTGGAGACAGCAGAGTAGTCAGTTGTGCTGCACAACAGATGCTGTGGTGTTATTGTGCTCCCTTTCAGACACGAAGTAAATTCAAACTCATAAAGAGCCAAATTCAGGTTAAAATCAATACAGGAAAATTTCCAACTTGACATGTCATCAAGCCCCTCTCACCCCACTTTATATATTATCTCACAAATCAACAATTAACTACAGAAAATTTACCAAACTGTGATTAGAATGGAACTTTCATCCCAACAAAGCTGGATTAGCTAAGAGAACTTCCAGTTTTATCCCTTTTTAACATATTTCCTCACAGACAATGATGAAGAGTCATGTCACACCTCACCCCATTCTGCTCCTGTGGCCTCAGGAGTTCAGCATCCTACAGCACATGCATGGACACTTCCAAATTCTATTTTTGATCCAAGCTGGATTAATTCTTGTAAAGAGTTAGTTTTATCTTAACCTGCTCCATACCATGAAGAGGCTCCAGGGAGCTCTGCTGTTTAAGATATGACCAGTTATTAACACTGGCTTATCACTCCAGGAACACAGACTGTTTTCTCCCCAACCAAACTAATTTTGGATACATTAGAACTGTATTTAACCATTGCTTGGGCCAACAAACCTGCTGAGACTCAGCTGAGGCGTCAGTGCAGCTGCACCACGTTACATTCCCAAACTCTGTTATCTAACAACAGTCAATTCTGTGCAACAAAACACCAGAATTCATTACCTCCTAGTTGTGGAGCTCTGGTTTTAACAGCTGTCAAACTGCCCCGCAGCCGGTGGTTTACACCCTAAAATAAGAAAATTTAGTTAAAATGAAACAGTAAAATCTTAGAGCCAAGCTGAGTCCATATTGCAAAAACCTGACACAGGCCCAAAACATTTCTGAGCCCCCTCAGCAGCTGTGAGGACCTGAGACAAAGTGGGCTTTACACTTATTTCACATTTATCACTCCCATACAATATCCCTGTTAGGTACAGAAGGGAATTACAACCACCAGGCAGGAAACAATTTGTGTTCACACTTCTGAGTGGCCCAGTAAGACTGAAGGAGGCATTACAGTAACATTTTAGCAGGATAAGCAGTGGGACTAGTGACACCTAGTCCCACTACCTGTCCTATGTTTAGTCATTCCAGCAGGTGGAATTGTAGATGTCTTTGTAGCCAAGAGAAGCGAAGTCATGCTGAGCCTTCCAGAGTTCAATACTCAACACGTCACCCAGGACCCCACAGAAGAATTATGTATTTTCCCCCACTTTAACACCATTTAAAGAATATCCACCAAGTTTTATTTTTGTTACAATCACTCAGAAGTGGGGATAGGTATATTTAGCAAGTGTTAAGCAAAATTAAAAATCTAATTAAGCACATAGTCCTTTTCAAGTGAATTGTCTGCAGAATCTAACTAGTTTGGATTTATTAAATCCACCTCAACCCAACAGCTTATTGTCAGTGTAACAACAAAAACACCTTATATATGAAATCAGCCAAAATTCAAAACAAATGTTCAAGCAGCAATTAAATCTTAAATTTATCAAATGTCTTTGCAATGGGTTTACAGCCAAAATTTTGTAGCAGATATCCTGAAAGTGAAAACTGATTTGCACCAGCAAAACTTCACTTCCATGTTTACTTACTCCTGCATTGAAACCAAACCTGAGCATTAAAAGCCCGAGTTAATAAAAAAAGGCAATGATTAAATAAGAGATTAATTAAAGAAAATAATTTTAATACCCTTTAATATAAATCTGAAGAAGAAAGAGATTCTTTCTTCGTTCCATGTTTTAAAAGAAAGGGAAAGGCCAGGAGAGGAAAGAGAGCCCAGGCTTCATGTCCTTCCATGCAGACAGGAACCACAGGCAGGAGATCAGCCAAGATGGATCTTTCCTGCTGCACTTCCCCATCCTGAGGGAAATGTTCATCAGTTAGGGAGGAACAAGCTACCAGTGTCCCACTACAGGCACCAGAGCAATTGGGGAAGCAGCAATTTTATCCCAAAAGATGAACCCACACAGATCTTGAGCCAGGACAGATTCTCATGGTCTGGATTAACAATGTTCAGGTCTTTAATCAGCCCTGCTTCCTGCACAGGGATTTATTCTCCTTTCCTTTCACTGCCACACTCCCTGGGGAAAGACAGTGGAGGCAAGATTGCAGTCAATGCACCTTTAGAGGATTTTACTCACCACTGGGGAATTTCGGAAGCCTTTGATAGCCTGGAAAATGCCCCCTCCTATGGCACCCATGGTGAAGGCCCCTCCACAATCATCCACTATCCTCCAGGGACTGGAAAGAGAAATGGAGATGAAAATGCTAAGTCCCATCATGTTAAACCGTGTAAGTGAGTGGGATGGATCCAGCATTTTGGCACTGGTATAACTGGGGTAAAGATCAAACCTGGTGGCTAAACTGCCTCACATCCAGCTCACTGAGCAGGCAGCAGCAAAAAACCAAGAATATTACAGCAACACAAACTCAGCCTTTGCCAGAGGCTCCTGACACACTTCCCTGGAGTGGGAAGTACCAAATATACAGAAATGCCTGAACATAAGCCAGAGAGACATATTTCCATCATGGAAAACTTCTCCAGAATTCCAGCCCTGCCCTACTCACATAGTGTAAATAACTTTAAATTCCCGGATCTCATTCTTCTCTTGACCTACAGAGAACTGAGGTAGCAAATTCCATGAGACTCAGCTCCCAGCTGGCACTAAACACGTTTTCTTGAATCACTCATCCTTTTCATTAGTTCTGCTTCTTACAGTGAGACTTCAAAGTCATCTTTGTTGACATGGAAAGGTTTTTTCTGATGCATCCTGGAAGTCCATTCAAACAAAACAGAGATCCCCTCAGAGGTATAGCACCCACAGTTCCTGCTCCAACACCACAGAGCACCCTCCTGCAGCACAGGCTGTCAGTACCTGCCAGGGGAGCTTTAATTTAGAGTTCAGAACCTCTGCCAAGAACTGGAGCCTTGCAACCCTAAACCAAACTGCGAAATTAGATGAGCTTTAAAATGTCATTAACTTCTGTTGTCACCATGGGTAATTTCAGAGCATAAAATAACAAAATTGTTTGGTTTCTCTCAAGAAATCAAGATCTTCCAGCCAAGCGCTCAGGTGATTTAACTCCTACACTGCCAATAATCAGAAAATGCAAAAATCAGCCTACAACAGCATGCAGGTCACAAACAGCTTCCAGCTCCTGCACATGAGGACATCATCCCTGACCTACCAAACAAACAAACCAACCCCACCTCACTGTGCTGCAGGCTTTGCCACAAGGTGTATTCTTCCTGAAGAAAGCATTTCTAACTTGCAGTCCCTCCCTGAGTGTACTCCCAGGCACCTCATGTTCAAAACCTATGTCCAAACCTCCTCCTCCTCCACAGCCACCCCTGACCCCTGCCCAAGGGAACTCCTGTGAGCACAGGTCACACAAGCCAACTCAATGTTGGCTTTGCTTTTGTACCTTGGATTGCTGGGTTGTTCCCAAGGCACCAGGACCCCACCCAAGTGTCACCACTGAGTGTACTCAATCACAGCTACATCCAAGTCCCAATCACACATAGCCTCAGTGCTGTGCCTGCACATGGTCTCATCTTATCTCACTACAACCCCCTCAGCCCTAACTGCATTCAATTATTCAAGTTTATTTTCCTTCCACTCTTTCCTGCATCAGGAAAAGGTTCCAGGCACACTCTTGTCCAAGATGCCAAGATGAAAGCAACTCACACCTTTTTTCTCAGGGATTTCTTGTTGTTTTGTTCTTGCATCTGTGCAGATTTTTATCTCCTCTGCTATGAATAAAACATCCCAACTCTCTCCCTTTGTTAATTCTGTAAGAGTCATCTTGTTAATAGGCTTTTTCAAAATCTAAATTGATTACATAAAGTGGGCTTCCCTTACCCATAAAATCAAGGAATTCCAATCTACAACTCATGGCTGCTTTTTCCTGAAGCCTTGTTAATGAGACCCCAACCGTGGAATCCTTCCCACTTTAACCTCATTAACTGTTACCTTCGGGGTTCCTAATTTTCCTTTTAAACTACTCTCCAAACTTTTCTGAGCAGCTTTTAAATGAGAGAACTTTGATCCCAGCACAGCTAGCCTGTGTGTCAGCTCCTCCCAACTCCCTCAGAGCTGACACAAAACACACCCAGGCCTGGCACTGCTTGACCTCATAAAGAATTAAAGGAGAAGAAAAGAGATTATTCCATTGTTAAACTGGCACTTATCTACAAGCTACTGTTAATTGCTTCCCTGACTCTGAGGGGAGCCCTGGCTACAGAGAAATGACATGTGGATAAGGATGGGTTCCTGCTCCTGATGGCATCAGAGATTGCTCAGAAATACGGAGAGCAGAGGGCAAGACTTCACTTTTCCCAGGGTTTCTGGACAGCCACACAGCAGCTCTGGCTGCCTGGGAGACATGTGAGTCCTCCCTCCAAGCCCCACGGCATCCTGCAGCTCTCTTGACAGCTGGATAACCACCACACTTTAAATGAACAAAGGGACCTTTTCTCCGTGCCAAGGGCTCACAGGGAACCAGCCTGACCCCAGGAGAGCAACTCCCGAGGGCTGGATAACAAGGGGACCACAGGGTAACCACAGCAAAGGGGCCAGAACAACGGGGAACACCAACGGCCCCACCTGGCTTGGCATCCCTATTGCACAGCATTAAACAAACAGCTTCAAGCTGTGCCTGGGGAGGGTCAGGAGGATATCAGAAAGAATTTCTCCACAGAAAGGACTGTCAGGCATTAGAAGGGGCTGCCCAGAGGTCGTGGAATCCCCGTCCCTGGATGGCTCAAGGTGGCACTCACTGCTCTGGTCTGGTTGATGAGATGGGTCACAGGTTGGACTCGATGGCCTGAGAGGTCTTTTCCAACCTCAGTAATTCTGGGATTACCTGGAGCCCACAGCAATCTATTAATAAACACTATTTACTTTGCTCATGTCCAAGACTTTATGCCGTAAAAAGGCAGGGGTGATGTTCGTTGACTAACTTAATACACATCAGCAAAGCAACCTGTAAAGTTTGGGAAAAGCCTCCTGAACAGTTGCAGGTCTCTGTCTGCAAAGATGAGCAGAATCTCAGGATGGTTTGTGTGGGAAGGGACCTTAAAGCTCAACCCATTCCGCCACCTGCCATGGCAGGGACACCTTCCACTATCCCGCATTGCTCCAAGCCTCAGTGTCCAATCTGGCCTTGGGACACTGCAAGGGATGGGGCAGCCGCAGCTGCTCTGGGCAATCTGGGCAAAGGCCTCAGCACACAGGAACGATTTTTATCCACTATGCCCTCTGGCAGTGGGAAGTCATTCCCCCTGTTCTGCCTGTGACTCCTGGCCCTTGTCCCAAGTTCCTCTCCACAAGAAACTCTGCCCGTGCTTCAGTAACCCTGCACCTGAGCTTGCATTTAATCCTTTTATTCCTACAAATACAACCTTTGACTTGCAACCAATGTGGCTGTGTAGGTCTACAAAGCCAGTGCTGAACCGTGACAGGATTCAGACACTGCCAGCTTGGCACGGAGGGGGCCAGGGGACTGGGCCAGGCTTATGCGAATGGGGAGGGAGAGGGGCAGGGTCACTGGGGGGGCCAAGGCTGAGGAGGGGGTGGGGGAGGCTGAGCATGTAGGAGACTGAGGATGAGGGAGAGAACTGAGAAAGTATTAAGGGTGAGAAAAGGTTGACTGGTGTGTGCGGGAGGCTGAGAATGAGGGGAGATTAAGGATGGATGATCTGATAACGACGAAAGGACTGAGGATGTGGAGAGGAGCAGAGGGAGAGGGTGGAGGCTGTGAATGAGGAAGGGACCGAGACTGTGAGGAGCTGAGGATAAGGGGTAACTGAGGACAGAGAGGCCGATGATAGGGGACTGAGGCCGAGGGGTGCTCAGGATGAGGAGGCACTAAGGATAAGGGAAGGTAAGCTGAGGATGAGGGACCGAGGTAAGGCTGCAAATAAGGGGGTGCTGAAGGACCGAACGTGGGACGTCAGTGCAGCGGCCGCCGCCCCCGGAGGCGCATGAGCAGCGCAGGTCGCAGGGCCCCGCCGGCTCCTCGCCGCTCCGGGAGGCCGCGCGGGGCTCGGCAGCGGCAAGGTCCGGCTGCCCACACTGCGAGCCGGCCCCGCCGCACGGCCTCTGCCGCCTCCCTTAGCGGGCCACACCAAGGTCAAGCCCGCCCCCCCGACGGGGAGAGGCCCCGGTGCGCCCACACCGCTCCTCCTCCCCTGCCCGGCGCTCGCAGATCCCGAGCCCGAGCCCGATCCCGGTCCCGATCCCGGTCCCGATCCCGATCCCGATCCCGATCCCGATCCCGGTCCCGAGCCCGAGCCCGAGCCCGATCCCGATCCCGATCCCGGTCCCGGTCCCGAGCCCGATCCCGGTCCCGAGCCGAGCCGAGCCGAGCCGAGCCGAGCCCAGCCCAGCCCAGCCCAGCCCAGCTCCGCTCCCCTCACCAAGGCTCACGAGCGTACTCCTCCATCTTGCCCGGCCCCACCACCTCCCCACGCGCGATTGGCTGCGGCTGTCCTGCGCTAGCCAATGGCAGCAGAGGGCGGGACGAGGCGCGGCGTAGGGACGTGTTTGCGCGTGCGCTACGCTGCGGGCCCCGCCCCCGCGGCTGATTGACAGGCGGTGATGGTGGGGATGTCGCTGAGGCGTTAGGGGGGAAGTCCCGGAGCGGGGGAGTTGTTTGGTGGCACGGACCTTAAATTCCATACAGTGCCACGTCCCACTATGGGCGAGGGACACTTTCCACGATCACAGTGCACTTCAAGACCCGGCCAACCTGACACTAGACATTTCCAGGCATGGGGCAGCCACAGCTTCTCTGGGCAACCTGGGCCAGGGCCTCACCATCCTCCCAAGGAGAGGAATTCCCTCCGGATACCCCATCTAACCCTCGGCCAGTGAGAAGACCTTTGTCCTGTCACTCCAGGCCCTTAACCAAAGTCCCTCTCATAAGAACAGTACCTGTGCAAGTTGCTCCAAGGACAAACCACTCTGCTCCAAATTTCACGGAATCATGGAGTGGTTTGAGTTTGAAGGAACCTTAAATCTCATCCCATTCCACCCCTTGCCATGGGCAGGGATGTCTTCCACTAAACCAGGTTGCTCCAAGTCTGTCCCACCTGGCCTAGAATGTCAGGATCCAAGCCTACATCATTCCTGATGCTGCTGCATGAGCTGGGCTGACCTCACATGCCCCAGGGGATGCTCCTGTGGTCCTGCTTGTAGCTGGGAGCCTTGACCTCCCTGTTACGGATGGGTGATGTGGTGCTTGGCTCTCGCAAATGAAGAGTGGATATTTTGCATATTTTGTGTGTTAAAAATGTTTTCTTAAGGTTTAAAGTTCCTTTGATGTGTAATTCTGTAGTTTGGTTTTGGACCCTTTTTATTCTCCTTTTAATCCTCTCTTCTCCCATCTATGTTGTTGTCATCAGGCAACCCTGGCCCTCAGGATTGTCAGAGACTGTGGGGAGGGTGTGCACACATGCCCCTGGCATGGGGAAGCTGTCACTAGGGAACTTGGCCTGACAACACCTCACCTCCTGTCAGAATGTAAGAAGACTTCCACCAATGAACGGTGAAGGAGGATAAACTGGAAAGCTTTAGGAGGGGACAGATATATAGAAGGAAAATATTGAAATATGTTTGACCGTTCATAAATACGTATGTTGCTGATGCAACACCAGGCGTGTAAAGGTGGAGCCGCCACTTTGCGAACGAGCCTCTGGCATCCAGCCACACTCCCAATGCTGCCCCTTTTGCTTTGCAAATTTTTAATTGGTTCTCAATAAAACTTTTATAACTCATTCCTGCTTGAGGTCTGAGTTGTTTATAACATCCCTATCACCAGGTTAGTTCGCTGGGCAGGCAGAGCTGGAATCCAGAGAACAGTGTCTTTGCTGGCAGGAGATTCTCGGGCAGCTTGCAAAGCTCTGGGTACAAATGAGGGTGTTCCCTCTTGTCCCATCATTTGCTCCCTGGAACCAGAGCTCTACCCCTCCCCAGCTCCACCCTCGTTGTCAGGGAGCTGTGGAGAGGGAGAAGGTCCACCCCCAGGAGCCTTTTCTGCCCTGGAGCCTTGCTTCATGTTTGCTTCAAGCCAGTGGTTTGCAGCCACTCTAAGTTGGAAATTGCTTATTCTTTTCTAGTCCTAATTTAACAGTACCTGTTCTGCTTTCCTATAAGGGCAGCAAATCATTTGGCAGCAAAAACTGAACGCAAAACAGGTTGTTCTGCAGGGATTTAATTGTTCTAATAAATTCATTTCATGAATGGCTGAAGCACCATGAAGGAGCTAGAATGCTGTGTTGGGTTTGGATGCTTTAAAAGACTTCTAGGGTTTAACAAACAGGTGTGTTTGGCCTCATTTAAGATGGGGGAGTGGATATCATGCAATTTTGGAGCTTCCTGGGAGGTGGGATTGTGGCTTCTTCTTTGGCCAAGAAGGGGAGATGGGAAAAGTAGGAAATCTTGGCCTCTCTCAGTCACTGGAGCGGCTCTCCCCTTCTGTGTCCTCTGGCATTTCTATGACTTCCTCTCACTGCAACACCTCCAATCCTGGGGGCAGCTCTGTTCAGGAGCTCAGTTCAGGAGGGACATTGAGGGGCTGGAACATGTTCAGGGAAGGGAATGGAGCTGGGAGGGGGCTGGAGCACCAGGAGTGGCTGGGGGATCTAAGGGGGCTCAGCCTGGAGAAAAGGAGTCTCAGGGCTCACTCTCCAAAACTCCTGACAGGAGGTTGTAGCTAGAGGGGAGGGAGGTGGCAGGCGTCATGCTCTGCTGCCACGGAGCAAGGCACAGAACAAGAGGAAATGTCCTTAAACTGGGCCAGAGGAGTTTCACTTTGGATATTGTGGAAACTTTCTTCCTGGAAAGGTTGGTCAGGCCCTGGCACAGCTGCCCAGGGCAGTAGTGTAATCACCATCCCTGGAGGGATTTAAGAAAAACATATGAATGTGGCACTTACGGACACGGGGTAGTGGTGGCCTTGGCAGTGCTGGGGGAACTTAAAGGGCTTTTCCAAACCCTTAGAGGGCTTTTCCAGTGGTTTGGAAATAATCATTAGTGCCCTGAAGATGTTGTTTGCTATGGAGATGGGATCCCGATAAATCCAGGACTGATGGATTCAGAGCTGCCAAGAACTCCTGTGTGCCAAGCCACACTGCATCCCACTGCTCTGAACCACACAGGGCTTGGACTATCTCTCTGATGAAGAGAGACTGCAGGAGCTGAGCCTTGTCAGTCCAGAGAACACCGAGAAAGGATCCCATCAATCCAGACAAATATCTCCAAGGGGTGTCAGAGGACAGTGCCAGACTGTTTTCAGTGGTGCCCAATGTCAGGATGAGAAGCAATGGCCATGAATTAAACCCCAAGAAGTTCCACCTCAACATGAGGAAAACTTCTTTGCATGGAGGAGGGCAGAGCACTGGAACGGCTGCCCAGGGAGGGTGTGAAGTCTCCTTATCTGGAGATACTCCAAACACACCTGGAAGTGTTCCTGTGTCACCAGGCGACCCTGCCTGGGCAAGGGCGTCAGACTGGATGATCTCCAGAGGTCCCTTCCAACTCCAGCAATTCTGGGGTTCTGTACTTCACTATTCCACACTGTGGTGGCTGGAACCAGCTCCAGAGCATGGCCCAAGGGTCCCCAAAGACATCCCCAGTCCCAGCTTTCAGTAGCCTATGAAGGACCTGTCAGTACAGACATATCCAGAGCTCCTCTTCTTCTGGGGTGAAAAGACAAAATTTCTTTCTACTGTTTTCTTTTTACAGACCCAAGAACCCTGTGGAATATGGCCTGACAGAACTGTGCCAATATCCCAGTTAAAAAGGGCTGTGTAATGGCCAAGATAAATCACAGTGAGACCATTCATTCTAAACTATAACAAATTTGTGTGTCCTCTGCTTCTCCCCCAGATTTTCTGCTAATGTGGGAATATTTCTCCACAAAATTATTCTCTGCACTACCTCTGCCCGACTCTGCAGTGCAGGGGAGAAGTGTGCAGCAGTTGTGGACTCCTGGATCAGGAAAGGATGGGTGATACTTCAGGAGAAACTTTGAGTGTCCCAGGCCGCATTCACAGCTTCTTAGGGAATTTGATGTGTGGTGCTTCTCATCAGAAGAATCAAGGCTCAACAAAGACTAAATAGAGATTTTATCAAGGTGCTGATAGTGATTATATTCTGTTGAAAACCAATTTAGAACATGGAAAAGTTTGCAACGATTTACTATGAAGGAAAGGCAGACAGCAAAAATTCCAGATTTCCCTTTTAAGTAGTAGGATTCGTTCTCTGGCTTAGTGTTGCAGATTGTCCCTGGGGCTGTCTACATGCCCTGTCCCTGGAGCCAGGGGTGGCACACCTGTGAATGCTTGTATTGTTCCAAGAAGAGGCAGACACAAAGATGTGATTCCTCACTGCCTTTTTGTTGCGCACTTTACAGTTGGGAAATGAGCTTCTAGTTTGTTGCTCAGGTCTTGTAAGGACTTGATGACTGAGCACAACAATATCGTAGAAATACTGGAGTGCTGGACATTTACAGAATAGCATAACGGACTTGCATAGGTTGGAAAAGCCTTCTAAGATTATCAAGTCCAACTATTGCCCAAGAACTACCACTAATCCTGTCAATTCCTCCAGGGACGGAGACTCCTCCACTACCTTCACCAGCTGTGCCATGACTGCGCAATCCTTTCAGGGAAGAAATTTTCCCAATACGCAACCTAAACCTCTGCTGGTGCAACTTGAGGCCATTTCCTTTTGTCCTACCTCTTGTTCCCTGGGAGAAGAGCCTGACACCCACCTAGGTCTACCCTCCTGTCAGTTAATTTATTCCACCCCCAGGCTCTGTAACTCAAATTTCTCTTCCAAAACACAATGTTCAAACATTTCCAGCCTTGCATCCTGAAAAGTAGCCAGACAAAACCTTAGTGGGATCGAGGGCTGTATTACGGTGGGACAAGCAAGACACCTATTTGGCTTCCTCAGGCAAAGATGACACCAAATGGACACCAAAGATTAAATTCACTGTGGTTTCTGTTGCACTCAGCACTGTCACAGCTGTGGCTGTGTTGGGGAAGGAGAGTCAAGGAAGATGGAGAGGAACTTTTCATTGGGAACTGGAGTGACAGGACAAGGGGGAATGGCTTCCCACTGCCAGAGGGCAGGGTTAGGTGGGATATTGGGAAGAAATTTCTCCCTGAGGAGAGGTGGGGAGGCCCTGGCACAAGTCACCTAGAGTAGCTGTGGCTGCCCCATTCCTGGAAGTCCAAGGCCAGGCTGGCTGGGGCTTGGAGCTATCTGGGCTAGTGGAAGGTGTCCCTGCCCATGGTAGGGCATGAAACATGGTGAGCTTTAACCAACCCAAACCCAACCCAAACCATTTCATGATTCTATGTCTGAGGCCAGCTGGGGAAGAGAATGGCTGTGCCACTCCCAGTGCAAGTGAGCACCAAGATCAGGGCTTCAGGATCAGGGAAACAGAAGTGATGGGAGTGGAATCCACCACAGCAATGTTTAAGTTTGTACACTTGGAAACTAAACCAAACAGTTTCTTCTACAATCTGGAAAAAAATCTCAGCTGTGCTGGTGAATCATAGGAAGGATATGTGCAGGATCTGGGCACTGCAGCACTGGAGATAAAGGAAATTCTGGAATGCACCAAGAATGTACATTTCCTGTCAGGATGGGGAATGTCTAGTTTGTTACACATGGCACTAGGAAACTCACCTGGGGCAGCCAGTGCCCGTGTGCAGGGTGGGATCTGGCCAGGAAGATGGGCAGAGGAAGTGATTAGGCTGAGGAAAATCCTAGGGGAGCTTGTTTTGTCAAAAAACACCCAAGGACTCCTAGCTTGGACAAGTAGAGAGAGGCCTGGGAGCAGGCAGTAAATATTAGGAGGATGATAAAGGATGAAGAAAACCAGGATGAAGCTGGCAGGATAATGAATGGGTACAAAATGCTGGACATGGGGTAAAGCTGCCTGGAAAGTTGGAGAAAAAAGCCAGTCTCCTGTCCCTGTGGGAGAACTCCCATATGCCAGTAAAGCTTCTGTATGGATTAGGGAAATGGAAATTTGGTTCTGCCAGCCAAAGTTCAGGCTTAGGGCACTGCCTGAACCAGGAGCAGGGGAGACTCAGGAATTCCATCTGTGCAGGAGGGATGTTTTCGGGGCTTGGTGAGGGGGAGTGTGTGAGGAAGAACAGCTGCAGGAACAGCTCCTCAGGGTCTGAGGGTCGGTAGGAGCTCTGACAATCCGCGGGTGGTCGGGTCTGCAGAGCCGGGAGCACTAGCTACTTGCTGCCTCCATCCCTCCCATGGGACCAGTCTGCCTCAACACCACCACCTCCAGCTCTTTCCCGAGGGGCTGAGCACGTCAGCTAACGGCACAGATCCCAGCCTGCAGCGGGATAAAGAGGAAAACTTCCTCTAGGGTAGGTGTTTCCTTGCCGATTTTAGCCCAGAGCTGTCACTGTCACAGCAGAGGTTCCCCCCAGCCCTTCACAGCCACGCTGCCCACTTTAGTAGCCCCTCAGCCCCCATGGCACAGGCTGGGGCTGCCTCCTCCACCCCCCCTTTCCCAGCCTGCCGGCTGGTGCATTTTTCCCTGTTTTCTCACTAGGCTGGCCCATTGCCTTTAAAAGGCGAAATGCTTCGGACTAAATTTGGTCATGTAGCTCTGCATGGTTCCCTGGAATGTCCTCGGGTTTCAGGCTCCTCTGATAGCACCATTCCCCGCCTCCCGCCGGGCTCCATTGGCTTCCCAGCGCCGGAACCGCCACTGGATTCTGTTATTGGCCAACTCTTGGATCGAGGGGTGTCCTCTCCGGATAACCACCGTATCCCGGGCTGGAGAGCTGCTGAGGTTTAACACTTCAGCACCTGCTGCCGCTCAGGAAGCAGCTTTGGAGCTTCAGCTTCTTTTTTTTCCTCCTGCTTTGGGTACCACACAACCGCCACCGTGTCTCGCCAGCGAGCCAAGATGTCCAAAGTGGCCAAATACAGGCGACAAGTTAGTGAAGATCCAGATATAGACAATTTATTGTCTACTTTGTCTCCAGAGGAGATGGAGGAGTTGGAAAAGGAGCTAGATGTGGTGGATGCGGACGGAAGCATCCCTGGGGAGCGCAGTCAGACAAACCAATCAGGAAACTCCTCACCTGGCCCACAAAACTGTGACACGGCGCTCCACCACCACGAGAAAGACACCAGGAGACTCCTGCAGCGGGAGCACTCGATAGACGTAAGTTACATCCCCCGCTGCTGCTGCGGGAAAGGTGGGAACACACCTCAAACCCCTCCCCGCCCCCCCGGGCTGAGTGAGGGAATAGCTGCCCCGGAGAGACCAGGGAGCTGGTCCAGGCACACCGGAGGGAAACAGGGTGTCCCATAAAATCCCGGCGTTACTAGCAAAGCCAAAACCTGTGCTGGTGCCAGGGATTTTCTCCCTCCCCCTGCTCTAACATCCCTGGGCAGGGCTGGGAGCGGAGCTGGGATTCCCAGGAGGCTGCTGAAGGGGCCGGTGCAGTGAAAGCGATCCCACGGGCTGTATTTTTCTTTTTTTTTTTTTTCCTCTCCTCCTTTGGCGATCTCTGGACTCTTGATCCTTTCAGTTACTCTTATGCATACATTTATCTCCCACTCTGCACCTGGAAAATCCTCTACAAGTTTTCTTGGAGCTCGAGAGCTTCATGTCGGTCCTTTCTCTTTTTGTACTGTGCCTTAGAGGGAGCCAGTCCTACTTTTCTGTAATATTTGTTAACCTCAACCCTAAGAACATTTGGTATGTGCTTTGTGCGTGGAAGCCTGGGAAGTATCTGTTTTCCCCAGTTTTTCAGGCTGAGCCAGAAAATGAAAGACAGCGACTCCAGCAGTTGATCCATGTGGTCGTGGACTGGTTTCATGTCGCAGGCGGGATTCGCATCTGCTGTGCCGGGGCAGGGCTTGTGAGTGTTGGCAGCACAAGCAGAGCCAAGTATTATGTGGCTACCCCTCTGCTCTGGCTCTAATTCCAGATCTATTCCAGGTCACCCAGCTGTACCCTGGGTCTTCCAGCTGGGTAATCAATCTGTAACTACGCCAGAGTGCTTGGAAATTTCTCTTTCTGGATATTTATGGAGTTTATATAGCAGGGTCCTCTCCTGACTGTGGCCTAGGCACCCTTATTCCCTTCTAAATATTGGGAGGAGTGGGAATGAAAATTGCACCTGTAGGAGAAATAACTGAAGGTTGCTTTTGGAGAGCTGAACAGGGGTTAAATTGTTCCTCTCCACCCATGTCGTGCGCAGCCTGGAAGCTCTCTCTGGCTCTGAGGATAAGGAACAGCTTTCACCTTCTATATGTGGTGCCTGGCATGGGCTGGGGGACAGTGAGCGCCGTGCCCCTCAACACAAGGGCTCTGTCTTGATTTCTTTACCAATGGAAAATTTCCCTGTGGTGGGGAAGTGCAGGCACTGCAGGACAAACCTGCCTGGAGAGGGAAATGCTTGTATGCTTTTACCAGTCACAGAAAACAGTGACCACTGTTTTTCAGGTGATCCCAAGAGGTAACACAAAAATCTGCTTTTTCAGATGGGGGGACATTTGGATTTGCAAGCACTTGTGTTGCTGTTTCAGTATTAACATGAGAGGTTAACTGAGAATTGGCATAGGGAAGTGTCCATGACCAGGAGGAAGGGAAGAAATTTGTGAGTTTTGTTAAAAAGAGACCTGTGAAAGTGCCTGGTTAAACATAATGTTGTTCGGAAATGCCTGAGAATGTGTGTGCAGTGGGAGAGGACTTGGGATGTGGAAAGGGATGGCCCAGGGAGGAGAGACACCTGGGAGAGGGTGTAGGGCTCTGGCTGGAGGAGAAGGCAGCACAGGGGTCCTGGAAAAGCTCCTGCTTCTTTCTGAGTTCAGGAGCTTCAGGCTGTGGAAGACAAAACAAATTTGCAACAGGTCAAGTTTGTCAGTGAAAGTGGCCTAGTTTGATTGCATTGCAGTAACTGGATAGGGCAGAACTGACTTTCTTCTATTTCAATCCCTGGAGGCCAAAAAACCAAGTATATCCTACACCCCTTCCTCCCTGCCATTGTTAGGATCTGGGATTAGCACTTAGAAAATGCCAGCTTGCACATCAGATTGTGCTGATGGAAGAGTAGGGCTGTGCTCTGTCATGGGGCCCAAGGATAGGATGGGATGGGATGGGATGGGACGGGACGGGATGGGACGGGACGGGACGGGACGGGACAGGACGGGACGGGACGGGACGGGATGGGGTAGGGTGGGATGGGGTAGGGTGGGGTGGGGTGGGGTGGGATCATCAGACCACAGGAACAGTTACAAAAACCGTGCAGGAAGCTGATGGTCCCTTCTGTCTGAGGAAGCCCCAGGGTTCTGTTTTGCTGCAGGTTGGAATGAGAACATGGAGCCATCCAGAGCGCCCCAGGCAGATGCTGAGCTCTCCCCCAGCTGCTCAGAGCTCTGAGGTCTCTAATGACAAATCCCTGTCATGTGTCAGCAGATTTCATGCTGTGCCAGCCAGCACAGGCATGGTGGCTGAACTCCCACAGGGTTGGCATTCCCCCAGGTTGTGCAGGCATCATCCCATACATGTCCATCCCAGCCCTTCTCCATCAACAGCTCCTAGTATTTTGAAGCAAATCCAGAAGAGGTCACAGAGATGCTCTGAGGGCTGGACCTCCTCTGATCTGGAGACAGACTGGGAAAGCTGTGGGTGTCCAGCCTGGAGAAGAGAAGGCTCCAAGGAGATCTCCTGAAGAGACACCACAGACACAGGATAACATCTTCCAGATGTTCACAAGTAATTCCTACTGGAATTACTCCCATTCCTTCCCTGACTTTGTGCCTGTGTTTCTCCCCTGCCTCCCACCCCCTGCCCAGCTCACACATCTGCTTCTGGCTTGGAAAAGTTTCTCTCGATGCCTTAAATTAGGAATGCCAGGCACTGTGTCTGTGATGTCTCTTCAGTAGGGAGGGACAGGAGGGCAGATTCTTGTCCTTGAACTACAGGGAGTTTGTCCGTGGTTAATGGAATCATGGAATGGTTTGGGTGGGAAGGGATCTTAAAAATCATCCCATTTGACCTCTGCCATGGGCAGGGACACTTTCCACTGTCCCAGGGTGCTCCA